>CM042015.1:117675580-118085580 GCA_023525715.1 Cichorium intybus
TGAAAGTAAACACTCTTTTGTACAAACAAAAAGTAAGAGATTAGGGATGGATGTTATCTGGATTCAACATTCCTAGACGGCCTAGGAAGTATTGAAACTTGGTTTCGTCTAGAGCCTTAGTAAAGACATCGGCAATTTGATCTTCTGTGTTTATGAAGTGCAATTCGATATGACCTTTTTGAATGTTGTCTTTGAGGAAATGATATCGAATATCAATGTGCTTTGTCATGGAATGGTGCACGGGATTGTGAGAAATGGCTATTGCGCTGGTTGAATCACAAAATATTGGAATTTGTGATACTTTGTAGCCATAGTCACGTAATTGAGTTTGCATCCACATGACTTGTGAACAGCAGCTTGCGGCGGCTACATATTCAGCTTCTGCGGTTGAAGTGGACACGCATGATTGTTTCTTTGAGGTCCAACTTACCAGTCTGCCTCCTAGAAATTGACAAGAACCAGATGTGCTTTTTCTGTCTAGTCTGCATCCTCCATAGTCGGAGTCGGTGAAGGCGTTAAGCTGAAAATCAGAGTTAGCTGGATACCAAAGGCCAAGAGATGGAGTTCCTTTAAGATATTTGAAAATTCTTTTTACAGCTATGGCATGAGATTCCATAGGATTGGCTTGGTATCTGGCACAGACACATGTAGAAAACATGATGTCGGGTCTGCTGGCTGTGAGGTATAGGAGTGATCCTATCATTCCTCGATATTTCTTTTGATCAACAGGCTTGCCATTTAAATCAGCATCTAATTTGTAACCAAGGGCCATTGGGGTTTTTGCTGTATTGGATTTATCAAGGGAGAAACGAGTTAGAAGATTTTTGACATAATTTTCTTGATTGATGAAAATTCCATCTGATGATTGTTTGACTTGAAGTCCAAGAAAAGTAGTCATTTCTCCTATCATGCTCATCTCAAATTTACTCTTCATCAAATCTGCAAACTTGATACTCAAGGATTCATCAGTAGAACCGAAAATAATGTCATCGACATATATTTGAACGATTAACAGATGTTTATTAAAAATTTTACGGAAGAGAGTTTGATCAATTGAACCTCTTTTGAATCCTGATTCTTCTAAAAATGTTGACAATGTTGAATACCAGGCACGAGGTGCTTGTTTTAAGCCATAAACTGCTTTTTGTAACTTAAAACTGTGATTTGGAAACTGTGGATCTTCAAAACCTGGAGGTTGTTGAATATACACATCACGATCAATCTCTCCATGTAAAAATGCACATTTTACATCCATTTGATAAACTTTGAAGTTCTTGTGTGCTGCATATGCTAGAAAGATACGAATGGCTTCGAGTCTTGCAACTGGAGCATAAGTTTCATCGTAATCGATTCCTTCTTGTTGTGAATAGCCCTTGACGACAAGTCTTGCTTTGTTTCGACAAACTATGCCTTGATCATCAGTTTTGTTTCTGAAAACCCATCTTGAACCTACTACAGTAACATCGGGAGGAGTAGGAACAAGATCCCATACTTGGTTTCTTTCGAATTCAGCTAGTTCTTCTTGCATGGCTTTGACCCAGTCTGGATCTTTGAGAGCTGAATGGATGGTTTTGGGTTCAGTCATGGATAAAAATGCTCCGTATAAGCATTCATTTGAGGAAGCGGCTCTTGTTTGAATACCAGAATTAGGATCTCCTATGATTTGTTCTATAGGATGATTCTTGGTCCATTTGTTTAGGCAAGTTTTTTCAGGTATTTCGATTTGTGTTTCTATGTCCCATTGTTCTTCTTGGTCAGGTGATTCTGTTGGGAATAGATTTTGGTTGTTGTCAGATATGTCTTTTTGGATTATAGGGTGAGAATGAGGTAAAGAAGGTTCCCCCATAGATGATGCACTGGGATCATTTTGAACAGGTGGATTGGGAGTGTTTAAAGAAGGATTTAGTGTTGGTAATTCCCCCTCGACTTGACCTGCATTTTCTTGGTTTGATTGTGAAGTTTCTGCATTTGAATTTCCTGTAGGAATAGTAGAAGATGTTAGAAACTCAGAATTATAAGCGGTTTTGGGTTGTTCAAAAAGTAAATCAAGATCAATTTCTATGTCAGTAGAAGGCATTTGTTGAATTGGATTTTAAAAAATGTTATCGATCATTTTAGAACCAAAATGTTTACGATCCAATTTTCTGACATAAAATTCATCGAAATGTACATCGGTACTTTCTTCAATTACTCTAGTACGTTTGTTCAGTACTCGATAAGCAGCTGAGGTAAAAGAGTAACCAAGGAAAATTCCTTCGTCTGATCTTGATTCAAATTTTGAAAGGTGATCTTTGTTATTCTTTATGAAGCATCGACAACCAAAAATATGAAAGAATTTGATGTTTGGTTTTCGGTTGTTAATGACTTCATATGGTGTTTTATGAAGTTGTTTGTGGATTAAAGAACGATTTTGAGTATAGCACGCTGTGGCTATTGCTTCTGCCCAAAAGTATTGTGGCAGATCAGCAAAGATGAGCATTGATCTTGCAGCTTCGCACAGAGTTCGGTTCTTTCTTTCAACAACGCCGTTTTGTTGAGGAGTATAAGGGGCTGAGAAGTTGTGTTCGATGCCTTTGTTTTTGAGAAATGAGTCTAGAGTTATGTTTTTGAACTCAGATCCATTGTCACTTCGGATTCTTCGAACTGGTCGTTTGAGTTTTAATTCAATCTGTTTGATGAAGTTGATCATTTCTTCAGGTGCTTCTGACTTTAGCCTTAAAAAGAAAACCCAAGTAAAACGTGAGTAATCATCAATAATAACAAGGATATATTTCTTCCCTTTTATGCTTTGGGTTTTTGCAGGGCCACAAAGATCAATGTGGAGTAATTCTATTGGTTCGGATACACTAGACTCAGGAATGCTTTTATGAGAGGATTTGGACAGTTTTCCTCCTTCACAAGCTGCACACAGAGTTTCATTATCAAGTTTCAGAAGTGGCAGTCCGCGAACAAGATCATTTGCGATCAACTTGTTGATGTAGCCGAAATTGAGATGGGAAAGACGTCGATGCCACAACCAACTAATATCAGCTGAAGCTTTGGACAAGAGACAGATGTCTGGTTTTCCATAGATAAGGTCCATATCTAGTGGATACATGTTGCCTAGGCGATCAGAATTAACTAGAATGGCTTTGGTCTTGGCATCCGTGATTATGCTTCGTTGTTTGGTGAAAAGAACTTCATGATTGTTGTCACAAAGTTGTGATACGCTGATTAGGTTGTGTTTCAGGACGTCAACGTAGGCTACTTTCTTGATGGTGAAGTGACCATTTGTTATGTTTCCATAACCTTTGATTCTTGCAGTCATGTTATTTCCAAAAGTCACATCTTGTTTGGATTCTGTGGGTTTGAAGTCTCGTAGAAAGCTTTGGTTTCCTGTCATATGCTTGGAGCAGCCACTATCGATATACCATGTGCCATCCTTGGGCTCTCCAGCACAAAATGCCTGCAATTAGACAGAAATTTTAGGTACCCAAACCATGGTGGGTCCTGATTTGTTAATGGTTTTTGATGATTTGGAATCATTGTAATATTTGTTGATTGGACGAAATGATTGAGGTTTAAGTTGATTTATTAGGTTTTCCCAAAGTGAGATTTGTTTTTGAAAACCTGTCTTTTGAAATGATTTCTGATTTTGTGAAAAGTATCCTATATGTGAAGATTTGTTTGATAACCTTTCTTTGTATCTGCAATCTGAATGGTTTTGGAAAACACTTTGATGATGGAATGGAATTTGGTGAAATGATGGTTTCTGAAAGTTCCTTGAGTGATTGAAGTTTATCTCTTGAAAGCGATTTTGAATTGGTTTTTGAAACGGTTTTTGTTTTGGATTAAAGGTTTGTTTTTGTGGCACAGCGACTGGTTTCAAAGGTTTTTCTTTGAAAACAATAGGCTTGCTTTGTTCGTTTGGTTTAAAGACAGCTTGAATGGGTTGTTTATTTGTCTGTTGTTTCTTTGAATACTTTTGTCCTAGACTGTTCTTTCCAATAAAGGTTGAGTTTAAAGAGGGAAAGACAGTTGGAGCAGAAGTACTACCATTTTGATAATCAGAATTTTCTCCATTTAAGAAATTTTCAAGTTTGATTGTGCCATCATTCCTTGTTAGTTTAGTAGATCTCAATTGATGAGTTACTGAACTAGCAGAGTCTGATTCAGATTTTAAGACTCTTTTGAAAGACTTTTTGGAAACAGTGAAAGCAGTATCATCTGGGCTACAGTTGATAACTGTTTCATCATCTGAATCGTCCTCATTAGCAGATGAGAAAAAATCTAGTTGAGGTGATTTAGAGTTTTCACTAATTTTCCCATTTTTCTTTTCATTCTCTTCATTTTCAAAAGATTCTCTTCCAATTCCCGGTTTATAATTCGTATCAATTTTGCCAGTTCCTAAGTTATTTGCTTTAGTGAAAACATCATCACTCAATTTTCTGGCAATATTGATAGAATCCAGTTTTCCTTGAAATCTTTGATTTTCGGATTCAAGAAATTTGAGTTGCTTTGAAGAATCATCTAGTTTTAGAATTAAACTAGTGTTTTTGTCAGTTAAATCTTGAACTTTTTGTTTTAACTGAAGGACTTCCTTTTCTAAGGTATCTTTTATTTCAGATGAAATAACAAATTGATTTTTTATTTCTAAGTCCCTTTTCTGTTTTAGAGCTTCATTTAATTGTTCTAGGACGTGATTATTTTCTTCAGATTTTCGTTCAATGTCTCTTTCAAGTTTGTCTCTAGTCCTTGTAGATTCTCCAAATCTGAGTTGCAAGGTTTGTAATTCAGATTTGTAGATATCGGATTTGACTATTGTGTCATGATACAGTCTGAGATCAGCTTTTAGACTGTTCTCAATCTTAGTCATGTGGGACTCAAATGGTGTTCTTGAAAGACCGAGATCTGAGATCATAGACCATACCTGATCGATGACATATGGAGCTCTTGTGGTTGGTTCATTGTCAGCCATGAAGCAGAAGTTTGACTGAGCTGGTTCAGTATCTGTTTCATCATCAGAAGTTGGCCAGTATTCCACACTAGGTTCGTGGAATGCCATCAAAGCTTTTTGCTTTGCTTTCTGTTCTTGTTTCTTCAGCTCTTCGGCTTTTTGAGCATAATAGGCTGAGTCTTTGACTTTGACTTTGGCTCGACAATCTCGGGCATAATGATTTAGTCCTTTGCATTTGTGACAAATGATTACTTCATCATCATCATCGTTATTGTCAGCCTTTTGACTCTTAACGGGTGATCTTTCAGATGTTTGAGTTTGTTTCTGTTGAGATGGTTTTGAATGATTTTGCTGAAATCCAGAACTTTGGTTATTATAAGAGTTGTGATTATTTTGAAAACCGCGATTCTGAAAGTTTTGTCCAAAAGTGGATCTTTGTTGAAAATTTGGTCTGAAGTTTGATTGATTATGATGTGGCAAAAATCTCTCGAGATTAGTGTTTGCTACCAAAGCACACAATTGTTGGTAGTCAGCTTCATTATTTGGATCAGACAAGTCACAAGAATTACTTGAAAAAGCTTGGTTTTGATTTAAATCAATTTGACTTTGATCATGAAAATGTGTTTGGTTTTGAGAGGAGGTTGACAACAAAGCAAGTGGTCCTCCAAAAGAAGTAGACGTTGGTGGGTCAATCGATGATTCATACGATTGTAATTCTCCGTACAGATTGTACAAAGATTCAGTATGAATTGCCGGATTTCCCTTAATGATGCGTTTGACCATTTTCCAGCTTTCATAAAGGTTGTTTAAAAATTTGAGGTTTATTTCATGCTGTGACTTTTTGATTCCCAAATTATTCATTTTGATGGTAATGAGATTGAATCTGTCATGAGCATCATGGATGGTCTCATGTGAAAACATTTTGAAGTTGTCAAATTCGTTTAAAACAGATGTTTTCTTGTTTCCAATGATTCTCTCATTTCCTTCAAAACGATTTTTCAAAGTTTGCCAAATTTGGTTTGTAGTTAAAAGGATTATATCATTCATTTGGCTTAGAATACTGTGGGGTATTCCAGACACAAGCTCCTTTTTGGCTTGAAGTTCAAGTTTCTTCCTTTCATTCAGTATATCCAAGTTACTCGTAAGAGAGGTCATGTTATCTGGTAGAGATCCGTCTACACATTTCCACACGTCTTCACTTATAGAGTTGAGATGAAGATTCATACGACCTACCCATGATTTATATTCTTCGGGAATAAGAATGGGTGCTCGAGTACCTGAACCTATACTGTTAGCAATAGATACAGAATTTATGTTTGAGTAGTTTGCGGAAGACATTTTTGTTTTTTGTTTTTTTTTTTTTTTTTTTTTTTTTTTTTTTAACGAAGATGTGATGTTAAAATGAAATTTTTAAAGAAAACTTGTTGGTGGTTTATAAAAACGCTACACAAAAGTTTTCGACAAAAATTTTCAAAATAAATCACACAAGTAATTTTTAAATGTTTTTTTTTAATATTTTTAATTTTTTGATGAACAAGTGATATTAAGATGAAATTTTTAAAGGAAACTTATTTGTGGTTTATAAAAACGCTACACAAAAGTTCACGACAAAAATTTCAGATTAAATCACACGAGCTCTGATACCAATTGTTGAAAAATGCGATAGCTGATCTCCACGAACAAGGTTTTTAAGCCTATTACCGTGTGACAGATATGTATTTTATCTATACTATGTGGAATAAATAATAGTTGCGGAATAAAATAAAAGGTAAATCTACACTAGACAGTATTTAAATAGACAGAAAGCGGTAAATAAAGTAAAAGTTAGAAGTTAAAAGTTAGATGTAATAAACGCCATTATCAACGATAACGTGTTTTTAAAATAAATAAAAAGGTTAGAAGTTAGAAGTTAGATGTCTCGGTTAAATACAGTCCACGTATGTTTTCGGTTGTCACGGTTTAATTCAGATGTATTGGATATTTGGTACAATTGATTTATAAAAGTTTAAATAAATCAATAACAACACGGATAATTTTAAAAGAACTTATCGATAGCTGCGGAAGATAGCGTTTTTCTTGATATGTCGATTTCTTGTTCTTCACGATAAGATGAGGTTTTGGTGATTTTTTGGTGTCGGGTAGAGGTTGTTTAGAGGTTTTGAGTTTGGTGTCGGGTAAGGGTTGTTTGGAGGTTTGAGGTTTGGTGACGGGTGGATGTTTTGTTTCTTGCGGTTTTGCGGTTTGATCCTCGTTGCCAAATGCAGAAATATGAGAGTTTTGAACTGTTTGGTCGTGGGTATACTTGAGGTTTAAGAGTATGTGGTGTGTAGTTAGTCTTGGTTATTGGAATGGCAAGAGGTGAGCTTCAATTTATACTGCTGAACTACAGCCATCGCGTCGCGACCAGGTGGTCCGTCGCGTCGCGAAGGTGCGGCTGTCGAGTGCTTTTGGTCGGCCACTGGTTAGTGCGTTGGGTTGGTAGTTTCGCGATTAGGAAGTTGGTGGTGTCGCGTTGGAGGCTTCGCGTCGCGACGACCCTCTCCGTCGCGTCGCGATTGCTATGGAGTTTTGGTCTTCTGCTTTGCTTCTTCTTCACGTCGCGACCACACTGTCTGCCGCGTCGTGATTGCTGTAGCAGTGTGATATTTTGTATTTTGCTCTTTGGTTTGTAGCGTTACTTCCTCAGGTTTGGATGTTTTCTCAAAGTTTCTCGGGTCTTGATTTATTCTTGTTTTTGATCTCGAATTCACGCAATCTGAAATAAACTGATAATATTTGTTAGATAATAACAGTTCATCTTATTTCAGTGATTTTCACATACAAAAATATATTTTTCAACAAGGTACACCAGAAATGTTTAAAATGATCACAAAGTGTAATTATAGGTAATTTAAGAATTTTACAAAAATTCAAAAATTATGATTTTTTCATGTATCCGGGTACATGAAAATTTGTTAAAATATCATTAAAAATGTTGAAAAATGTTTTTGTATGTGACCATCATTGAAATAAGATGAACTATTTTTATTTTGTCTAACAAATATTATCAGTTTATTTCAGGTTGCGAGGATTCGAGATTAAACGAGAAAATAAGAAAATAATTTTTAAAAAAAGAATTGGAGTTAAATTTATCATTTATTAAACTTGATTATTGGGAAATAGTTATTTTAATTATTTTCTAAATAATTGGTTTTGATAAAAGATGCAATTTAATAGAAAAAGATTTTTAAAGCCAAAACAAAGAAAAATATAAAAGAAAATTAAATTAAATCTATTTAAAATGAATTTTTAGAAATATATTTTCTAAATAATTTATTTTATTAGACTTAATTAATTTTATAAATTAAAAATGATTTTTCCTAATTTATTTGAATTTATTTCGAATTTTAAATCATTTTTAAACATAAAAACCAAAGGAATCGGACTGCAATAGTGCCAGCCCAAGCAATAGTGCCAGCCCAAGACTGATCGGCCCAATCTCACAAGCCCAAAGCGCCGGCCCAGCTCCAAGATCCATCAGCCGCTCCAGATCCGGAACCCGCCAAACCGACCCGAATCCACTTCTCCTCACATCAGATCCGCGCACCAGATCCGGCTGTCCGACCCACCGACCCGACCCAAAGTCCGCGTGTTTCTGATGAAATATTTACAATTTTGGTCCCTGAACTTCCGAAAACTATTAAAAACCACCCAAAACCTCTACAAATCCATATATAAACCTTTTTTACACCATTTTTTCATAACAACACATAATTATAAACCAAAAACTCTTTCAAAAACCTCTCCAACTTCCACCATCTTATTTCCAACCTCCAAACACTCTCCAAAAACTCTTTCAATCACCAAAACACCAAGAACACCAACCAAAAACACCAAGAACACCAACCAAAAACACCAAAACACCAAGATCAAAACCAAGAACAACTCTTGCAAACTTCAACCTTCAAGAACAACTAAAACAACCTCAAAATACTCTCCAAAAATCCTCCAAACACCCTCCAAAAACCTCCTCCAAAAACCATTTCAAATCACCTCAACAATCACCACCTTGTTGATTTTCGACATCAGTTTTTATCAGGTCAAAAACGAATTTACTGGCAAGAACTCAGAAGAGAGATTGAGAGAGATTTTTTACTACAAATACTTCAGGACCTTACCTACATCCAGGAATTTTCCTCGAATTTTTTGACCACCAGAAACATCAGAGAGACGCGAGAGAGAATCGGATATCCATGCTGTTTTTTTTCTTGATCTTTGCATGCAAACTACGTGAACACGACCCGTGTCGATCAAAGCATAACAAACACGAACCGTGCTCATAATCAAAACCCGTAATTCCTTCTAAGCCTCGAAAACTTCCCGTGTTGAAACCAAGCAAAAGCTACAAGCCCCGTGCTCATTTTCGTTCCGAAAATACCCCTCTCAAAATACCAACTTACCCCGTGTTACTTACCATTTCCTATTACATTCAAACCAGTGTAATTTGTAATACTATATAAACAACTGTGTGACAAAACTTTGAATAAATATTTTGTTACATAATCAAGTACTGGATCGAACATTGAACAAATAGAGACACAGTCTTTTAGGATCCCGTCCAACCCCAAACCTGTTAGTCATTTATTTGACTAACAACTTGACAAAGAAGTCGTTCCACAGTCCCGTTCTAACTTCACCTACTAACTTACTATATACGTATTTATATATTTTATTACTACTTATTCATTTATAGCTTTCTCGTATTTATTTATTTATAGCTTTCTTGTATTTATTTATTTATAGCTTTCTCGTACTTATTCATTTATAGCTTTCTCGTATTTATTTATTTATAGCTTTCTTGTATTTATTTATTTATAGCTTTCTTGTATTTATTTATTTATAGCTTTCTCGTATTTATTTCATTTATAGCTTTCAGTCATTTATAGCTTTCCAGTATTTATTTATTTCCGCACTTATTATTTATTCCGCATCTAACCTTATTAAATATATCTATCTATCACCCAGTAATTGGTAACCGAGCCTTTTATTCGTGGTAATCAGATCATTTTAATTTCAACAAAAAATTACAAAATTTAAGGAGTTTCTCATGAACCCTGGTACACCCAAAATGTTTAAAATGATCACAAAGTGTAATTATAGGTAATTTTTGAATTTTACAAAAATTCAAAAATTAAGAATTTTGCATGTACCGGGGTACACGACAAATTGTTAAAAATAATAGAAAAAATATCATTAAAAAATTCAAAATTTAAGGAGTTTCTCATGAACCCAAGTACACCATAAATGTTTTAAAATGTTCACAAAGTGTAATTATAGGTAATTTTTGAATTTTACAAAAATTCAAAAATTAAGAATTTTTCATGTACCGGGGTACACGACAAATTGTTAAAAATAACAGAAAAAATATCATTAAAAAATTCAATATTTAAGGAGTTTCTCATGAACCCAGGTACACCAGAAATGTTTAAAATCATCACAAAGTGTGATTATAGGTAATTTTTGAATTTTACAAAAATTCAAAAATTAAGAATTTTTCATATACCGGGGTACACGACAAATTGTTAAAAATAACAGAAAAATATCGTTAAAAAATTCAAAATTTAAGGAGTTTCTCATGAACCCAGGTACACCAGAAATGTTTAAAATGATCACAAAGTGTAATTATAGGTAATTTAAGAATTTTACAAAAATTCAAAAATTATGATTTTTTCATGTATCCGGGTACACGAAAAATTGTTAAAATATCATTAAAAAAATTCAAAATTTAAGGAGTTTCTCATGAACCCAGGTACACCAGAAATGTTTAAAATGATCACAAAGTGTAATTATAGGTAATTTTTGAATTTTACAAAAATTCAAAAATTAAGAATTTTGCATGTACCGGGGTACACGACAAATTGTTAAAAATAATAGAAAAAATATCATTAAAAAATTCAAAATTTAAGGAGTTTCTCATGAACCCAAGTACACCATAAATGTTTTAAAATGTTCACAAAGTGTAATTATAGGTAATTTTTGAATTTTACAAAAATTCAAAAATTAAGAATTTTTCATGTACCGGGGTACACGACAAATTGTTAAAAATAAAAGAAAAAATATCATTAAAAAAATTAAAAATTTAAGGAGTTTCTCATGAACCCAGGTACACCAGAAATGTTTAAAATGATCACAAAGTGTAATTATAGGTAATTTAAGAATTTTACAAAAATTCAAAAATTATGATTTTTTCATGTATCCGGGTACATGAAAATTTGTTAAAATATCATTAAAAATTACAAAATTTAAGGAGTTTCTCATGAACCCAGGTACACCCGAAATGTTTAAAATGATCACAAAGTGTAATTATAGGTAATTTTTGAATTTTACAAAAATTCAAAAATTAAGAATTTTACATGTACCGGGGTACACGACAAATTGTTAAAAATAATAGAAAAAATATCATTAAAAAATTCAAAATTTAAGGAGTTTCTCATGAACCCAGTTACACCAGAAATGTTTAAACTAATCACAAAGTGTAATTATAGGTAGTTTTTGAATTTTACAAAAATTCAAAAATTAAGAATTTTTCATGTACCGGGGTACACGACAAATTGTTAAAAATAACAGAAAAAATATCATTAAAAAATTCAAAATTTAAGGAGTTTCTCATGAACCCAAGTACACCAGAAATGTTTTAAAATGATCACAAAGTGTAATTATAGGTAATTTTTGAATTTTACAAAAATTCAAAAATTACGATTTTTCATGTACCGGGGTACACGACAAATTGTTAAAAATATCATTAAAAAATTCAAAATTTAAGGAGTTTCTCATGAACCCAGGTACACCAGAAATGTTTAAAATGATCACAAAGTGTAATTATAGGTAATTTTTGAATTTTACAAAAATTAAAAAATTAAGAATTTTTCATGTACCGGGGTACACGACAAATTGTTAAAAATAACAGAAAAAAATATCATTAAAAAATTCAAAATTTAAGGAGTTTCTCATGAACCCAGGTACACCAGAAATGTTTTAAAATGATCACAAAGTGAAATTATAGGTAATTTTTGAATTTTACAAAAATTCAAAAATTAAGAATTTTTCATGTACCGGGGTACACGACAAATTGTTAAAAATATCATTAAAAAATTCAAAATTTAAGGAGTTTCTCATGAACCCAGGTACACCAGAAATGTTTAAAATGATCACAAAGTGTAATTATAGGTAATTTTTTAATTTTACAAAAAATGAAAAATTAAGAATTTTTAATGTACTGGGGTACACGACAAATTGTTAAAAATAACAGAAAAATATCGTTAAAAAATTCAAAATTTAAGGAGTTTCTCATGAACCCAGGTACACCAGAAATGTTTAAAATGATCACAAAGTGTAATTATAGGTAATTTAAGAATTTTACAAAAATTCAAAAATTATGATTTTTTTCATGTATCCGGGTACACGAAAAATTGTAAAAATATCATTAAAATTTTCAAAATTTAAGGTGTTTCTCATGAACCCAGGTACACCAGAAATGTTTAAAATGATCACAAAGTGTAATTATAGGTAATTTTTGAATTTTACAAAAATTAAGAATTTTTCATGTACCGGGGTACACGACAAATTGTTAAAAATAATAGAAAAAATATCATTAAAAAATTCAAAATTTAATGAGTTACTCATGAACCCAGTTACACCAGAAATGTTTAAAATGATCACAAAGTGTAATTATAGGTAATTTTTGAATTTTACAAAAATTGAAAAATTAAGAATTTTGCATGTACCGGGGTACACGACAAATTGTTAAAAATAACATAAAAATATCATTAAAAAATTCAAAATTTAAGGAGTTTCTCATGAACCCAGGTACATCAGAAATGTTTAAAATGATCACAAAGTGTAATTATAGGTAATTTTTTAATTTTACAGAAATTCAAAAATAGAGAATTTTTCATGTACCGGGATACATGACAAATTGTTAAAAATAACAAAAAAAATATCATTAAAAATTCAAAATTTAAGGAGTTTCTCAAGAACCCAGGTACACCAGAAATGTTTAAAATGATCACAAAGTGTAATTATAGGTAATTTTTGAATTTTACAAAAATTCAAAAATTAAGAATTTTGCATGTACCGGGGTACACGACAAATTGTTAAAAATAATAGAAAAAATATCATTAAAAAATTCAAAATTTAAGGAGTTTCGCATGAACCCAAGTACACCATAAATGTTTTAAAATGTTCACAAAGTGTATTTATAGGTAATTTTTGAATTTTAGAAAAATTCAAAAATTAAGAATTTTTCATGTACCGGGGTACACGACAAATTATTAAAAATAACAGAAAAAATATCATTAAAAAAATTCAAAATTTAAGGAGTTTCTCATGAACCCAGGTACACCAGAAATGTTTAAAATGATCACAAAGTGTAATTATAGGTAATTTAAGAATTTTACAAAAATTCAAAAATTATGATTTTTCATGTATCCGGGTACACGAAAAATTGTTAAAATATCATTAAAAAATTCAAAATTTAAGGAGTTTCTCATGAACCCAGGTACACCAGAAATGTTTAAAATGATCACAAAATGTAATTATAGGTAATTTTTGAATTTTACAAAAAATGAAAAATTAAGAATTTTTCATGTACTGGGGTACACGACAAATTGTTAAAAATAACAGAAAAATATCGTTAAAAAATTCAAAATTTAAGGAGTTTCTCATGAACCCAGGTACACCAGAAATGTTTAAAATGATCACAAAGTGTAATTATAGGTAATTTAAGAATTTTACAAAAATTCAAAAATTATGATTTTTTTCATGTATCCGGGTACACGAAAAATTGTTAAAATATCATTAAAAATTTCAAAATTTAAGGAGTTTCTCATGAACCCAGGTACACCAGAAATGTTTAAAATGATCACAAAGAGTAATTATAGGTAATTTTTGAATTTTACAAAAATTAAGAATTTTTCATGTACCGGGGTACACGACAAATTGTTAAAAATAATAGAAAAAATATCATTAAAAAATTCAAAATTTAAGGAGTTACTCATGAACCCAGTTACACCAGAAATGTTTAAAATGATCACAAAGTGTAATTATAGGTAATTTTTGAATTTTACAAAAATTGAAAAATTAAGAATTTTGCATGTACCGGGGTACACGACAAATTGTTAAAAATAACATAAAAATATCATTAAAAAATTCAAAATTTAAGGAGTTTCTCATGAACCCAGGTACACCAGAAATGTTTAAAATGATCACAAAGTGTAATTATAGGTAATTTTTTAATTTTACAGAAATTCAAAAATAGAGAATTTTTCATGTACCGGGATACATGACAAATTGTTAAAAATAACAAAAAAAATATCATTAAAAATTCAAAATTTAAGGAGTTTCTCATGAACCCAGGTACACCAGAAATGTTTAAAATGATCACAAAGTGTAATTATAGGTAATTTTTGAATTTTACAAAAATTCAAAAATTAAGAATTTTGCATGTACCGGGGTACACGACAAATTGTTAAAAATAATAGAAAAAATATCATTAAAAAATTCAAAATTTAAGGAGTTTCTCATGAACCCAAGTACACCATAAATGTTTTAAAATGTTCACAAAGTGTAATTATAGGTAATTTTTGAATTTTACAAAAATTCAAAAATTAAGAATTTTTCATGTACCGGGGTACACGACAAATTGTTAAAAATAACAGAAAAAATATCATTAAAAAAATTCAAAATTTAAGGAGTTTCTCATGAACCCAGGTACACCAGAAATGTTTAAAATGATCACAAAGTGTAATTATAGGTAATTTAAGAATTTTACAAAAATTCAAAAATTATGATTTTTTCATGTATCCGGGTACACGAAAAATTGTTAAAATATCATTAAAAAATTCAAAATTTAAGGAGTTTCTCATGAACCCAGGTACACCAGAAATGTTTAAAATGATCACAAAGTGTAATTATAGGTAATTTTTGAATTTTACAAAAAATGAAAAATTAAGAATTTTTCATGTACTGGGGTACACGACAAATTGTTAAAAATAACAGAAAAATATCGTTAAAAAATTCAAAATTTAAGGAGTTTCTCATGAACCCAGGTACATCAGAAATGTTTAAAATGATCACAAAGTGTAATTATAGGTAATTTAAGAATTTTACAAAAATTCAAAAATTATGATTTTTTTCATGTATCCGGGTACACGAAAAATTGTTAAAATATCATTAAAATTTTCAAAATTTAAGGAGTTTCTCATGAACCCAGGTACACCAGAAATGTTTAAAATGATCACAAAGTGTAATTATAGGTAATTTTTGAATTTTACAAAAATTAAGAATTTTTCATGTACCGGGGTACACGACAAATTGTTAAAAATAATAGAAAAAATATCATTAAAAAATTCAAAATTTAATGAGTTACTCATGAACCCAGTTACACCAGAAATGTTTAAAATGATCACAAAGTGTAATTATAGGTAATTTTTGAATTTTACAAAAATTGAAAAATTAAGAATTTTGCATGTACCGGGGTACACGACAAATTGTTAAAAATAACATAAAAATATCATTAAAAAATTCAAAATTTAAGGAGTTTCTCATGAACCCAGGTACACCAGAAATGTTTAAAATGATCACAAAGTGTAATTATAGGTAATTTTTTAATTTTACAGAAATTCAAAAATAGAGAATTTTTCATGTACCGGGATACATGACAAATTGTTAAAAATAACAAAAAAAATATCATTAAAAATTCAAAATTTAAGGAGTTTCTCATGAACCCAGGTACACCAGAAATGTTTAAAATGATCACAAAGTGTAATTATAGGTAATTTTAGAATTTTACAAAAATTCAAAAATTAAGAATTTTGCATGTACCGGGGTACACGACAAATTGTTAAAAATAATAGAAAAAATATCATTAAAAAATTCAAAATTTAAGGAGTTTCGCATGAACCCAAGTACACCATAAATGTTTTAAAATGTTCACAAAGTGTAATTATAGGTAATTTTTGAATTTTAGAAAAATTCAAAAATTAAGAATTTTTCATGTACCGGGGTACACGACAAATTATTAAAAATAACAGAAAAAATATCATTAAAAAAATTCAAAATTTAAGGAGTTTCTCATGAACCCAGGTACACCAGAAATGTTTAAAATGATCACAAAGTGTAATTATAGGTAATTTAAGAATTTTACAAAAATTCAAAAATTATGATTTTTTCATGTATCCGGGTACACGAAAAATTGTTAAAATATCATTAAAAAATTCAAAATTTAAGGAGTTTCTCATGAACCCAGGTACACCAGAAATGTTTAAAATGATCACAAAGTGTAATTATAGGTAATTTTTGAATTTTACAAAAAATGAAAAATTAAGAATTTTTCATGTACTGGGGTACACGACAAATTGTTAAAAATAACAGAAAAATATCGTTAAAAAATTCAAAATTTAAGGAGTTTCTCATGAACCCAGGTACACCAGAAATGTTTAAAATGATCACAAAGTGTAATTATAGGTAATTTAAGAATTTTACAAAAATTCAAAAATTATGATTTTTTTCATGTATCCGGGTACACGAAAAATTGTTAAAATATCATTAAAAATTTCAAAATTTAAGGAGTTTCTCATGAACCCAGGTACACCAGAAATGTTTAAAATGATCACAAAGTGTAATTATAGGTAATTTTTGAATTTTACAAAAATTAAGAATTTTTCATGTACCGGGGTACACGACAAATTGTTAAAAATAATAGAAAAAATATCATTAAAAAATTCAAAATTTAAGGAGTTAGTCATGAACCCAGTTACACCAGAAATGTTTAAAATGATCACAAAGTGTAATTATAGGTAATTTTTGAATTTTACAAAAATTGAAAAATTAAGAATTTTGCATGTACCGGGGTACACGACAAATTGTTAAAAATAACATAAAAATATCATTAAAAAATTCAAAATTTAAGGAGTTTCTCATGAACCCAGGTACACCAGAAATGTTTAAAATGATCACAAAGTGTAATTATAGGTAATTTTTTAATTTTACAGAAATTCAAAAATAGAGAATTTTTCATGTACCGGGATACATGACAAATTGTTAAAAATAACAAAAAAAATATCATTAAAAATTCAAAATTTAAGGAGTTTCTCATGAACCCAGGTACACCAGAAATGTTTAAAATGATCACAAAGTGTAATTATAGGTAATTTTTGAATTTTACAAAAATTCAAAAATTAAGAATTTTGCATGTACCGGGGTACACGACAAATTGTTAAAAATAATAGAAAAAATATCATTAAAAAATTCAAAATTTAAGGAGTTTCTCATGAACCCAAGTACACCATAAATGTTTTAAAATGTTCACAAAGTGTAATTATAGGTAATTTTTGAATTTTACAAAAATTCAAAAATTAAGAATTTTTCATGTACCGGGGTACACGACAAATTGTTAAAAATAACAGAAAAAATATCATTACAAAAATTCAAAATTTAAGGAGTTTCTCATGAACCCAGGTACACCAGAAATGTTTAAAATGATCACAAAGTGTAATTATAGGTAATTTAAGAATTTTACAAAAATTCAAAAATTATGATTTTTTCATGTATCCGGGTACACGAAAAATTGTTAAAATATCATTAAAAAATTCAAAATTTAAGGAGTTTCTCATGAACCCAGGTACACCAGAAATGTTTAAAATGATCACAAAGTGTAATTATAGGTAATTTTTGAATTTTACAAAAAATGAAAAATTAAGAATTTTTCATGTACTGGGGTACACGACAAATTGTTAAAAATAACAGAAAAATATCGTTAAAAAATTCAAAATTTAAGGAGTTTCTCATGAACCCAGGTACACCAGAAATGTATAAAATGATCACAAAGTGTAATTATAGGTAATTTAAGAATTTTACAAAAATTCAAAAATTATGAATTTTTTCATGTATCCGGGTACACGAAAAATTGTTAAAATATCATTAAAAATTTCAAAATTTAAGGAGTTTCTCATGAACCCAGGTACACCAGAAATGTTTAAAATGATCACAAAGTGTAATTATAGGTAATTTTTGAATTTTACAAAAATTAAGAATTTTTCATGTACAGGGGTACACGACAAATTGTTAAAAATAATAGAAAAAATATCATTAAAAAATTCAAAATTTAAGGAGTTACTCATGAACCCAGTTACACCAGAAATGTTTAAAATGATCACAAAGTGTAATTATAGGTAATTTTTGAATTTTACAAAAATTCAAAAATTAAGAATTTTGCATGTACCGGGGTACACGACAAATTGTTAAAAATAACATAAAAATATCATTAAAAAATTCAAAATTTAAGGAGTTTCTCATGAACCCAGGTACACCAGAAATGTTTAAAATGATCACAAAGTGTAATTATAGGTAATTTTTTAATTTTACAGAAATTCAAAAATAGAGAATTTTTCATGTACCGGGATACATGACAAATTGTTAAAAATAACAAAAAAAATATCATTAAAAATTCAAAATTTAAGGAGTTTCTCATGAACCCAGGTACACCAGAAATGTTTAAAATGATCACAAGTGTAATTATAGGTAATTTTTGAATTTTACAAAAATTCAAAAATTAAGAATTTTGCATGTACCGGGGTACACGACAAATTGTTAAAAATAATAGAAAAAATATCATTAAAAAATTCAAAATTTAAGGAGTTTCTCATGAACCCAAGTACACCATAAATGTTTTAAAATGTTCACAAAGTGTAATTATAGGTAATTTTTGAATTTTACAATAATTCAAAAATTAAGAATTTTTCATGTACCGGGGTACACGACAAATTGTTAAAAATAACAGAAAAAATATCATTAAAAAAATTCAAAATTTAAGGAGTTTCTCATGAACCCAGGTACACCAGAAATGTTTAAAATGATCACAAAGTGTAATTATAGGTTATTTTTGAACTTTACAAAAATTCAAAAATTAAGAATTTTTCATGTACCGGGGTACACGACAAATTGTTAAAAATAACAGAAAAAATATAATTAAAAAATTCAATATTTAAGGAGTTTCTCATGAACCCAAGTACACCAGAAATGTTTAAAATGATCACAAAGTGTGATTATAGGTAATTTTTGAATTTTACAAAAATTGAAAAATTAAGAATTTTTCATATACCGGGGTACACGACAAATTGTTAAAAATAACAGAAAAATATCGTTAAAAAATACAAAATTTAAGGAGTTTCTCATGAACCCAGGTACACCAGAAATGTTTAAAATGATCATAAATTGTAATTATAGGTAATTTTTGAATTTTACAAAAAATGAAAAATTAAGAATTTTTCATGTACCGGGGTACACGACAAATTGTTAAAAATAACAGAAAAAATATCATTAAAAAATTCAATATTTAAGGAGTTTCTCATGAACCCAGGTACACCAGAAATGTTTAAAATGATCAGAAAGTGTGATTATAGGTAATTTTTAAATTTTACATAGATTGAAAAATTAAGAATTTTTCATATACCGGGGTACACGACAAATTGTTAAAAATAACAGAAAAATATCGTTAAAAAATTCAAAATTTAAGGAGTTTCTCATGAACCCAGGTACACCAGAAATGTTTAAAATGATCACAAAGTGTAATTATAAGTAATTTAAGAATTTTACAAAAATTCAAAAATTATGATTTTTTCATGTATCCGGGTACATGAAAAATTGTTAAAATATCATTAAAAAATTCAAAATTTAAGGAGTTTCTCATGAACCCAGGTACACCAGAAATGTTTAAAATGATCACAAAGTGTAATTATAGGTAATTTTTGAATTTTACAAAAAATGAAAAATTAAGAATTTTTCATGTACCGGGGTACACGACAAATTGTTAAAAATAATAGAAAAATATCATTAAAAAATTCAAAATTTAAGGAGTTTCTCATGAACCCAGTTACACTAGAAATGTTTAAAATGATCACAAAGTGTAATTATAGGTAATTTTTGAATTTTACAAAAATTCAAAAATTAAGAATTTTGCATGTACCGGGGTACACGACAAACTGTTAAAAATAACATAAAAATATCATTAAAAAATTCAAAATTTAAAGAGTTTCTCATGAACCCAGGTACACCAGAAATGTTTAAAATGATCACAAAGTGTAATTATAGGTAATTTTTTAATTTTACAGAAATTCAAAAATAAAGAATTTTTCATGTACCGGGATACATGACAAATTGTTAAAAATAACAAAAAAAATATCATTAAAAAATTCAAAATTTAAGGAGTTTCTCATGAACCCAGGTACACCTGAAATGTTTAAAATGATCACAAAGTGTAATTATAGGTAATTTTTGAATTTTACAAAAATTCAAAAATTAAGAATTTTGCATGTACCGGGGTACACGACAAATTGTTAAAAATAACAGAAAAAATATCATTAAAAAATTCAAAATTTAAGGAGTTTCTCATGAACCCAGGTACACCATAAATGTTTTAAAATGATCACAAAGTGTAATTATAGGTAATTTTTGAATTTTACAAAAATTCAAAAATTAATAATTTCTCATGTACCGGGGTACACGACAAATTGTTAAAAATAACAGAAAAAATATCATTAAAAAATTCAAAATTTAACGAGTTTCTCATGAACCCAAGTACACCAGAAATGTTTAAAATGATCACAAAGTGTGATTATAGGTAATTTTTGAATTTTACAAAAATTGAAAAATTAAGAATTTTTCATATACCGGGGTACACGACAAATTGTTAAAAATAACAGAAAAATATCGTTAAAAAATTCAAAATTTAAGGAGTTTCTCATGAACCCAGGTACACCAGAAATGTTTAAAATGATCATAAATTGTAATTATAGGTAATTTTTGAATTTTACAAAAAATGAAAAATTAAGAATTTTTCATGTACCGGGGTACACGTCAAATTGTTAAAAATAACAGAAAAAATATCATTAAAAAATTCAATATTTAAGGAGTTTCTCATGAACCCAGGTACACCAGAAATGTTTAAAATGATCAGAAAGTGTGATTATAGGTAATTTTTAAATTTTACATAGATTGAAAAATTAAGAATTTTTCATATACCGGGGTACACGACAAATTGTTAAAAATAACAGAAAAATATCGTTAAAAAATTCAAAATTTAAGGAGTTTCTCATTAACCCAGGTACACCAGAAATGTTTAAAATGATCACAAAGTGTAATTATAAGTAATTTAAGAATTTTACAAAAATTCAAAAATTATGATTTTTTCATGTATCCGGGTACATGAAAAATTGTTAAAATATCATTAAAAAATTCAAAATTTAAGGAGTTTCTCATGAACCCAGGTACACCAGAAATGTTTAAAATGATCACAAAGTGTAATTATAGGTAATTTTTGAATTTTACAAAAAATGAAAAATTAAGAATTTTTCATGTACCGGGGTACACGACAAATTGTTAAAAATAATAGAAAAATATCATTAAAAAATTCAAAATTTAAGGAGTTTCTCATGAACCCAGTTACACTAGAAATGTTTAAAATGATCACAAAGTGTAATTATAGGTAATTTTTGAATTTTACAAAAATTCAAAAATTAAGAATTTTGCATGTACCGGGGTACACGACAAACTGTTAAAAATAACATAAAAATATCATTAAAAAATTCAAAATTTAAAGAGTTTCTCATGAACCCAGGTACACCAGAAATGTTTAAAATGATCACAAAGTGTAATTATAGGTAATTTTTTAATTTTACAGAAATTCAAAAATAAAGAATTTTTCATGTACCGGGATACATGACAAATTGTTAAAAATAACAAAAAAAATATCATTAAAAAATTCAAAATTTAAGGAGTTTCTCATGAACCCAGGTACACCTGAAATGTTTAAAATGATCACAAAGTGTAATTATAGGTAATTTTTGAATTTTACAAAAATTCAAAAATTAAGAATTTTGCATGTACCGGGGTACACGACAAATTGTTAAAAATAACAGAAAAAATATCATTAAAAAATTCAAAATTTAAGGAGTTTCTCATGAACCCAGGTACACCATAAATGTTTTAAAATGATCACAAAGTGTAATTATAGGTAATTTTTGAATTTTACAAAAATTCAAAAATTAATAATTTCTCATGTACCGGGGTACACGACAAATTGTTAAAAATAACAGAAAAAATATCATTAAAAAATTCAAAATTTAACGAGTTTCTCATGAACCCAGGTACACCAGAAATGTTTAAAATGATCACAAAGTGTAATTATAGGTAATTTTTGAATTTTACAAAAATTCAAAATTTAAGAATTTTGCATGTACCGGGGTACAAGACAAATTGTTAAAAATAACAGGAAAAATATCATTAAAAAATTCAAAATTTAAGGAGTTTCTCATGAACCAAGTTACACCAGAAATGTTTAAAATGATCACAAAGTGTGATTATAGGTTATTTTTGAATTTTACAAAAATTCAAAAATTAAGAATTTTTCATGTACCGGGCTACACGACAAATTGTTAAAAATAACAAAAAAATATCATTAAAAAATCAAAATTTAAGGAGTTTCTCATGAACCCAGGTACACCAAAAATGTTTAAAAAGATCACAAAGTGTAATAATAGGTAATTTTTGAATTTTACAGAAATTCAAAAATAAAGAATTTTTCATGTACCGGGGTACATGACAAATTGTTAAAAATAACAAAAAAAATATCATTAAAAAATTCAAAATTTGAGGAGTTTCTCATGAACCCAGGTACACCAGAAATGTTTTAAAATGATCACAAAGTGTAATTATAGGTAATTTTTGAATTTTACAAAAATTCAAAAATTAAGAATTTTTCATGTATCGCGGTACACGACAAATTGTTAAAAATAACAGAACAATATCATTAAAAAATTCAAAATTTAAGGTGTTTCTCATGAACCCAGGTACACCAGAAATGTTTAAAATGATCACAAAGTGTAATTATAGGTAATTTTTGAATTTTACAAAAATTTAAAAATTAAGAATTTTTCATGTACCGGGGTACACGACAAATTGTTAAAAATAACAGAAAAAATATCATTAAAAAATTCAATATTTAAGGAGTTTCTCATGAACCCAGGTACACCATAAATGTTTAAAATGATCACAAAGTGTGATTATAGGTAATTTTTGAATTTTACAAAAATTGAAAAAGTACGAATTTTTCATATACCGGGGTACACGACAAATTGTTAAAAATAACAGAAAAAAATCGTTCAAAAATTGAAAATTTAAGGAGTTTCTCATGAACCCAGGTACACCAGAAATGTTTAAAATGATCACAAAGTGTAATTATAGGTAATTTAAGAATTTTACAAAAATTCAAAAATTATGATTTTGTCATGTATCCGGATACACGAAAAATTGTTAAAATATCATTAAAAATTTCAAAATTTAAGGAGTTTCTCATGAACCCAGGTACACCCGAAATGTTTAAAATGATCACAAAGTGTAATTATAGGTAATTTTTGAATTTTAGAAAAATTCAAAAATTAAGAATTTTTCATGTACCGGGCTACACGACAAATTGTTAGAAATAATAGAAAAATATCATTAAAAAATTCAAATTTTAACGAGTTTCTAATGAACCCAGTTACACCAGAAATGTTTAAAATGATCATAAAGTGTAATTATAGGTAATTTTTGAATTTTACAAAAATTCAAAAATTAAGAATTTTTCATGTACCGGGCTACACGACAAATTGTTAAAAATAACAAAAAAATATCATTAAAAAATTCAAAATTTAAGGAGTTTCTCATGAACCCAGGTACACCAGAAATGTTTAAAATGATCACAAAGTGTAATTATAGGTAATTTTTGAATTTTACAAAAATTCAAAATTTAAGAATTTTGCATGTACCGGGGTACAAGACAAATTGTTAAAAATAACAGGAAAAATATCATTAAAAAATTCAAAATTTAAGGAGTTTCTCATGAACCAAGTTACACCAGAAATGTTTAAAATGATCACAAAGTGTGATTATAGGTTATTTTTGAATTTTACAAAAATTCAAAAATTAAGAATTTTTCATGTACCGGGCTACACGACAAATTGTTAAAAATAACAAAAAAATATCATTAAAAAATCAAAATTTAAGGAGTTTCTCATGAACCCAGGTACACCAAAAATGTTTAAAAAGATCACAAAGTGTAATAAGAGGTAATTTTTGAATTTTACAGAAATTCAAAAATAAAGAATTTTTCATGTACCGGGGTACATGACAAATTGTTAAAAATAACAAAAAAATATCATTAAAAATTCAAATTTTAAGGAGTTTCTCATGAACCCAGGTACACCAGAAATGTTTAAAATGATCACAAAGTGTAATAATAGGTAATTTTTGAATTTTACAAAAATTCAAAAATTAAGAATTTTGCATGTACCGGGGTACACGACAAATTGTTAAAAATAACAGAAAAAATATCATTAAAAAATTCAAAATTTAAGGAGTTTCTCATGAACCCAGGTACACCATAAATGTTTTAAAATGATCACAAAGTGTAATTATAGGTAATTTTTGAATTTTACAAAAATTCAAAAATTAATAATTTCTCATGTACCGGGGTACACGACAAATTGTTAAAAATAACAGAAAAAATATCATTAAAAAATTCAAAATTTAAGGAGTTTCTCATGAACCCAGGTACACCAGAAATGTTTAAAATGATCACAAAGTGTAATTATAGGTAATTTTTGAATTTTACAAAAATTCAAAATTTAAGAATTTTGCATGTACCGGGGTACAAGACAAATTGTTAAAAATAACAGGAAAAATATCATTAAAAAATTCAAAATTTAAGGAGTTTCTCATGAACCAAGTTACACCAGAAATGTTTAAAATGATCACAAAGTGTGATTATAGGTTATTTTTGAATTTTACAAAAATTCAAAAATTAAGAATTTTTCATGTACCGGGCTACACGACAAATTGTTAAAAATAACAAAAAATATCATTAAAAATCAAAATTTAAGGAGTTTCTCATGAACCCAGGTACACCAAAAATGTTTAAAAAGATCACAAAGTGTAATAATAGGTAATTTTTGAATTTTACATAAATTCAAAAATAAAGAATTTTTCATGTACCGGGGTACATGACAAATTGTTAAAAATAACAAAAAAAATATCATTAAAAATTCAAATTTTAAGGAGTTTCTCATGAACCCAGGTACACCAGAAATGTTTAAAATGATCACAAAGTGTAATTATAGGTAATTTTTGAATTTTACAAAAATTCAAAAATTAAGAATTTTGCATGTACCGGGGTACACGACAAATTGTTAAAAATAACAGAAAAAATATCATTAAAAAATTCAAAATTTAAGGAGTTTCTCATGAACCCAGGTACACCATAAATGTTTTAAAATGATCACAAAGTGTAATTATAGGTAATTTTTTGAATTTTACAAAAATTCAAAAATTAATAATTTCTCATGTACCGGGGTACACGACAAATTGTTAAAAATAACAGAAAAAATATCATTAAAAAATTCAAAATTTAAGGAGTTTCTCATGAACCCAGGTACACCAGAAATGTTTAAAATGATCACAAAGTGTAATTATAGGTAATTTTTGAATTTTACAAAAATTCAAAATTTAAGAATTTTGCATGTACCGGGGTACAAGACAAATTGTTAAAAATAACAGGAAAAATATCATTAAAAAATTCAAAATTTAAGGAGTTTCTCATGAACCAAGTTACACCAGAAATGTTTAAAATGATCACAAAGTGTGATTATAGGTTATTTTTGAATTTTACAAAAATTCAAAAATTAAGAATTTTTCATGTACCGGGCTACACGACAAATTGTTAAAAATAACAAAAAAATATCATTAAAAAATCAAAATTTAAGGAGTTTCTCATGAACCCAAGTACACCAAAAATGTTTAAAAAGATCACAAAGTGTAATAATAAGTAATTTTTGAATTTTACAGAAATTCAAAAATAAAGAATTTTTCATGTACCGGGGTACATGACAAATTGTTAAAAATAACAAAAAAAAATATCATTAAAAAATTCAAATTTTAAGGAGTTTCTCATGAACCCAGGTACACCAGAAATGTTTAAAATGATCACAAAATGTAATTATAGGTAATTTTTGAATTTTACAAAAATTCAAAAATTAAGAATTTTGCATGTACCGGGGTACACGACAAATTGTTAAAAATAACAGAAAAAATATCATTAAAAAATTCAAAATTTGAGGAGTTTCTCATGAACCCAGGTACACCAGAAATGTTTTAAAATGATCACAAAGTGTAATTATAGGTAATTTTTGAATTTTACAAAAATTCAAAAATTAAGAATTTTTCATGTACCGCGGTACACGACAAATTGTTAAAAATAACAGAACAATATCATTAAAAAATTCAAAATTTAAGGTGTTTCTCATGAACCCAGGTACACCAGAAATGTTTAAAATGATCACAAAGTGTAATTATAGGTAATTTTTGAATTTTACAAAAATTTAAAAATTAAGAATTTTTCATGTACCGGGGTACACGACATATTGTTAAAAATAACAGAAAAAATATCATTAAAAAATTCAATATTTATGGAGTTTCTCATGAACCCAGGTACACCATAAATGTTTAAAATGATCACAAAGTGTGATTATAGGTAATTTTTGAATTTTACAAAAATTGAAAAAGTACGAATTTTTCATATACCGGGGTACACGACAAATTGTTAAAAATAACAGAAAAAAATCGTTAAAAAATTGAAAATTTAAGGAGTTTCTCATGAACCCAGGTACACCATAAATGTTTAAAATGATCACAAAGTGTAATTATAGGTAATTTAAGAATTTTACAAAAATTCAAAAATTATGATTTTGTCATGTATCCGGATACACGAAAAATTGTTAAAATATCATTAAAAATTTCAAAATTTAAGGAGTTTCTCATGAACCCAGGTACACCCGAAATGTTTAAAATGATCACAAAGTGTAATTATAGGTAATTTTTGAATTTTAGAAAAATTCAAAAATTAAGAATTTTTCATGTACCGGGCTACACGACAAATTGTTAGAAATAATAGAAAAATATCATTAAAAAATTCAAAATTTAAGGAGTTTCTAATGAACCCAGTTACACCAGAAATGTTTAAAATGATCATAAAGTGTAATTATAGGTAATTTTTGAATTTTACAAAAATTCAAAAATTAAGAATTTTTCATGTACCGGGCTACACGACAAATTGTTAAAAATAACAAAAAAATATCATTAAAAAATCAAAATTTAAGGAGTTTCTCATGAACCCAGGTACACCAAAAATGTTTAAAATGATCACAAAGTGTAATTATAAGTAATTTTTGAATTTTACAGAAATTCAAAAATAAATAATTTTTCATGTACCGGGGTACATGACAAATTGTTTAAAATAACAAAAAAATATCATTAAAAAATTCAAAATTTAAGGAGTTTCTCATGAACCCAGGTACACCAGAAATGTTTAAAATGATCACAAAGTGTAATTATAGGTGATTTTTGAATTTTACAAAAATTCAAAAATTAAGAATTTTGCATGTACTGGGGTACAAGACAAATTGTTAAAAGTAACAGGAAAAATATCATTAAGAAATTCAAAATTTAAGGAGTTTCTCATAAACCCAGGTACACCAGAAATGTTTTAAAATGATCACAAAGTGTAATTATAGGTAATTTTTGAATTTTACAAAAATTCAAAAATTAAGAATTTTTCATGTATCGGGGTATACGACAAATTGTTAAAAATAACAGAAAAAATATCATTAAAAAATTCAAAATTTAAGGAGTTTCTCATGAACCCAGGTACACCAGAAATGTTTAAAATGATCACAAAGTGTAATTATAGGTAACTTTTGAATTTTACAAAAATTCAAAAATTAAGAATTTTTCATGTACCGGGGTACACGACAAATTGTTAAAAATAACAGAAAAATATCATTAAAAAATTCAAAATTTAAGGAGTTTCTCATGAACCCAGGTACACCAGAAATGTTTTAAAATGATCACAAAGTGTAATTATAAGTAATTTTTGAATTTTACAAAAATTCAAAAATTAAGAATTTTTCATGTACTGGGGTACACGACAAATTGTTAAAAATAACAGAAAAAAATCATTAAAAAATTCAAAATTTAAGGAGTTTCTCATGAACCCAGGTACACCAGAAATGTTTAAAATGATCACAAAGTGTAATTATAGCTAATTTAAGAATTTTACAAAAATTCAAAATTATGATTTTTTCATGTATCCGGGTACACGAAAAATTGTTAAAATATCAATAAAAATTTCAAAATTGAAGGAGTTTCTGATGAACCCAGGTACACCAGAAATGTTTAAAATGATCACAAAGTGTAATTATAGGTAATTTTTTAATTTTACAAAAATTCAAAAATTAAGAAGTTTTCATGTACTGGGGTACACGACAAATTGTTAAAAATAACAGGAAAAATATCATTAAAAAATTCAAAATTTAAGGAGTTTCTCATGAACCAAGTTACACCAGAAATGTTTAAAATGATCACAAAGTGTGATTATAGGTTATTTTTGAATTTTACAAAAATTCAAAAATTAAGAATTTTTCATGTACCGGGCTACACGACAAATTGTTAAAAATAACAAAAAAATATCATTAAAAAATCAAAATTTAAGGAGTTTCTCATGAACCCAGGTACACCAAAAATGTTTAAAAAGATCACAAAGTGTAATAATAGGTAATTTTTGAATTTTACAGAAATTCAAAAATAAAGAATTTTTCATGTACCGGGGTACATGACAAATTGTTAAAAATAACAAAAAAAATATCATTAAAAAATTCAAAATTTGAGGAGTTTCTCATGAACCCAGGTACACCAGAAATGTTTTAAAATGATCACAAAGTGTAATTATAGGTAATTTTTGAATTTTACAAAAATTCAAAAATTAAGAATTTTTCATGTATCGCGGTACACGACAAATTGTTAAAAATAACAGAACAATATCATTAAAAAATTCAAAATTTAAGGTGTTTCTCATGAACCCAGGTACACCAGAAATGTTTAAAATGATCACAAAGTGTAATTATAGGTAATTTTTGAATTTTACAAAAATTTAAAAATTAAGAATTTTTCATGTACCGGGGTACACGACAAATTGTTAAAAATAACAGAAAAAATATCATTAAAAAATTCAATATTTAAGGAGTTTCTCATGAACCCAGGTACACCATAAATGTTTAAAATGATCACAAAGTGTGATTATAGGTAATTTTTGAATTTTACAAAAATTGAAAAAGTACGAATTTTTCATATACCGGGGTACACGACAAATTGTTAAAAATAACAGAAAAAAATCGTTCAAAAATTGAAAATTTAAGGAGTTTCTCATGAACCCAGGTACACCAGAAATGTTTAAAATGATCACAAAGTGTAATTATAGGTAATTTAAGAATTTTACAAAAATTCAAAAATTATGATTTTGTCATGTATCCGGATACACGAAAAATTGTTAAAATATCATTAAAAATTTCAAAATTTAAGGAGTTTCTCATGAACCCAGGTACACCCGAAATGTTTAAAATGATCACAAAGTGTAATTATAGGTAATTTTTGAATTTTAGAAAAATTCAAAAATTAAGAATTTTTCATGTACCGGGCTACACGACAAATTGTTAGAAATAATAGAAAAATATCATTAAAAAATTCAAATTTTAACGAGTTTCTAATGAACCCAGTTACACCAGAAATGTTTAAAATGATCATAAAGTGTAATTATAGGTAATTTTTGAATTTTACAAAAATTCAAAAATTAAGAATTTTTCATGTACCGGGCTACACGACAAATTGTTAAAAATAACAAAAAAATATCATTAAAAAATTCAAAATTTAAGGAGTTTCTCATGAACCCAGGTACACCAGAAATGTTTAAAATGATCACAAAGTGTAATTATAGGTAATTTTTGAATTTTACAAAAATTCAAAATTTAAGAATTTTGCATGTACCGGGGTACAAGACAAATTGTTAAAAATAACAGGAAAAATATCATTAAAAAATTCAAAATTTAAGGAGTTTCTCATGAACCAAGTTACACCAGAAATGTTTAAAATGATCACAAAGTGTGATTATAGGTTATTTTTGAATTTTACAAAAATTCAAAAATTAAGAATTTTTCATGTACCGGGCTACACGACAAATTGTTAAAAATAACAAAAAAATATCATTAAAAAATCAAAATTTAAGGAGTTTCTCATGAACCCAGGTACACCAAAAATGTTTAAAAAGATCACAAAGTGTAATAAGAGGTAATTTTTGAATTTTACAGAAATTCAAAAATAAAGAATTTTTCATGTACCGGGGTACATGACAAATTGTTAAAAATAACAAAAAAATATCATTAAAAATTCAAATTTTAAGGAGTTTCTCATGAACCCAGGTACACCAGAAATGTTTAAAATGATCACAAAGTGTAATAATAGGTAATTTTTGAATTTTACAAAAATTCAAAAATTAAGAATTTTGCATGTACCGGGGTACACGACAAATTGTTAAAAATAACAGAAAAAATATCATTAAAAAATTCAAAATTTAAGGAGTTTCTCATGAACCCAGGTACACCATAAATGTTTTAAAATGATCACAAAGTGTAATTATAGGTAATTTTTGAATTTTACAAAAATTCAAAAATTAATAATTTCTCATGTACCGGGGTACACGACAAATTGTTAAAAATAACAGAAAAAATATCATTAAAAAATTCAAAATTTAAGGAGTTTCTCATGAACCCAGGTACACCAGAAATGTTTAAAATGATCACAAAGTGTAATTATAGGTAATTTTTGAATTTTACAAAAATTCAAAATTTAAGAATTTTGCATGTACCGGGGTACAAGACAAATTGTTAAAAATAACAGGAAAAATATCATTAAAAAATTCAAAATTTAAGGAGTTTCTCATGAACCAAGTTACACCAGAAATGTTTAAAATGATCACAAAGTGTGATTATAGGTTATTTTTGAATTTTACAAAAATTCAAAAATTAAGAATTTTTCATGTACCGGGCTACACGACAAATTGTTAAAAATAACAAAAAATATCATTAAAAATCAAAATTTAAGGAGTTTCTCATGAACCCAGGTACACCAAAAATGTTTAAAAAGATCACAAAGTGTAATAATAGGTAATTTTTGAATTTTACATAAATTCAAAAATAAAGAATTTTTCATGTACCGGGGTACATGACAAATTGTTAAAAATAACAAAAAAAATATCATTAAAAATTCAAATTTTAAGGAGTTTCTCATGAACCCAGGTACACCAGAAATGTTTAAAATGATCACAAAGTGTAATTATAGGTAATTTTTGAATTTTACAAAAATTCAAAAATTAAGAATTTTGCATGTACCGGGGTACACGACAAATTGTTAAAAATAACAGAAAAAATATCATTAAAAAATTCAAAATTTAAGGAGTTTCTCATGAACCCAGGTACACCATAAATGTTTTAAAATGATCACAAAGTGTAATTATAGGTAATTTTTTGAATTTTACAAAAATTCAAAAATTAATAATTTCTCATGTACCGGGGTACACGACAAATTGTTAAAAATAACAGAAAAAATATCATTAAAAAATTCAAAATTTAAGGAGTTTCTCATGAACCCAGGTACACCAGAAATGTTTAAAATGATCACAAAGTGTAATTATAGGTAATTTTTGAATTTTACAAAAATTCAAAATTTAAGAATTTTGCATGTACCGGGGTACAAGACAAATTGTTAAAAATAACAGGAAAAATATCATTAAAAAATTCAAAATTTAAGGAGTTTCTCATGAACCAAGTTACACCAGAAATGTTTAAAATGATCACAAAGTGTGATTATAGGTTATTTTTGAATTTTACAAAAATTCAAAAATTAAGAATTTTTCATGTACCGGGCTACACGACAAATTGTTAAAAATAACAAAAAAATATCATTAAAAAATCAAAATTTAAGGAGTTTCTCATGAACCCAAGTACACCAAAAATGTTTAAAAAGATCACAAAGTGTAATAATAAGTAATTTTTGAATTTTACAGAAATTCAAAAATAAAGAATTTTTCATGTACCGGGGTACATGACAAATTGTTAAAAATAACAAAAAAAAATATCATTAAAAAATTCAAATTTTAAGGAGTTTCTCATGAACCCAGGTACACCAGAAATGTTTAAAATGATCACAAAATGTAATTATAGGTAATTTTTGAATTTTACAAAAATTCAAAAATTAAGAATTTTGCATGTACCGGGGTACACGACAAATTGTTAAAAATAACAGAAAAAATATCATTAAAAAATTCAAAATTTGAGGAGTTTCTCATGAACCCAGGTACACCAGAAATGTTTTAAAATGATCACAAAGTGTAATTATAGGTAATTTTTGAATTTTACAAAAATTCAAAAATTAAGAATTTTTCATGTACCGCGGTACACGACAAATTGTTAAAAATAACAGAACAATATCATTAAAAAATTCAAAATTTAAGGTGTTTCTCATGAACCCAGGTACACCAGAAATGTTTAAAATGATCACAAAGTGTAATTATAGGTAATTTTTGAATTTTACAAAAATTTAAAAATTAAGAATTTTTCATGTACCGGGGTACACGACATATTGTTAAAAATAACAGAAAAAATATCATTAAAAAATTCAATATTTATGGAGTTTCTCATGAACCCAGGTACACCATAAATGTTTAAAATGATCACAAAGTGTGATTATAGGTAATTTTTGAATTTTACAAAAATTGAAAAAGTACGAATTTTTCATATACCGGGGTACACGACAAATTGTTAAAAATAACAGAAAAAAATCGTTAAAAAATTGAAAATTTAAGGAGTTTCTCATGAACCCAGGTACACCATAAATGTTTAAAATGATCACAAAGTGTAATTATAGGTAATTTAAGAATTTTACAAAAATTCAAAAATTATGATTTTGTCATGTATCCGGATACACGAAAAATTGTTAAAATATCATTAAAAATTTCAAAATTTAAGGAGTTTCTCATGAACCCAGGTACACCCGAAATGTTTAAAATGATCACAAAGTGTAATTATAGGTAATTTTTGAATTTTAGAAAAATTCAAAAATTAAGAATTTTTCATGTACCGGGCTACACGACAAATTGTTAGAAATAATAGAAAAATATCATTAAAAAATTCAAAATTTAAGGAGTTTCTAATGAACCCAGTTACACCAGAAATGTTTAAAATGATCATAAAGTGTAATTATAGGTAATTTTTGAATTTTACAAAAATTCAAAAATTAAGAATTTTTCATGTACCGGGCTACACGACAAATTGTTAAAAATAACAAAAAAATATCATTAAAAAATCAAAATTTAAGGAGTTTCTCATGAACCCAGGTACACCAAAAATGTTTAAAATGATCACAAAGTGTAATTATAAGTAATTTTTGAATTTTACAGAAATTCAAAAATAAATAATTTTTCATGTACCGGGGTACATGACAAATTGTTTAAAATAACAAAAAAATATCATTAAAAAATTCAAAATTTAAGGAGTTTCTCATGAACCCAGGTACACCAGAAATGTTTAAAATGATCACAAAGTGTAATTATAGGTGATTTTTGAATTTTACAAAAATTCAAAAATTAAGAATTTTGCATGTACTGGGGTACAAGACAAATTGTTAAAAGTAACAGGAAAAATATCATTAAGAAATTCAAAATTTAAGGAGTTTCTCATAAACCCAGGTACACCAGAAATGTTTTAAAATGATCACAAAGTGTAATTATAGGTAATTTTTGAATTTTACAAAAATTCAAAAATTAAGAATTTTTCATGTATCGGGGTATACGACAAATTGTTAAAAATAACAGAAAAAATATCATTAAAAAATTCAAAATTTAAGGAGTTTCTCATGAACCCAGGTACACCAGAAATGTTTAAAATGATCACAAAGTGTAATTATAGGTAACTTTTGAATTTTACAAAAATTCAAAAATTAAGAATTTTTCATGTACCGGGGTACACGACAAATTGTTAAAAATAACAGAAAAATATCATTAAAAAATTCAAAATTTAAGGAGTTTCTCATGAACCCAGGTACACCAGAAATGTTTTAAAATGATCACAAAGTGTAATTATAAGTAATTTTTGAATTTTACAAAAATTCAAAAATTAAGAATTTTTCATGTACTGGGGTACACGACAAATTGTTAAAAATAACAGAAAAAAATCATTAAAAAATTCAAAATTTAAGGAGTTTCTCATGAACCCAGGTACACCAGAAATGTTTAAAATGATCACAAAGTGTAATTATAGCTAATTTAAGAATTTTACAAAAATTCAAAATTATGATTTTTTCATGTATCCGGGTACACGAAAAATTGTTAAAATATCAATAAAAATTTCAAAATTGAAGGAGTTTCTGATGAACCCAGGTACACCAGAAATGTTTAAAATGATCACAAAGTGTAATTATAGGTAATTTTTTAATTTTACAAAAATTCAAAAATTAAGAAGTTTTCATGTACTGGGGTACACGACAAATTGTTAAAAATAACAGAAAAAATATCATTAAAAAATTCAAAAATTAAGGAGTTTCTCATGAACTCAGGTACACCAGAAATGTTTAAAATGATCACAAAGTATAATTATGGGTAATTTTTGAATTTTTCAAAAATTCAAAAATTAAGAATTTTTCATGCACCGGAGTACACGACCAATTGTTAAAAATAACAGAAAAAATATCATTAAAAATTCAAAATTTAAGGAGTTTCTCATGAACCTAGGTACACCAGAAATGTTTAAAATGATCACAAAGTGTAATTATAGGCATTTTTTGAATTTTACAAAAATTGAAAAATTAAGAATTTTTCATGTACCAGGGTACACGACAAATTGTTAAAAATAACAGAAAAAATATCATTAAAAAATTCAAAATTTAAGGAGTTTCTCATGAACCCAGGTACACCAGAAATGTTTAAAATGATCACAAAGTGTAATTATAGCTAATTTAAGAATTTTACAAAAATTTAAAAATTATGATTTTTTCATGTATCCGGGTACACGAAAAATTGTTAAAATATCATTAAAATTTTCAAAATTTAAGGAGTTTCTGATGAACCCAGGTACACCAGAAATGTTTAAAATGATCACAAAGTGTAATTATAGGTAATTTTTGAATTTTACAAAAATTCAAAAATTAAGAATTTTTCATGTACCGGGGTACACGACAAATTGTTAAAAATAACAGAAAAAATTTCATTAAAAAATTCAAAATTTAAGGAGTTTCTCATGAACCCAGGTACACCAGAAATGTTTAAAATGATCACAAAGTGTAATTATAGGTAATTTAAGAATTTTAAAAAAATTCAAAAATTATGATTTTTTCATGTATCCGGGTACACGAAAAATTGTTAAAATATCATTAAAAATTTCAAAATTGAAGGAGTTTCTAATGAACCCAGGTACACCAAAAATGCTTAAAATGATCACAAAGTGTAATTATAGATAATTTTTTAATTTTACAAAAATTCAAAAATTAAGAAGTTTTCATGTACCGGGGTACACGACAACTTGTTAAAAATAACAGAAAAAATATCATTAAAAAATTCAAAATTTAAGGAGTTTCTCATGAACCCAGGTACACCAGAAATGTTTTAAAATGATCACAAAGTGTAATTATAGGTAATTTTCGAATTTTACAAAAATTAAAAAATTAAGAATTTTTCATGTACCGGGGTACACGACAAATTGTTAAAAATAACAGAAAATATATCATTAAAAAATTCAAAATTTGAGGAGTTTCTCATGAACCCAGGTACACCAGAAATGTTTTAAAATGATCACAAAGTGTAATTATAGGTAATTTTTGAATTTTACGAAAATTCAAAAATTAGAATTTTTCATGTACCGGGGTACACGACAAATTGTTAAAAATAACAGAAAAAATATCATTAAAAAATTCAAAATTTAAGGAGTTTCTCATGAACCCAGGTACACCAGAAATGTTTAAAATGATCACAAAGTGTAATTATAGGTAATTTAAGAATTTTACAAAAATTCAAAAATTATGATTTTTTCATGTATCCGGGTACACGAAAAATTGTTAAAATATCATTAAAATTTTCAAAATTAAAGGTGTTGGAAAATGTTTTTGTATGTGACCATCATTGAAATAAGACGAACTGTTTTTTATTATCTAACAAATATTATCAGTTCATTTCAGGTTGCGTGGATTCAAAATGAAAAACGAGAAAAATAAGAAAAAGAATTTTAAAGTCAAAACAAAGGAAAATATAAAAGAAAATTAAATTTAATCTATTTAAAATGAATTTATGGAAATATAGTTTCTAAATAATTTATTTTATTAGATTTAATTAATTTTATAAATTAAAAATGAATTTTCCTAATTTATTTTAATTTATTTCGGTTTTTTAATTTGAATTTAAATTAAAAACCAAAGGAAACAGGCCAGCCCAAGCTTCCAGCGGCCCAGCCCAAAAACCGGAGCCCAATATGCCTGATCCATTCGTCTGCGACCCGCATACCGTATCCGCCCCGAACCCGTCCGACCCAGTGCTCCGTTTCGTCTCACATGAAGATCCGCGCGTTGACCCGCTAGCCGACCCGGTCCGAACCGCACCAGGCTCCGCTCTCCTCACAAAGCTTCGCGGACCTTATCCGCTCCAGAAACCGATCCGCCCCGCCCAGCGCCGCTCCATTTCGTCACACAAAAGATCCGCGCACGCGACCCGCCTTAGACCCGGATCCGAACCCTTCCGAACCGACCCAAAGTCCGCGTGTTTCAGCTCCAATATTTACAGTTTTGGTCCCTAAACTTCCGAAAACCTATTAAAAACCACCCAAAACCTCTACAACTCCATATATAAACCATTTTACACCATTTTTTCATTACAACACATAATTATAAACCAAAACTCTCTCAAAAACCTCTCCAACTTCCACCATCTTATTTCCAACTTCCAAACACTCTCCAAAACACCAAAAACACCAAGAACACACACCAAAAACACCAAGAACACCAAGAAAAACACCAAGAACACCAAGAAAAACACCAAGAACACCAAGATCATCACCAAGATTACCAAGATCACCAAACAAGTCAAGATTACCAAGATCATCAAACAAGAACAAATAGAGACACAGTCTATTAGAAATCCAGTCCAACCCTAAGCCAGTTCAGTCAATTTATTTGACGAACCTACTTGATAGACCAGTCGTTCCACAGTCCTGTTGTAAACCAGTTCAGTCAATCTATTGACGAACCTACTTGATATATATATATTTATATAATTATAGTCATTTACATTATTTATCGTTTTATGTCTTTTAATTATAGTCATTTATATTATATATCGCTTTAAGTCATTTAATTACTGCAATTTATATTATTTATATATCTTTCACACAATAAACGGTGCAAACCTTTATTTGTGGCGATCAGATTATATATTTTTATTCTGCAACTCTTATTATTTATTCCGCATTTATCTTTAATATATATATATTTGTCACACAATAAACGGTGCAAACCTTTATTTGTGGTGATCATATTTTATATTTTCAACAATTGGTATCAGAGCTCGTGTGATTTACTTTGAAATTTTCATCAAATACTTTTGGTTAGCGTTTATATAAACCTTCCATAAGCGTTTCTTTGAATATTTCATTTTAATATCACTTGTTAAAAAATCCTTCTTTTTAAATTAAAATTAAAAATCTTAAAAACATGTCTTCTGCTAATTACTCCAACATGAACTCAGTTTCTATTGCTAACAGTTTAGGATCTGGTTCACGGGCACCCATACTTATTCCCGAAGAGTATAATTCGTGGGTTGGCCGTATGAATCTTCATCTTAACTCCATAAGTGAAAATGTTTGGAAATGTGTAGAAGGAACATATATTGCTTCAGAGGATTTGTCTACCCTTGCTACAACTCAAGCAACTCGTGTTGAAACCGAGAAAAGGTTGAATCTCCAAGCCAAAAAGGAGCTTGTGTCCGGAATTCCCCACAGTATTTTAAGTCAAATGGATGACATAATACTGTTGACTGCGAATCAAATTTGGGAAAATTTAAAAAACCGTTTTTGTGGAAATCAAAGAATTATTGGAAATAAAAGAACATCCGTTTTAAATGAATTCGATAATTTCAAGATGCTTTCATCAGAAACCATCCATGATGCACATGATAGGTTCAATTTTATCATGGTAAAATTGAATAACTTGGGCATCAAAAAGACACAGCACGAGATCAATCTCAAATTTCTAAACAATCTTTACGAAAGCTGGAAGATGGTTAAACTCATCATTCAGGGAAATCCTGCCATTCATACGGAAACTCTATACAATTTGTACGGAGAACTTCAATCGTATGAATCCTCGATTGACCCACCAACCTCTACAGCTTTTGGAGGACCACTTGCTCTCGTTTCCACATCAAACCAAAACCAAACACTTTTTCATGAACAAAACCCCAATCATTTTAATCAAACATCTTTTCAAAATCAATCATTTTTGAACAATTCTTTTGATCAAACTGATTTAAATGATGAAGCAGACTACCAACAATTGTGTGCTTTGGTTGCAAATACAAATCTCCAAAGATTTATTCCAAATTACGGTCAATCGAATTTTAAACCAAATTTTCAAAACCGACCACAATTTGGACAAAATAATTCTGGATTTCAACCAAGACCACAATTTGGTCAAAACAACCAAGGTTTTCAACCAAGACCTTATTTTGGACAAAATTCGCAAAGACCCTCTTTCCAAAATAACTCAAACCAGGGATTTCAAAACAATCCCAACTCAAATCATCAAAACAATAACCAAAACAACGGTCTTCAAAACCAAAACCGGGGATTCCAAAATCAAGGATACAATAATCAAAATAATGGTTTTTCAAACAACCAAAATTCTGGATTCCAACAAAACTCCTCTCAAAATTCCCAACAAATCCAAACTCAAGCACCGGAACGACTTCCAATCAAAAGTCAAAAGGAAGAAAGTGATGAAGAAGTGATTATCTGTCACAATTGCAAAGGAACTAATCACTACGCAAGAGAGTGCCGAGCCAAAAACAAGACAAAAATCAAAGACTCGGCATACTACGCTCAAAAAGCCGATGAGTTAAAGAAAAAGGAAAACCAAGAAAACCAAAGAGCTTTGATGGCAATCCACGAACCAAATGTGGAATACTGGCCAACCTCTGAAGACGAAGCCGACAATGAACCGACACAATCCAACTTCTGCTTCGTAGTTGGTACAACTTCAAGAGCTCCAAATGTCATAGAACAGGTATGGACTATGATCTCTGAACTCGGTTTTTCTAAAATAATTTTTGAGTCCCATATATCCAAAATTGAGAAAAGTTTAGAAGCTGATCTCAAGAAATACCATGACACAGTGGTTAATTCTGAAATCTTCAAATGTGAGTTACAAACCCTACAACTCAAATTTGCAGAATTAACCAGAACAAGGACCAAATTGGAAAGAGACGTTGAAAGAAAATCAGAAGATTACAATCACGTCTTTGAACAATTAAATCAATCTCTAATTCAGAAAAAGGAATTGGAATTAAAAAATCAATCAGTCATTTCTTCTGAAACAAAAGAAGTTTTAGAAATGGAAATCATTCAGTTGACACAAAACTTTCAAGAGTCAACTGAAAAACACAAAATCTTAAATGAAAAACTGACTGATTCTTTAAACCAAATCACTTTTCTTGAATCTGAAAACAAAAGATTGATACAGAATGTGGAATCTATCAAAATTGCCAGAAAACTCAGTGATGATATATTCACCAAGGCAAACACCTTGGGTACTGGGAAATTTGATACGAGTTACAGACCAGGAATTGGTAGAGAAACCTTTGAAAAAGAACTAGAAAATCAAGAAAACATGATAATTTGTGAAAACTCTGAATCAACTCTACCAGATCTTTTCACATCTGTTAATGAGGAAGATTCAGATGACGAAACAGTTATCAACTGTAGCCTAGATGATACTGATTTCAATGTTTCCAAATCAAACTCTGCTAGTTCTTCAAATCAACAAATCAAAAATACCAATGAAGCAATCAAAACCCCACTTAACAAACCAAAAGTTTTTGAAAACAAACAAAAGAAACCTGTTCAACCTAACGTCATACCTCAAAAACAAGTTTCCAAACCAAAACATTTTCAAAAACATTATGAAAACCGCTTTCTTGATATCACCTTTAACCGTTCAAATAACTTTCAAAAACATTCAAATCAGAAAGTTCTAAACAATCATAATCAAAAAGCTTTTCAAAACCGCCCGTCTCATCCTACACATGAAAAACACTTTTCAAACACATCTTCACATCTAGGATATTCATCACCAAATCACAGATTTTATCAACCCACTGGTTTTCAAAAACAAATATCATTTTGGGAAAACTTGATAAATCAAATAAAACCTCAACCATTCTATCCCAATAAACCAAAGTCATTGAACAACAAACCCAAAATAGCAAAAGCTAACAAACCAGGACCCATTCAGATTTGGGTACCTAAAATTTCTGTCTAATTGCAGGGATCTAATGCTGGAGAACCCAAGGATGATACATGGTACATTGATAGTGGTTGCTCCAAGCATATGACAGGAAACAGAAACTACCTTCGTGACTTCAGACCCACCCAAACCAATCAAGACGTTACCTTTGGCAACAACATGACGGCGAAAATCAAAGGTTATGGAAACATAACTAATGGTAACTTCACCATAAAGAAAGTTGCTTATGTTGATGACTTGAAACACAACCTCATCAGTGTTGCTCAACTCTGCGATAACGATCTTGATGTCCTATTTACCAAACAAAGAAGCTTGATCATGGACGCCAACTCCAAAGAAATCATTGTTGATTCACACCGTGCCGGAAATATGTATCCACTAGACATGGATCTTATTTATGGTAAACCCGATATTTGTCTGCTATCCAAAGCCCCAGCAGATATTAGTTGGTTATGGCACCGCCGCCTTTCCCATCTAAATTTCGGGTACATCAACAAATTGATCGGCGATGATCTAGTTCGAGGACTGCCACTTCTGAAGCTCGACAATGAAACTCTTTGTGCCGCTTGTGAAAAGGGAAAACTTTCCAAATCCTCTCATAAAAGCATTACAGAATCTAGTGTATCCGAACCACTAGAATTGCTGCACATAGACCTCTGTGGCCCCGCCAAAATCCAAACAATACAAGGGAAGAAGTATGTCCTTGTCATAGTTGATGGCTTCTCTCGATTTACATGGGTCTTTTTCTTAAGACTAAAATCAGAAGCACCAGAAGAGATGATCAACTTTATAAAACAGATCGAACTAAAGCTCAAACGACCAGTTCGAAGAATCCGAAGTGATAATGGTTTAGAGTTCAAAAACATAACTCTAGACTCATTTCTCAAAAACAAAGGCATCGAACACAACTTCTCAGCCCCTTACACTCCTCAACAAAACGGCGTTGTTGAAAGAAGGAACCGAACTCTGTGCGAAGCTGCAAGATCAATGCTCATCTTTGCTGATCTGCCACAATACTTCTGGGCAGAAGCAATTGCCACAGCTTGCTACACACAAAATCGCTCCTTAATTCACAAAAATCTTCATAAAACACCATATGAAGTCATTAACAACCGAAAACCAAATATCAAATTTTTTCATATTTTTGGTTGCCGATGCTTCATAAAGAATAATAAAGAACACCTTTCAAAATTTGAATCAAGGTCGGATGAAGGAATTTTCCTTGGTTACTCATTTTCTTCAGCTGCTTATCGAGTACTGAACAAACGTACAAGAGTAATTGAAGAAAGTACTGATGTCCACTTCGATGAATTTTATGTCAGAAAATTGGATCGTGAACATTTTGGTTCACAAATGATAGATAATATTTTTCAAAATCCAATTCCACAAACACCATCTCCTGACATAGACATTGAATTTGATATTGATTTACTTTTTGAACAACCTAAAACTGCTTATAATTCTGAAATTCTAACTACTCAAATTGATCCTACAGGAACACCCACTGAAGGAACTTCACAAAGAAACAGAAATGTTGCAGATCAAGTTGAGGGGGAACCACAAACACATACTTCCTCATTAGAACAAACACCAAATCCTCCTTTAACCACTCCAAATTTAACCACCCCAGATTTTACCACTCCATCCCCAAATATCCAAAACAATCCCGATGTAACATTTATGGGGGAACCTTCAAACCTCTTCCAAGAAGAAACTACTGGAGAAGAACAATGGGATACTGAAAATCCTATTATTACAACGGAAGAAAATCGTTTAATAAAATGGACCAGAAACCATCCCACTGACCAAATCATCGGAGATCCCAATTCAGGCATCCAAACTAGAGCCGCAACTGCTAATGATTGCTTATTTGGAGCCTTCCTATCCATGACTGAACCCAAAACCATACATACTGCTCTCAAAGACCCAGACTGGGTAAAAGCTATGCAAGAAGAGCTAGCTGAATTCGAAAGAAATGACGTATGGAATCTTGTTCCTACACCACCCGATGTTACTATCATAGGTTCAAGATGGGTATTCAGAAACAAGACTGACGATCAAGGAGTCGTGTGTCGAAACAAGGCACGTCTCGTAGTCAAAGGCTATTCACAACAAGAAGGAATAGACTACGATGAAACATATGCTCCAGTCGCCAGAATAGAAGCTATCCGCATCTTTCTCGCATATGCTGCACATAAGAACTTTAAAGTTTTTCAAATGGACGTTAAATGTGCATTCCTACATGGAGAGTTAGATCGTGAAGTATACATCCAACAACCACCAGGCTTTGAAGATCCCAACTTTCCTCATCACAGCTTCAAATTGCAGAAAGCTGTCTATGGCTTAAAACAAGCACCTCGTGCCTGGTATGCCACATTGTCAACGTTCCTCGAAGAATCAGGTTTCAAAAGGGGTTCAATCGATCAAACCCTCTTTCGAAAAATCTATAATAAACATCTCTTAATCGTACAAATATATGTTGATGACATTATTTTCGGTTCTACTGATGAATCTTTGAGTGTTAAGTTTGCAGATCTAATGAAAAGCAAATTTGAAATGAGCATGATTGGGGAGATGACTACTTTTCTCGGACTTCAAATCAAACAGTCCAATGATGGCATATTCATCAACCAAGAGAATTATACAAAAAACCTTCTCACTCGCTTTTCAATGGACAAATCCAATACTGCCAAAACCCCAATGGCCTTTGGATACAAAATTGATGCAGACTTAAATGGCAAACCCGTTGACCAGAAAAGATATCGTGGAATGATCGGATCACTATTATACCTCACTGCCAGCAGACCTGACATTATGTTTTCTACTTGTGTCTGTGCCAGATACCAAGCAAATCCAATGGAATCCCATGTCATTGCTGTGAAACGCATCTTCAAATACCTAAAAGGCACTCCCAAACTTGGCCTTTGGTATCCAGCTAAATCCGATTTTCAGCTGAACGCTTTCACCGACTCAGACTATGGAGGATGCAAGCTAGATAGGAAAAGTACATCTGGTAGCTGTCAATTCCTAGGAGGTCGACTAGTGAGTTGGTCTTCAAAGAAACAGAGTTGTGTATCCACATCAACAGCAGAAGCTGAATACGTCGCTGCCGCCAGCTGTTGTTCACAAGTCATATGGATGCAAACTCAACTGCGTGACTATGGCTTCAGAGTTTCACAAATTCCCATATTTTGTGACTCAACCAGTGCAATAGCCATTTCTCACAATCCCGTTCACCATTCCATGACAAAGCACATCGATATTCGATATCACTTCATTAAAGACAACATTCAAAAGGGTCATATCGAATTACACTTCATAAACACCGAAGATCAAATTGCCGATGTCTTCACTAAGGCTCTCGATGAAACAAAGTTTCTATACTTCCTAGGCCGTCTAGGAATGTTAAATCCAGATATCATCCATCCTTAAACTTTTACCTTTTATTTGTACAAACGTGTGTTTACTTTATTTCAAAAATAAAAACAAAAAAAATTACAAAACTTCAAAAGACAAAAAGATTTTAGATTTTTATAATTTTCATATCTTTCCTTAAAAACCAAAATTTCCAAAAACATTCAAATAACCAAATTTTCCAAAAACATTCAGAAAAACAAATCTTCAAAAATACAATAAAAGACTTGCCAAAATAAGCTTTTATAGAACCTTGTGATTAATCGTCTCTTGACTTAATTTTCAGATGCTTATGCTCGATGAAGATTTTATGTCATATTGATTCTCAATTGGAGTGAAGGTTCAAATCTCCTACTTTTCATAATGTATATAACTTTATTTCCTTCGATTTTATTTCATTATTGACGATTTTAAACAATCAAGGGACATAAGGTTAGGAGGTTCAGATGAAAACAAAAACCCATGTGAGAATTTGTGCCTCGTCGATCTAAATCATTGTAGAATTCAATTCTTGTGAGCTTAGGTGTGTCACTATTGCTTTTATGGTATACCCGATTATACATTGTCACAGTCTCATTTTTGCTTAGATATCAAAATGACCAGGGACGATACTTTCATTTCTTACATACTAGACAAATTGTCTTTTATGCCACCTATCCCTACCTAGATATCAGCCAACCAAAAATGAAGACAACCTCAAAATAGAAAGACTTCAAACAGCGACATATCCTTACAAGAAAATCAAAGGCGAAACAAAGATCTATCAACATCCAATCCTCAAAGACGAATCAACAAGAAACTCAAATCACTCACCGAAGAAATACCAAGTTAAACAAACTTTCAACCAAATGGTTATTTCAAAAAAAAAAAAAAACATCATCAAATCCCGCAATTTGTTTTTAACCATTTTTCAGAAAAGCAAACATCTCAATCACTCAAGACAGATACTCTTACAAAAACAAAAACACAAAATTCTCAATTGTAGCAAATTCTTAATGTTAAAACAAAATATCTTTTTACAATAAATCGATATTGATCAACAAACAGGATACCATCAAAAAAGAAGCTGCAACAATAATGGATTTCCCGGGATACTGTAGCCTTCATCACTGAAGATTCTTTGTTGCAAACTGCACTATGAAAATTGCTAAACCCCTCTACATGTATTTCCCGACGGGGAGAGAGTGAACATCAATGGCATGAATGAAGAAACCCGTTGAGTAATGCCGAAACCAGTCTTATGTGATTGATTATCTAATAATGAGACTAAGTGACTTTACAGGAAAAGCATAGATGAATACCTCCAATATGAGTGTGAGTCGTCAGAGAGAGATATCACTCATTTTTAGTGATCATTAACTTGTTCTGCTGCCAGAACAACCAAACACCCAAGTGAAATGTGAGCTATATCTATGAGCGTTCATCTGAATCGACCTGTTAGACCACTTGTCGTCATTGATAATGCTATAAAATCTTAAGAAATTTCTTTAGATACATATATGGCTACCCTTTGATAACCGAACCCGAGACTTTGATTCGGAAACAAACATTCTTCAAAATCTTTTTCAAAACATAAGATATGTAAAACCAAGTCCCAAACTTTCAAAATGATTACAATGGTTTTATAAATATCTTATCATTGACAAAACTTTTATCCCAAATCTTCAATGTTAAAATTGTTAATGTGATTATATCTGTCCTTATTTCATCAATGATCACATAGGGGGAAATTGTTGGAAAATGTTTTTGTATGTGACTATCATTGAAATAAGACGAACTGTTTTTTATTATCTAACAAATATTATCAGTTCATTTCAGGTTGCGTGGATTCAAAATGAAAAACGAGAAAAATAAGAAAAAGAATTTTAAAGTCAAAACAAAGGAAAATATAAAAGAAAATTAAATTTAATCTATTTAAAATGAATTTTTGGAAATATAGTTTCTAAATAATTTATTTTATTAGATTTAATTAATTTTATAAATTAAAAATGAATTTTCCTAATTTATTTTAATTTATTTCGGTTTTTTAATTTGAATTTAAATTAAAAACCAAAGGAAACAGGCCAGCCCAAGCTTCCAGCGGCCCAGCCCAAAAACCGGAGCCCAATATGCCTGATCCATTCGTCTGCGACCCGCATACCGTATCCGCCCCGAACCCGTCCGACCCAGTGCTCCGTTTCGTCTCACATGAAGATCCGCGCGTTGACCCGCTAGCCGACCCGGTCCGAACCGCACCAGGCTCCGCTCTCCTCACAAAGCTTCGCGGACCTTATCCGCTCCAGAAACCGATCCGCCCCGCCCAGCGCCGCTCCATTTCGTCACACAAAAGATCCGCACACGCGACCCGCCTTAGACCCGGATCCGAACCCTTCCGAACCGACCCAAAGTCCGCGTGTTTCAGCTCCAATATTTACAGTTTTGGTCCCTAAACTTCCGAAAACCTATTAAAAACCACCAAAAACCTCTACAACTCCATATATAAACCATTTTACACCATTTTTTCATTACAACACATAATTATAAACCAAAACTCTCTCAAAAACCTCTCCAACTTCCACCATCTTATTTCCAACTTCCAAACACTCTCCAAAACACCAAAAACACCAAGAACACACACCAAAAACACCAAGAACACCAAGAAAAACACCAAGAACACCAATAAAAACACCAAGAACACCAAGATCATCACCAAGATTACCAAGATCACCAAACAAGTCAAGATTACCAAGATCATCAAACAAGAACAAATAGAGACACAGTCTATTAGAAATCCAGTCCAACCCTAAGCCAGTTCAGTCAATTTATTTGACGAACCTACTTGATAGACCAGTCGTTCCACAGTCCTGTTGTAAACCAGTTCAGTCAATCTATTGACGAACCTACTTGATATATATATATTTATATAATTATAGTCATTTACATTATTTATCGTTTTATGTCTTTTAATTATAGTCATTTATATTATATATCGCTTTAAGTCATTTAATTACTGCAATTTATATTATTTATATATCTTTCACACAATAAACGGTGCAAACCTTTATTTGTGGCGATCAGATTATATATTTTTATTCTGCAACTCTTATTATTAATTCCGCATTTATCTTTAATATATATATATTTGTCACACAATAAACGGTGCAAACCTTTATTTGTGGTGATCATATTTTATATTTTCAACAAAAGGAGTTTCTGATGAACCCAGGTACACCAGAAATGTTTAAAATGATCACAAAGTGTAATTATAGGTAATTTTTGAATTTTACAAAAATTCAAAAATTAAGAAGTTTTCATGTAACGGGGTACACGACAAATTGTTAAAAATAACAGAAAAAATATCATTAAAAAATTCCAAAATTTAAGGAGTTTCTCATGAACCTAGGTACACCAGAAATGTTTAAAATGATCACAAAGTGTAATTATAGGTAATTTTTGAATTTTACAAAAATTCAAAAATTAAGAATTTTTCATGTACCGAGGTACAGGAAAAATTGTTAAAAATAACAGAAAAAATATCATTAAAAAATTCAAAATTTAAGGAGTTTCTCATGAACCCAGGTACACCAGAAATGTTTTAAAATGATCACAAAGTGTAATTATTGGTAATTTTCGAATTTTACAAAAATTCAAAAATTAATAATTTTTCATGTACCGGGGTACACGACAAATTGTTAAAAATAACAGAAAAAATATCATTAAAAAATTCAAAATTTAAGGAGTTTCTCATGAACCCAGGTACACCAGAAATGTTTTAAAATGATCACAAAGTGTAATTATAGGTAATTTTTGACTTTTACGAAAATTCAAAAATTAAGAATTTTTCATGTACCGAGGTACATGACAAATTGTTAAAAATAACAGAAAAAATATCATTAAAAAATTCAAAATTTAAGGAGTTTCTCATGAACCCAGGTACACCAGAAATGTTTAAAATGATCACATAGTGTAATTATAGGTAATTTAAGAATTTTACAAAAATTCAAAAATTATGATTTTTTCATGTATCCGGGTACACGAAAAATTGTTAAAATATCATTAAAATTTTCAAAATTAAAGGAGTTTCTGATGAACCCAGGTACACCAGAAATGTTTAAAATGATCACAAAGTGTAATTATAGGTAATTTTTGAATTTTACAAAAATTCAAAAACTAAGAAGTTTTCATGTAACGGGGTACACGACAAATTGTTAAAAATAACAGAAAAAATATCATTAAAAATTCCAAAATTTAAGGAGTTTCTCATGAACCTAGGTACACTAGAAATGTTTAAAATGATCACAAAGTGTAATTATAGGTAATTTTTGAATTTTACAAAAATTCAAAAATTAAGAATTTTTCATGTATCCGGGTACACGAAAAATTGTTAAAATATCATTAAAATTTTCAAAATTAAAGGAGTTTCTGATGAACCCAGGTACACCAGAAATGTTTAAAATGATCACAAAGTGTAATTATAGGTAATTTTTGAATTTTACAAAAATTCAAAAATTAAGAAGTTTTCATGTAATGGGGTACACGACAAATTGTTAAAAATAACAGAAAAATATCATTAAAAAAATCCAAAATTTAAGGAGTTTCTCATGAACCTAGGTACACCAGAAATGTTTAAAATGATCACAAAGTGTAATTATAGGTAATTTTTGAATTTTACAAAAATTCAAAAATTAAGAATTTTTCATGTACCGAGGTACACGACAAATTGTTAAAAATAACAGGAAAAATATCATTAAAAAATTCAAAATTTAAGGAGTTTCTCATGAACCCAGGTACACCAGAAATGTTTTAAAATGATCACAAAGTGTAATTATAGGTAATTTTCGAATTTTACAAAAATTCAAAAATTAATAATTTTTCATGTACCGGGGTACACGACAAATTGTTAAAAATAACAGAAAAAATATCATTAAAAAATTCAAAATTTAAGGAGTTTCTCATGAACCCAGGTACACCAGAAATGTTTTAAAATGATCACAAAGTGTAATTATAGGTAATTTTTGAATTTTACGAAAATTCAAAAATTAAGAATTTTTCATGTACCGGGGTACACGACAAATTGTTAAAAATAACAGAAAAATATCATTAAAAAATTCAAAATTGAAGGAGTTTCTCATGAACCCAAGTACACCAGAAATGTTTTAAAATGATCACAAAGTGTAATTATAGGTAATTTTCGAATTTTACAAAAATTCAAAAATTAATAATTTTTCATGTACCGGGATACACGACAAATTGTTAAAAATAACAGAAAAAATATCATTAAAAAATTCAAAATTTAAGGAGTTTCTCATGAACCCAGGTACACCAGAAATGTTTTAAAATGATCACAAAGTGTAATTATAGGTAATTTTTGAATTTTACGAAAATTCAAAAATTAAGAATTTTTCATGTACCGGGGTACACGACAAATTGTTAAAAATAACAGAAAAAATATCATTAAAAAATTCAAAATTTAAGGAGTTTCTCATAAACCCAGGTACACCAGAAATGTTTAAAATGATCACAAAGTGTAATTATAGGTAATTTAAGAATTTTACAAAAATTCAAAAATTATGATTTTTTTCATGTATCCGGGTACACGAAAAATTGTTAAAATATCATTAAAATTTTCAAAATTAAAGGAGTTTCTGATGAACCCAGGTACACCAGAAATGTTTAAAATGATCACAAAGTGTAATTATAGGTAATTTTTGAATTTTACAAAAATTCAAAAATTAAGAAGTTTTCATGTACCGGGGTACACGACAAATTGTTAAAAATAACAGAAAAAATATCATTAAAAAATTCCAAAATTTAAGGAGTTTCTCATGAACCTAGGTACACCAGAAATGTTTAAAATGATCACAAAGTGTAATTATAGGTAATTTTTGAATTTTACAAAAATTCAAAAATTAAGAAGTTTACATGTACCGGGGTACACGACAAATTGTTAAAAATAACAGAAAAAATATCATTAAAAAATTCCAAAATTTAAGGAGTTTCTCATGAACCTAGGTACACCAGAAATGTTTAAAATGATCACAAAGTGTAATTATAGGTAATTTTTGAATTTTACAAAAATTCAAAAATTAAGAATTTTTCATGTACCGGGGTACACGACAAATTGTTAAAAATAACAGAAAAAATATCATTAAAAATTTCAAAATTTAAGGAGTTTCTCATGAACCCAGGTACACCAGAAATGTTTTAAAATGATCACAAAGTGTAATTATAGGTAATTTTCGAATTTTACAAAAATTCAAAAATTAATAATTTTTCATGTACCGGGATACACGACAAATTGTTAAAAATAACAGAAAAAATATCATTAAAAAATTCAAAATTTAAGGAGTTTCTCATGAACCCAGGTACACCAGAAATGTTTTAAAATGATCACAAAGTGTAATTATAGGTAATTTAAGAATTTTACAAAAATTCAAAAATTATGATTTTTTTCATGTATCCGGGTACACGAAAAATTGTTAAAATATCATTAAAATTTTCAAAATTAAAGGAGTTTCTGATGAACCCAGGTACACCAGAAATGTTTAAAATGATCACAAAGTGTAATTATAGGTAATTTTTGAATTTTACAAAAATTCAAAAATTAAGAAGTTTTCATGTACCGGGGTACACGACAAATTGTTAAAAATAACAGAAAAAATATCATTAAAAAATTCCAAAATTTAAGGAGTTTCTCATGAACCTAGGTACACCAGAAATGTTTAAAATGATCACAAAGTGTAATTATAGGTAATTTTTGAATTTTACAAAAATTCAAAAATTAAGAAGTTTACATGTACCGGGGTACACGACAAATTGTTAAAAATAACAGAAAAAATATCATTAAAAAATTCCAAAATTTAAGGAGTTTCTCATGAACCTAGGTACACCAGAAATGTTTAAAATGATCACAAAGTGTAATTATAGGTAATTTTTGAATTTTACAAAAATTCAAAAATTAAGAATTTTTCATGTACCGGGGTACACGACAAATTGTTAAAAATAACAGAAAAAATATCATTAAAAATTTCAAAATTTAAGGAGTTTCTCATGAACCCAGGTACACCAGAAATGTTTTAAAATGATCACAAAGTGTAATTATAGGTAATTTTCGAATTTTACAAAAATTCAAAAATTAATAATTTTTCATGTACCGGGATACACGACAAATTGTTAAAAATAACAGAAAAAATATCATTAAAAAATTCAAAATTTAAGGAGTTTCTCATGAACCCAGGTACACCAGAAATGTTTTAAAATGATCACAAAGTGTAATTATAGGTAATTTTTGAATTTTACGAAAATTCAAAAATTAAGAATTTTTCATGTACCGGGGTACACGACAAATTGTTAAAAATAACAGAAAAAATATCATTAAAAAATTCAAAATTTAAGGAGTTTCTCATGAACCAAGTACACCAGAAATGTTTTAAAATGATCACAAAGTGTAATTATAGGTAATTTTCGAATTTTACAAAAATTCAAAAATTAATAATTTTTCATGTACCGGGAAACACGACAAATTGTTAAAAATAACAGAAAAAATATCATTAAAAAATTCAAAATTTAAGGAGTTTCTCATGAACCCAGGTACACCAGAAATGTTTTAAAATGATCACAAAGTGTAATTATAGGTAATTTTTGAATTTTACGAAAATTCAAAAATTAAGAATTTTTCATGTACCGGGGTACACGACAAATTGTTAAAAATAACAGAAAAAATATCATTAAAAAATTCAAAATTTAAGGAGTTTCTCATAAATCCAGGTACACCAGAAATGTTTAAAATGATCACAAAGTGTAATTATAGGTAATTTAAGAATTTTACAAAAATTCAAAAATTATGATTTTTTTCATGTATCCGGGTACACGAAAAATTGTTAAAATATCATTAAAATTTTCAAAATTAAAGGAGTTTCTGATGAACCCAGGTACACCAGAAATGTTTAAAATGATCACAAAGTGTAATTATAGGTAATTTTTGAATTTTACAAAAATTCAAAAATTAAGAAGTTTTCATGTACCGGGGTACACGACAAATTGTTAAAAATAACAGAAAAAATATCATTAAAAAATTCCAAAATTTAAGGAGTTTCTCATGAACCTAGGTACACCAGAAATGTTTAAAATGATCACAAAGTGTAATTATAGGTAATTTTTGAATTTTACAAAAATTCAAAAATTAAGAAGTTTACATGTACCGGGGTACACGACAAATTGTTAAAAATAACAGAAAAAATATCATTAAAAAATTCCAAAATTTAAGGAGTTTCTCATGAACCTAGGTACACCAGAAATGTTTAAAATGATCACAAAGTGTAATTATAGGTAATTTTTGAATTTTACAAAAATTCAAAAATTAAGAAGTTTACATGTACCGGGGTACACGACAAATTGTTAAAAATAACAGAAAAAATATCATTAAAAAATTCCAAAATTTAAGGAGTTTCTCATGAACCTAGGTACACCAGAAATGTTTAAAATGATCACAAAGTGTAATTATAGGTAATTTTTGAATTTTACAAAAATTCAAAAATTAAGAATTTTTCATGTACCGGGGTACACGACAAATTGTTAAAAATAACAGAAAAAATATCATTAAAAATTTCAAAATTTAAGGAGTTTCTCATGAACCCAGGTACACCAGAAATGTTTTAAAATGATCACAAAGTGTAATTATAGGTAATTTTCGAATTTTACAAAAATTCAAAAATTAATAATTTTTCATGTACCGGGATACACGACAAATTGTTAAAAATAACAGAAAAAATATCATTAAAAAATTCAAAATTTAAGGAGTTTCTCATGAACCCAGGTACACCAGAAATGTTTTAAAATGATCACAAAGTGTAATTATAGGTAATTTTTGAATTTTACGAAAATTCAAAAATTAAGAATTTTTCATGTACCGGGGTACACGACAAATTGTTAAAAATAACAGAAAAAATATCATTAAAAAATTCAAAATTTAAGGAGTTTCTCATGAACCCAAGTACACCAGAAATGTTTTAAAATGATCACAAAGTGTAATTATAGGTAATTTTCGAATTTTACAAAAATTCAAAAATTAATAATTTTTCATGTACCGGGATACACGACAAATTGTTAAAAATAACAGAAAAAATATCATTAAAAAATTCAAAATTTAAGGAGTTTCTCATGAACCCAGGTACACCAGAAATGTTTTAAAATGATCACAAAGTGTAATTATAGGTAATTTTTGAATTTTACGAAAATTCAAAAATTAAGAATTTTTCATGTACCGGGGTACACGACAAATTGTTAAAAATAACAGAAAAAATATCATTAAAAAATTCAAAATTTAAGGAGTTTCTCATAAACCCAGGTACACCAGAAATGTTTAAAATGATCACAAAGTGTAATTATAGGTAATTTAAGAATTTTACAAAAATTCAAAAATTATGATTTTTTTCATGTATCCGGGTACACGAAAAATTGTTAAAATATCATTAAAATTTTCAAAATTAAAGGAGTTTCTGATGAACCCAGGTACACCAGAAATGTTTAAAATGATCACAAAGTGTAATTATAGGTAACTTTTGAATTTTACAAAAATTCAAAAATTAAGAAGTTTTCATGTACCGGGGTACACGACAAATTGTTAAAAATAACAGAAAAAATATCATTAAAAAATTCCAAAATTTAAGGAGTTTCTCATGAACCTAGGTACACCAGAAATGTTTAAAATGATCACAAAGTGTAATTATAGGTAATTTTTGAATTTTACAAAAATTCAAAAATTAAGAAGTTTACATGTACCGGGGTACACGACAAATTGTTAAAAATAACAGAAAAAATATCATTAAAAAATTCCAAAATTTAAGGAGTTTCTCATGAACCTAGGTACACCAGAAATGTTTAAAATGATCACAAAGTGTAATTATAGGTAATTTTTGAATTTTACAAAAATTCAAAAATTAAGAATTTTTCATGTACCGGGGTACACGACAAATTGTTAAAAATAACAGAAAAAATATCATTAAAAATTTCAAAATTTAAGGAGTTTCTCATGAACCCAGGTACACCATAAATGTTTTAAAATGATCACAAAGTGTAATTATAGGTAATTTTCGAATTTTACAAAAATTCAAAAATTAATAATTTTTCATGTACCGGGATACACGACAAATTGTTAAAAATAACAGAAAAAATATCATTAAAAAATTCAAAATTTAAGGAGTTTCTCATGAACCCAGGTACACCAGAAATGTTTTAAAATGATCACAAAGTGTAATTATAGGTAATTTTTGAATTTTACAAAAATTCAAAAATTAAGAATTTTTCATGTACCGGGGTACACGACAAATTGTTAAAAATAACAGAAAAAATATCATTAAAAATTTAAGGAGTTTCTCATAAACCCAGGTACACCAGAAATGTTTAAAACGAGCGGAAGGGAGCCGCGCGTTGCTGCGGTTAAGGAAGTCAACAAATTAAAACTACAGGGATCAAAACTGTAATAATGTTAAACTGGCAAACAAAACTATAGGGACCAAAATTGTAATTAATAAAAATTAAAACTATAGGGACTAAAACTATAATTATACAAATTAAAACTACAGGTGTAAAAATTGTAATAAACTAAAATGGTACTGTTCATTAAAGTCAACAATTGTATATATATATAATGATCACAAAGTGTAATTATAGGTAATTTAAGAATTTTACAAAAATTCAAAAATTAGGATTTTTTCATGTATCCGGGTACACGAAAAATTGTTAAAATATCATTAAATTTTTCAAAATTAAAGGAGTTTCTGATGAACCCAGGTACACCAGAAATGTTTAAAATGATCACAAAGTATAATTATAGGTAATTTTTGAATTTTACAAAAATTCAAAAATTAAGAAGTTTTCATGTACCGGGGTACACGACAAATTGTTAAAAATAACAGAAAAAATATCATTAAAAAATTCCAAAATTTAAGGAGTTTCTCATGAACCTAGGTACACCAGAAATGTTTAAAATGATCACAAAGTGTAATTATAGGTAATTTTTGAATTTTACAAAAATTCAAAAATTAAGAAGTTTTCATGTACCGGGGTACACGACAAATTGTTAAAAATAACAGAAAAAATATCATTAAAAAATTCCAAAATTTAAGGAGTTTCTCATGAACCTAGGTACACCAGAAATGTTTAAAATGATCACAAAGTGTAATTATAGGTAATTTTTGAATTTTACAAAAATTCAAAAATTAAGAATTTTTCATGTACCGAGGTACACGACAAATTGTTAAAAATAACAGAAAAAATATCATTAAAAAATTCAAAATTTAAGGAGTTTCTCATGAACCCAGGTACACCAGAAATGTTTTAAAATGATCACAAAGTGTAATTATAGGTAATTTTCGAATTTTACAAAAATTCAAAAATTAATAATTTTTCATGTACCGGGGTACACGACAAATTGTTAAAAATAACAGAAAAAATATCATTAAAAAATTCAAAATTTAAGGAGTTTCTCATGAACCCAGGTACACCAGAAATGTTTTAAAATGATCACAAAGTGTAATTATAGGTAATTTTCGAATTTTACAAAAATTCAAAAATTAATAATTTTTCATGTACCGGGATACACGACAAATTGTTAAAAATAACAGAAAAAATATCATTAAAAAATTCAAAATTTAAGGAGTTTCTCATGAACCCAGGTACACCAGAAATGTTTTAAAATGATCACAAAGTGTAATTATAGGTAATTTTTGAATTTTACAAAAATTCAAAAATTAAGAATTTTTCATGTACCGGGGTACACGACAAATTGTTCAAAATAACAGAAAAAATATCATTAAAAATTTAAGGAGTTTCTCATAAACCCAGGTACACCAGAAATGTTTAAAATGATCACAAAGTGTAATTATAGGTAATTTAAGAATTTTACAAAAATTCAAAAATAATGATTTTTTCATGTATCCGGGTACACGAAAAATTGTTAAAATATCATTAAAATTTTCAAAATTAAAGGAGTTTCTGATGAACGCAGGTACACCAGAAATGTTTAAAATGATCACAAAGTGTAATTATAGGTAATTTTTGAATTTTACAAAAATTCAAAAATTAAGAAGTTTTCATGTACCGGGGTACACGACAAATTGTTAAAAATAACAGAAAAAATATCATTAAAAAATTCCAAAATTTAAGGAGTTTCTCATGAACCTAGGTACACTAGAAAAGTTTAAAATGATCAAAAAGTGTAATTATAGGTTATTTTTGAATTTTACAAAAATTCAAAAATTAAGAAGTTTTCATGTACCGGGGTACACGACAAATTGTTAAAAATAACAGAAAAAATATCATTAAAAAATTCCAAAATTTAAGGAGTTTCTCATGAACCTAGGTACACCAGAAATGTTTAAAATGACCACAAAGTGTAATTATAGGTAATTTTTGAATTTTACAAAAATTCAAATATTTAGAATTTTTCATGTACCGGGGTACACGACAAATTGTTAAAAACAACAGAAAAAATATCATTAAAAAATTCAAAATTTAAGGAGTTTCTCATGAACCCAGGTACACCAGAAATGTTTTAAAATGATCACAAAGTGTAGTTATAGGTAATTTTCGAATTTTACAAAAATTCAACAATTAATAATTTTTCATGTACCGGGGTACACGACAAATTGTTAAAAATAACAGAAAAAATATCATTAAAAAATTCAAAATTTAAGGAGTTTCTCATGAACCCAGGTACACCAGAAATGTTTTAAAATGATCACAAAGTGTAATTATAGGTAATTTTTGAATTTTACGAAAATTCAAAAATTAAGAATTTTTCATGTACCGGGGTACACGACAAATTGTTAAAAATAACAGAAAAAATATCATTAAAAAATTCAAAATTTAAGGAGTTTCTCATGAACCCAGGTACACCAGAAATGTTTTAAAATGATCACAAAGTGTAATTATAGGTAATTTTCTAATTTTACAAAAATTCAAAAATTAATAATTTTTCATGTACCGGGATACACGACAAATTGTTAAAAATAACAGAAAAAATATCATTAAAAAATTCAAAATTTAAGGAGTTTCTCATGAACCCAGGTACACCAGAAATGTTTTAAAATGATCACAAAGTGTAATTATAGGTAATTTTTGAATTTTACGAAAATTCAAAAATTAAAAATTTTTCATGTACCGGGGTACACGACAAATTGTTAAAAATAACAGAAAAAATATCATTAAAAAATTCAAAATTTAAGGAGTTTCTCATGAACCCAGGTACACCAGAAATGTTTTAAAATGATCACAAAGTGTAATTATAGGTAATTTTCAAATTTTACAAAAATTCAAAAATTAATAATTTTTCATGTACCGGGATACACGACAAATTGTTAAAAATAACAGAAAAAATATCATTAAAAAATTCAAAATTTAAGGAGTTTCTCATGAACCCAGGTACACCAGAAATGTTTTAAAATGATCACAAAGTGTAATTATAGGTAATTTTTGAATTTTACGAAAATTCAAAAATTAAGAATTTTTCATGTACCGGGGTACACGACAAATTGTTAAAAATAACAGAAAAAATATCATTAAAAAATTCAAAATTTAAGGAGTTTCTCATGAACCCAGGTACACCAGAAATGTTTTAAAATGATCACAAAGTGTAATTATAGGTAATTTTCTAATTTTACAAAAATTCAAAAATTAATAATTTTTCATGTACCGGGATACACGACAAATTGTTAAAAATAACAGAAAAAATATCATTAAAAAATTCAAAATTTAAGGAGTTTCTCATGAACCCAGGTACACCAGAAATGTTTTAAAATGATCACAAAGTGTAATTATAGGTAATTTTTGAATTTTACGAAAATTCAAAAATTAAGAATTTTTCATGTACCGGGGTACACGACAAATTGTTAAAAATAACAGAAAAAATATCATTAAAAAATTCAAAATTTAAGGAGTTTCTCATGAACCCAGGTACACCAGAAATGTTTTAAAATGATCACAAAGTGTAATTATAGGTAATTTTCGAATTTTACAAAAATTCAAAAATTAATAATTTTTCATGTACCGGGATACACGATAAATTGTTAAAAATAACAGAAAAAATATCATTAAAAAATTCAAAATTTAAGGAGTTTCTCATGAACCCAGGTACACCAGAAATGTTTTAAAATGATCACAAAGTGTAATTATAGGTAATTTTTGAATTTTACGAAAATTCAAAAAATAAGAATTTTTCATGTACCGGGGTACACGACAAATTGTTAAAAATAACAGAAAAAATATCATTAAAAAATTCAAAATTTAAGGAGTTTCTCATGAACCCAGGTACACCAGAAATGTTTTAAAATGATCACAAAGTGTAATTATAGGTAATTTTCTAATTTTACAAAAATTCAAAAATTAATAATTTTTCATGTACCGGGATACACGACAAATTGTTAAAAATAACAGAAAAAATATCATTAAAAAATTCAAAATCTAACGAGTTTCTCATGAACCCAGGTACACCAGAAATGTTTAAAAATGATCACAAAGTGTAATTATAGGTAATTTTTGAATTTTACAAAAATTTAAAAATTAAGAATTTTTCATGTACCGGGGTACACGACAAATTGTTAAAAATAACAGAAAAAATATCATTAAAAAATTCAAAATATAAGGAGTTTCTCATGAACCCAGGTACACCAGAAATGTTTTAAAATGATCACAAAGTGTAATTATAGGTAATTTTCTAATTTTACAAAAATTCAAAAATTAATAATTTTTCATATACCGGGATACACGACAAATTGTTAAAAATAACAGAAAAAATATCATTAAAAAATTCAAAATTTAAGGAGTTTCTCATGAACCCAGGTACACCAGAAATGTTTTAAAATGATCACAAAGTGTAATTATAGGTAATTTTTGAATTTTACGAAAATTCAAAAATTAAGAATTTTTCATGTACCGGGGTACACGAAAAATTGTTAAAAATAACAGAAAAAATATCATTAAAAAATTCAAAATTTAAGGAGTTTCTCATAAACCCAGGTGCACCAGAAATGTTTAAAATGATCACAAAGTGTAATTATAGGTAATTTTTGAATTTTACAAAAATTCAAAAATTAAGAAGTTTTCATATACCGGGCGGGGTACACGACAAATTGTTAAAAATAACAGAAAAAATATCATTAAAACATTCCAAAATTTAAGGAGTTTTCTCATGAACCTAGGTACACCAGAAATGTTTAAAATGATCACAAAGTGTAATTATAGGTAATTTTTGAATTTTACAAAAATTCAAAAATTAAGAAGTTTTCATGTACCGGGGTACACGACAAATTGTTAAAAATAACAGAAAAAATATCATTAAAAAATTCCAAAATTTAAGGAGTTTCTCATGAACCTAGGTACACCAGAAATGTTTAAAATGATCACAAAGTGTAATTATAGGTAATTTTTGAATTTTACAAAAATTCAAAAATTAAGAATTTTTCATGTACCGTGGTACACTACAAATTTTTAAAAATAACAGAAAAAATATCATTAAAAAATTCAAAATTTAAGGAGTTTCTCATGAACCCAGGTACACCAGAAATGTTTTAAAATGATCACAAATTGTAATTATAGGTAATTTTCGAATTTTACAAAAATTCAAAAATTAATAATTTTTCATGTACCCGGGTACACGACAAATTGTTAAAAATAACAGAAAAAATATCATTAAAAAATTCAAAATTTAAGGAGTTTCTCATGAACCCAGGTACACCAGAAATATTTTAAAATGATCACAAAGTGTAATTATAGGTAATTTTTGAATTTTACGAAAATTCAAAAATTAAGAATTTTTCATGTACCGGGGTACACGACAAATTGTTAAAAATAACAGAAAAAAAATCATTAAAAAATTCAAAGTTTAAGGAGTTTCTCATGAACCCAGGTACACTGTACCAGAAATGTTTTAAAATGATCACAAAGTGTAATTATAGGTAATTTTCGAATTTTACAAAAATTCAAAAATTAATAACTTTTCATGTACCGGGATACACGACAAATTGTTAAAAATAACAGAAACAATATCATTAAAAAATTCAAAATTTAAGGAGTTTCTCATGAACCCAGGTACACCAGAAATGTTTTAAAATGATCATAAAGTGTAATTATAGGTAATTTTTGAATTTTAACGAAAATTCAAAAATTAAGAATTTTTCATGTACCGGGGTACACGACAAATTGTTAAAAATAACAGAAAAAATATCATTAAAAAATTCAAAATTTAAGGAGTTTCTCATAAACCCAGGTACACCAGAAATGTTTAAAATGATCACAAAGTGTAATTATAGGTAATTTAAGAATTTTACAAAAATTCAAAAATTATGATTTTTTCATGTATCCGGGTACACGAAAAATTGTTAAAATATCATTAAAATTTTCAAAATTTAAGGAGTTTCTGATGAACCCAGGTACACCAGAAATGTTAAAATGATCACAAAGTGTAATTATAGGTAATTTTTGAATTTTACAAAAATTCAAAAATTAAGAATTTTTCATGTACCGGGGTACACGACAAATTGTTAAAAATAACACAAAAAATATCATTAAAAATTCAAAATTTAAGGAGTTTCTCATTAACCGAGGTACCCCAGAAATGTTTTAAAAGGATCACAAAGTGTAATTATAGGTAATTTTGGAATTTTACAAAAATTCAAAAATTAAGAATTTTTCATGTACCTGGGTACACGACAAATTGTTAAAAATAACAGAAAAAATATCATTAAAAAATTCCAAAATTTAAGGAGTTTCTCATGAACCTAGGTACACCAGAAATGTTTAAAATGATCACAAAGTGTAATTATAGGTAATTTTTGAATTTTACAAAAATTCAAAAATTAAGAATTTTTCATGTACCGAGGTACAGGAAAAATTGTTAAAAATAACAGAAAAAATATCATTAAAAAATTCAAAATTTAAGGAGTTTCTCATGAACCCAGGTACACCAGAAATGTTTTAAAATGATCACAAAGTGTAATTATTGGTAATTTTCGAATTTTACAAAAATTCAAAAATTAATAATTTTTCATGTACCGGGGTACACGAAAAATTGTTAAAAATAACAGAAAAAATATCATTAAAAAATTCAAATTTAAGGAGTTTCTCATGAACCCAGGTACACCAGAAATGTTTAAAATGATCACAAAGTGTAATTATAGGTAATTTTTGAATTTTACAAAAATTCAAAAATTAAGAATTTTTCATGTACCGGGTACACGACAAATTGTTAAAAATAACAGAAAAAATATCATTAAAAAATTCAAAATTTAAGGAGTTTCTCATGAACCCAGATACACCAGAAATGTTTTAAAATGATCACAAAGTGTAATTATAGGTAATTTTTGAATTTTACAAAAACTCAAAAATCAATAATTTTTCATGTACCGGGGGTACACGACAAATTGTTAAAAATAACAGAAAAAATATCATTAAAAAATTCAAAATTTAAGGAGTTTCTCATGAACCCAGGTACACCAGAAATGTTTTAAAATGATCACAAAGTGTAATTATAGGTAATTTTTTAATTTTACGAAAATTCAAAAATTAAGAATTTTTCATGTACCGGGGTACACAGCAAATTGTTAAAAATAACAGAAAAAATATCAATAAAAAATTCAAAATTTAAGGAGTTTCTCATGAACCCAGGTACACCAGAAATGTTTAAAATGATCACAAAGTATAATTATAGGTAATTTTTGAATTTTACAAAAATTCAAAAATTATGATTTTTTCATGTATCCGGGTACAAGAAAAATTGTTAAAATATCATTAAATTTTCAAAATTTAAGGAGTTTCTGATGAACCCAGGTACACCATAAATGTTTAAAATGATCACAAAGTGTAATTATAGGTAATTTTTGAATTTTACAAAAATTCAAAAATTAATAATTTTTCATGTACCGGGGTACACGACAAATTGTTAAAAATAACAGAAAAAATATCATTAAAAATTCAAAATTTAAGGAGTTTCTCATGAACCTAGGAACACTAGAAATGTTTAAAATGATCACAAAGTGTAATTATAGGTAATTTTTGAATTTTACAAAAATTCAAAAATTAAGAATTTTTCATGTACCGGGGTACACGACAAATTGTTAAAAATAACATAAAAAATATCATTAAAAATTCAAAATTTAAGGAGTTTCTATTGAACCCAGGTACACCAGAAATGTTTTAAAATGATCACAAAGTGTAATTATAGGTAATTTTCGAATTTTACAAAAATTCAAAAATTAAGAATTTTTCATGTACCGGGGTACACGACAAATTGTTAAAAATAACAGAAAAAATATCATTAAAAATTTCAAAATTTAAGGAGTTTCTCATGAACCCAGGTACACCAGAAATGTTTAAAATGATCACAATGTGTAATTATAGGTAATTTAAGAATTTTACAAAAATTCAAAAATTATGATTTTTTCATGTATCCGGGTACACGAAAAATTGTCAAAATATCATTAAAATTTTCAAAATTTAAGGAGTTTCTGATGAACCCAGGTACACCAGAAATGTTTAAAATGATCACAAAGTGTAATTATAGGTAATTTTTGAATTTTACAAAAATTAAAAAATTTAGAAGTTTTCATGTACCGGGATACACGACAAATTGTGAAAAATAACCGAAAAAATATCATTAAAAAATTCAAAATTTAAGGAGTTTCTCATGAACCTAGGTACACCAGAAATGTTTAAAATGATCACAAAGTGTAATTATAGGTAATTTTTGAATTTTACAAAAATTCAAAAATTAAGAATTTTTCATGTACCGGGGTACACGACAAATTGTTAAAAATAACAGAAAAAATATAATTAAAAAATTCAAAATTTAAGGAGTTTCTCATGAACCCAGGTACACCAGAAATGTTTAAAATGATCACAAAGTGTAATTATAGGTAATTTTCGAATTTTACAAAAATTCAAAAATTAAGAATTTTTCATGTACCGGGGTACACGACAAATTGTTAAAAATAACAGAAAAAAATATCATTAAAACATTGAAAATTTAAGGAGTTTCTCATGAACCCAGGTACACCAGAAATGTTTAAAATGATCACAAAGTGTAATTATAGGTAATTTTCGAATTTTACAAAAATTCAAAAATTAATAATTTTTCATGTACCGGGGTACACAACAAATTGTTAAAAATAACAGAAAAAATATCATTAAAAAATTCAAAATTTAAGGAGTTTCTCATGAACCCAGGTACACCAGAAATGTTTAAAATGATCACAAAGTGTAATTATAGGTAATTTAAGAATTTTACAAAAATTCAAAAATTATGATTTTTTCATGTATCCGGGTACACGAAAAATTGTCAAAATATCATTAAAATTTTCAAAATTTAAGGAGTTTCTGATGAACCCAGGTACACCAGAAATGTTTAAAATGATCACAAAGTGTAATTATAGGTAATTTTTGAATTTTACAAAAATTAAAAAATTAAGAAGTTTTCATGTACCGGGATACACGACAAATTGTGAAAAATAACCGAAAAAATATCATTAAAAAATTCAAAATTTAAGGAGTTTCTCATGAACCTAGGTACACCAGAAATGTTTAAAATGATCACAAAGTGTAATTATAGGTAATTTTTGAATTTTACAAAAATTCAAAAATTAAGAATTTTTCATGTACCGGGGTACACGACAAATTGTTAAAAATAACAGAAAAAATATAATTAAAAAATTCAAAATATAAGGAGTTTCTCATGAACCCAGGTACACCAGAAATGTTTAAAATGATCACAAAGTGTAATTATAGGTAATTTTCGAATTTTACAAAAATTCAAAAATTAATAATTTTTCATGTACCGGGGTACACGACAAATTGTTAAAAATAACAGAAAAAAATATCATTAAAAAATTCAAAATTTAAGGAGTTTCTCATGAACCCAGGTACACCAGAAATGTTTAAAATGATCACAAAGTGTAATTATAGGTAATTTAAGAATTTTACAAAAATTCAAAAATTATGATTTTTTTCATGTATCCGGGTACACGAAAAATTGTCAAAATATCATTAAAATTTTCAAAATTTAAGGAGTTTCTGATGAACCCAGGTACACCAGAAATGTTTAAAATGATCACAAAGTGTAATTATAGGTAATTTTTGAATTTTACAAAAATTAAAAAATTAAGAAGTTTTCATGTACCGGGATACACGACAAATTGTTAAAAATAACAGAAAAAATATCATTAAAAAATTCAAAATTTAAGGAGTTTCTCATGAACCTAGGTACACCAGAAATGTTTAAAATGATCACAAAGTGTAATTATAGGTAATTTTTGAATTTTACAAAAAATATCATTAAAAAATTCAAAATTTAAGGAGTTTCTCATGAACCTAGGTACACCAGAAATGTTTAAAATGATCACAAAGTGTAATTATAGGTAATTTTTGAATTTTACAAAAATTCAAAAATTAAGAATTTTTCATGTACCGGGGTACACGACAAATTGTTAAAAATAACAGAAAAAATATAATTAAAAAATTCAAAATTTAAGGAGTTTCTCATGAACCCAGGTACACCAGAAATGTTTAAAATGATCACAAAGTGTAATTATAGGTAATTTTCGAATTTTACAAAAATTCAAAAATTAATAATTTTTCATGTACCGGGGTACACGACAAATTGTTAAAAATAACAGAAAAAATATCATTAAAAAATTCAAAATTTAAGGAGTTTCTCATGAACCCAGGTACACCAGAAATGTTTAAAATGATCACAAAGTGTAATTATAGGTAATTTAAGAATTTTACAAAAATTCAAAAATTATGATTTTTTCATGTATCCGGGTACACGAAAAATTGTCAAAATATCATTAAAATTTTCAAAATTTAAGGAGTTTCTGATGAACCCAGGTACACCAGAAATGTTTAAAATGATCACAAAGTGTAATTATAGGTAATTTTTGAATTTTACAAAAATTAAAAAATTAAGAAGTTTTCATGTACCGGGATACACGACAAATTGTGAAAAATAACCGAAAAAATATCATTAAAAAATTCAAAATTTAAGGAGTTTCTCATGAACCTAGGTACACCAGAAATGTTTAAAATGATCACAAAGTGTAATTATAGGTAATTTTTGAATTTTACAAAAATTCAAAAATTAAGAATTTTTCATGTACCGGGGTACACGACAAATTGTTAAAAATAACAGAAAAAATATAATTAAAAAATTCAAAATTTAAGGAGATTCTCATGAACCCAGGTACACCAGAAATGTTTAAAATGATCACAAAGTGTAATTATAGGTAATTTTCGAATTTTACAAAAATTCAAAAATTAAGAATTTTTCATGTACCGGGGTACACGACAAATTGTTAAAAATAACAGAAAAAAATATCATTAAAAAATTGAAAATTTAACGAGTTTCTCATGAACCCAGGTACACCAGAAATGTTTAAAATGATCACAAAGTGTAATTATAGGTAATTTAAGAATTTTACAAAAATTCAAAAATTATGATTTTTTTCATGTATCCGGGTACACGAAAAATTGTCAAAATATCATTAAAATTTTCAAAATTTATGGAGTTTCTGATGAACCCAGGTACACCAGAAATGTTTAAAATGATCACAAAGTGTAATTATAGGTAATTTTTGAATTTTACAAAAATTAAAAAATTAAGAAGTTTTCATGTACCGGGATACACGACAAATTGTTAAAAATAACAGAAAAAATATCATTAAAAAATTCAAAATTTAAGGAGTTTCTCATGAACCCAGGTACACCAGAAATGTTTAAAATGATCACAAAGTGTAATTATAGGTAATTTAAGAATTTTACAAAAATTCAAAAATTATGATTTTTTCATGTATCCGAGTACACGAAAAATTGTCAAAATATCATTAAAATTTTCAAAATTTAAGGAGTTTCTGATGAACCCAGGTACACCAGAAATGTTTAAAATGATCATAAAGTGTAATTATAGGTAATTTTTGAATTTTACAAAAATTAAAAAATTAAGAAGTTTTCATGTACCGGGATACACGACAAATTGTGAAAAATAACCGAAAAAATATCATTAAAAAATTCAAAATTTAAGGAGTTTCTCATGAACCTAGGTACACCAGAAATGTTTAAAATGATCACAAAGTGTAATTATAGGTAATTTTTGAATTTTACAAAAATTCAAAAATTAAGAATTTTTCATGTACCGGGGTACACGACAAATTGTTAAAAATAACAGAAAAAATATAATTAAAAAATTCAAAATTTAAGGAGTTTCTCATGAACCCAGGTACACCAGAAATTTTTAAAATGATCACAAAGTGTAATTATAGGTAATTTTCGAATTTTACAAAAATTCAAAAATTAATAATTTTTCATGTACCGGGGTACACGACAAATTGTTAAAAATAACAGAAAAAAATATCATTAAAAAATTCAAAATTTAAGGAGTTTCTCATGAACCCAGGTACACCAGAAATGTTTAAAATGATCACAAAGTGTAATTATAGGTAATTTAAGAATTTTACAAAAATTCAAAAATTATGATTTTTTTCATGTATCCGGGTACACGAAAAATTGTCAAAATATCATTAAAATTTTCAAAATTTAAGGAGTTTCTGATGAACCCAGGTACTCCAGAAATGTTTAAAATGATCACAAAGTGTAATTATAGGTAATTTTTGAATTTTACAAAAATTAAAAAATTAAGAAGTTTTCATGTACCGGGATACACGACAAATTGTTAAAAATAACAGAAAAAATATCATTAAAAAATTCAAAATTTAAGGAGTTTCTCATGAACCCAGGTACACCAGAAATGTTTAAAATGATCACAAAGTGTAATTATAGGTAATTTAAGAATTTTACAAAAATTCAAAAATTATGATTTTTTCATGTATCCGGGTACACGAAAAATTGTCAAAATATCATTAAAATTTTCAAAATTTAAGGAGTTTCTGATGAACCCAGGTACACCAGAAATGTTTAAAATGATCACAAAGTGTAATTATAGGTAATTTTTGAATTTTACAAAAATTAAAAAATTAAGAAGTTTTCATGTACCGGGATACACGACAAATTGTGAAAAATAACCGAAAAATATCATTAAAAAATTCAAAATTTAAGGAGTTTCTCATGAACCTAGGTACACCAGAAATGTTTAAAATGATCACAAAGTGTAATTATAGGTAATTTTTGAATTTTACAAAAATTCAAAAATTAAGAATTTTTCATGTACCGGGGTACACGACAAATTGTTAAAAATAACAGAAAAAATATAATTAAAAAATTCAAAATTTAAGGAGTTTCTCCTGAACCTAGGTACACCAGAAATGTTTAAAATGATCACAAAGTGTAATTATAGGTAATTTTCGAATTTTACAAAAATTCAAAAATTAATAATTTTTCATGTACCGGGGTACACGACAAATTGTTAAAAATAACAGAAAAAAATATCATTAAAAAATTCAAAATTTAAGGAGTTTCTCATGAACCCAGGTACACCAGAAATGTTTAAAATGATCACAAAGTGTAATTATAGGTAATTTAAGAATTTTACAAAAATTCAAAAATTATGATTTTTTTCATGTATCCGGGTACACGAAAAATTGTCAAAATATCATTAAAATTTTCAAAATTTAAGGAGTTTCTGATGAACCCAGGTACACCAGAAATGTTTAAAATGATCACAAAGTGTAATTATAGGTAATTTTTGAATTTTACAAAAATTAAAAAATTAAGAAGTTTTCATGTACCGGGATACACGACAAATTGTTAAAAATAACAGAAAAAATATCATTAAAAAATTCAAAATTTAAGGAGTTTCTCATGAACCTAGGTACACCAGAAATGTTTAAAATGATCACAAAGTGTAATTATAGGTAATTTTTGAATTTTACAAAAATTCAAAAATTAAGAATTTTTCATGTACCGGGGTACACGACAAATTGTTAAAAATAACAGAAAAAATATAATTAAAAAATTCAAAATTTAAGGAGTTTCTCATGAACCCAGGTACACCAGAAATGTTTAAAATGATCACAAAGTGTAATTATAGGTAATTTTCGAATTTTACAAAAATTCAAAAATTAATAATTTTTCATGTACCGGGGTACACGACAAATTGTTAAAAATAACAGAAAAAATATCATTAAAAATTCAAAATTTAAGGAGTTTCTCATGAACCCAGGTACACCATAAATGTTTAAAATGATCACAAAGTGTAATTATAGGTAATTTAAGAATTTTACAAAAATTCAAAAATTATGATTTTTTCATGTATCCGGGTACACGAAAAATTGTCAAAATATCATTAAAATTTTCAAAATTTAAGGAGTTTCTGATGAACCCAGGTACACCAGAAATGTTTAAAATGATCACAAAGTGTAATTATAGGTTATTTTTGAATTTTACAAAAATTAAAAAATTAAGAAGTTTTCATGTACCTGGATACACGACAAATTGTGAAAAATAACCGAAAAAATATCATTAAAAAATTCAAAATTTAAGGAGTTTCTCATGAACCTAGGTACACCAGAAATGTTTAAAATGATCACAAAGTGTAATTATAGGTAATTTTTGAATTTTACAAAAATTCAAAAATTAAGAATTTTTCATGTACCGGGGTACACGACAAATTGTTAAAAATAACAGAAAAAATATAATTAAAAAATTCAAAATTTAAGGAGTTTATCATGAACCCAGGTACACCAGAAATGTTTAAAATGATCACAAAGTGTAATTATAGGTAATTTTCGAATTTTACAAAAATTCAAAAATTAATAATTTTTCATGTACCAGGGTACACGACAAATTGTTAAAAATAACAGAAAAAAATATCATTAAAAAATTCAAATTTTAAGGAGTTTCTCATGAACCCAGGTACACCAGAAATGTTTAAAATGATCACAAAGTGTAATTATAGGTAATTTAAGAATTTTACAAAAATTCAAAAATTATGATTTTTTTCATGTATCCGGGTACACGAAAAATTGTCAAAATATCATTAAAATTTTCAAAATTTAAGGAGTTTCTGATGAACCCAGGTACACCAGAAATGTTTCAAATGATCACAAAGTGTAATTATAGGTAATTTTTGAATTTTACAAAAATTAAAAAATTAAGAAGTTTTCATGTACCGGGATACACGACAAATTGTTAAAAATAACCGAAAAAATATCTTTAAAAAATTCAAAATTTAAGGAGTTTCTCATGAACCTAGGTACACCAGAAATGTTTAAAATGATCACAAAGTGTAATTATAGGTAATTTTCGAATTTTACAAAAATTCAAAAATTAATAATTTTTCATGTACCGGGGTACACGACAAATTGTTAAAAATAACAGAAAAAATATCATTAAAAAATTCAAAATTTAAGGAGTTTCTCATGAACCCAGGTACACCAGAAATGTTTAAAATGATCACAAAGTGTAATTATAGGTAATTTAAGAATTTTACAAAAATTCAAAAATTATGATTTTTTCATGTATCCGGGTACACGAAAAATTGTCAAAATATCATTAAAATTTTCAAAATTTAAGGAGTTTCTGATGAACCCAGGTACACCAGAAATGTTTAAAATGATCACAAAGTGTAATTATAGGTTATTTTTGAATTTTACAAAAAATTAAAAAATTAAGAAGTTTTCATGTACCTGGATACACGACAAATTGTGAAAAATAACCGAAAAAATATCATTAAAAAATTCAAAATTTAAGGAGTTTCTCATGAACCTAGGTACACCAGAAATGTTTAAAATGATCGCAAAGTGTAATTATAGGTAATTTTTGAATTTTACAAAAATTTAAAAATTAAGAATTTTTCATGTACCGGGGTACACGACAAATTGTTAAAAATAACAGAAAAAATATAATTAAAAAATTCAAAATTTAAGGAGTTTATCATGAACCCAGGTACACCAGAAATGTTTAAAATGATCACAAAGTGTAATTATAGGTAATTTTCGAATTTTACAAAAATTCAAAAATTAATAATTTTTCATGTACCAGGGTACACGACAAATTGTTAAAAATAACAGAAAAAAATATCATTAAAAATTCAAAATTTAAGGAGTTTCTCATGAACCCAGGTACACCAGAAATGTTTAAAATGATCACAAAGTGTAATTATAGGTAATTTAAGAATTTTACAAAAATTCAAAAATTATGATTTTTTTCATGTATCCGGGTACACGAAAAATTGTCAAAATATCATTAAAATTTTCAAAATTTAAGGAGTTTCTGATGAACCCAGGTACACCAGAAATGTTTAAAATGATCACAAAGTGTAATTATAGGTAATTTTTGAATTTTACAAAAATTAAAAAATTAAGAAGTTTTCATGTACCGGGATACACGACAAATTGTTAAAAATAACCGAAAAAATATCATTAAAAAATTCAAAATTTAAGGAGTTTCTCATGAACCTAGGTACACCAGAAATGTTTAAAATGATCACAAAGTGTAATTATAGGTAATTTTTGAATTTTACAAAAATTCAAAAATTAAGAATTTTTCATGTACCGGGGTACACGACAAATTGTTAAAAATAACAGAAAAAATATAATTAAAAAATTCAAAATTTAAGGAGTTTCTCATGAACCCAGGTACACCAGAAATGTTTAAAATGATCACAAAGTGTAATTATAGGTAATTTTCGAATTTTACAAAAATTCAAAAATTAATAATTTTTCATGTACCGGGGTACACGACAAATTGTTAAAAATAACAGAAAAAATACATTAAAAAATTCAAAATTTAAGGAGTTTCTCATGAACCCAGGTACACCAGAAATGTTTAAAATGATCACAAAGTGTAATTATAGGTAATTTAAGAATTTTACAAAAATTCAAAAATTATGATTTTTTTCATGTATCCGGGTACACGAAAAATTGTCAAAATATCATTAAAATTTTCAAAATTTAAGGAGTTTCTGATGAACCCAGGTACACCAGAAATGTTTAAAATGATCACAAAGTGTAATTATAGGTAATTTTTGAATTTTACAAAAATTAAAAAATTAAGAAGTTTTCATGTACCGGGATACACGACAAATTGTTAAAAATAACAGAAAAAATATCATTAAAAAATTCAAAATTTAAGGTGTTTCTCAAGAACCTAGGTACACCAGAAATGTTTAAAATGATCACAAAGTGTAATTATAGGTAATTTTTGAATTTTACAAAAATTCAAAAATTAAGAATTTTTCATGTACCGGGGTACACGACAAATTGTTAAAAATAACAGAAAAAATATAATTAAAAAATTCAAAATTTAAGGAGTTTCTCATGAACCCAGGTACACCAGAAATGTTTAAAATGATCACAAAGTGTAATTATAGGTAATTTTCGAATTTTACAAAAATTCAAAAATTAATAATTTTTCATGTACCGGGGTACACGACAAATTGTTAAAAATAACAGAAAAAATATCATTAAAAAATTCAAAATTTAAGGAGTTTCTCATGAACCCAGGTACACCAGAAATGTTTAAAATGATCACAAAGTGTAATTATAGGTAATTTAAGAATTTTACAAAAATTCAAAAATTATGATTTTTTTCATGTATCCGGGTACACGAAAAATTGTCAAAATATCATTAAAATTTTCAAAATTTAAGGAGTTTCTGATGAACCCAGGTACACCAGAAATGTTTAAAATGATCACAATGTGTAATTATAGGTAATTTTTGAATTTTACAAAAATTAAAAAATTAAGAAGTTTTCATGTACCGGGATACACGACAAATTGTTAAAAATAATAGAAAAAATATCATTAAAAAATTCAAAATTTAAGGAGTTTCTCATGAACCTAGGTACACCAGAAATGTTTAAAATGATCACAAAGTGTAATTATAGGTAATTTTTGAATTTTACAAAAATTCAAAAATTAAGATTTTTTCATGTACCGGGGTACACGACAAATTGTTAAAAATAACAGAAAAAATATAATTAAAAAATTCAAAATTTAAGGAGTTTCTCATGAACCCAGGTACACCAGAAATGTTTAAAATGATCACAAAGTGTAATTATAGGTAATTTTCGAATTTTACAAAAATTCAAAAATTAATAATTTTTCATGTACCGGGTACACGACAAATTGTTAAAAATAACAGAAAAAATATCATTAAAAATTTCAAAATTTAAGGAGTTTCTCATGAACCCAGGTACACCAGAAATGTTTTAAAATGATCACAAAGTGTAATTATAGGTAATTTTTGAATTTTACAAAAACTCAAAAATCAATAATTTTTCATGTACCGGGGTACACGACAAATTGTTAAAAATAACAGAAAAAATATCAATAAAAAATTCAAAATTTAAGGAGTTTCTCATAACCCAGGTACACCAGAAATGTTTAAAAAGATCACAAAGTATAATTATAGGTAATTTTTGAATTTTACAAAAATTCAAAAATTATGATTTTTTCATGTATCCGGGTACACGAAAAATTGTTAAAATATCATTAAAATTTTCAAAATTTAAGGAGTTTCTGATGAACCCAGGTACACCAGAAATGTTTAAAATGATCACAAAATGTAATTATAGGTAATTTTTGAATTTTACAAAAATTCAAAAATTAATAATTTTTCATGTACCGGGGTACACGACAAATTGTTAAAAATAACAGAAAAAATATCATTAAAAAATTCAAAATTTAAGGAGTTTCTCATGAACCTAGGTACACTAGAAATGTTTAAAATGATCACAAAGTGTAATTATAGGTAATTTTTGAATTTTACAAAAATTCAAAAATTAAGAATTTTTCATGTACCGGGGTACACAACAAATTGTTAAAAATAACATAAAAAATATCATTAAAAATTCAAAATTTAAGGAGTTTCTATTGAACCCAGGTACACCAGAAATGTTTTAAAATGATCACAAAGTGTAATTATAGGTAATTTTCGAATTTTACAAAAATTCAAAAATTAAGAATTTTTCATGTACCGGGGTACACGACAAATTGTTAAAAATAACAGAAAAAATATCATTAAAAATTTCAAAATTTAAGGAGTTTCTCATGAACCCAGGTACACCAGAAATGTTTAAAATGATCACAATGTGTAATTATAGGTAATTTATGAATTTTACAAAAATTCAAAAATTATGATTTTTTCATGTATCCGGGTACACGAAAAATTGTAAAAATATCATTAAAATTTTCAAAATTTAAGGAGTTTCTGATGAACCCAGGTACACCAGAAATGTTTAAAATGATCACAAAGTGTAATTATAGGTTATTTTTGAATTTTACAAAAATTAAAAAATTAAGAAGTTTTCATGTACCGGGATACACGACAAATTGTGAAAAATAACCGAAAAAATATCATTAAAAAATTCAAAATTTAAGGAGTTTCTCATGAACCTAGGTACACCTGAAATGTTTAAAATGATCACAAAGTGTAATTATAGGTAATTTTTGAATTTTACAAAAATTCAAAAATTAAGAATTTTTCATGTACCGGGGTACACGACAAATTGTTAAAAATAACAGAAAAAATATAATTAAAAAATTCAAAATTTAAGGAGTTTATAATGAACCCAGGTACACCAGAAATGTTTAAAATGATCACAAAGTGTAATTATAGGTAATTTTCGAATTTTACAAAAATTCAAAAATTAATAATTTTTCATGTACCAGGGTACACGACAAATTGTTAAAAATAACAGAAAAAAATATCATTAAAAAATTCAAAATTTAAGGAGTTTCTCATGAACCCAGGTACACCAGAAATGTTTAAAATGATCACAAAGTGTAATTATAGGTAATTTAAGAATTTTACAAAAATTCAAAAATTATGATTTTTTTCATGTATCCGGGTACACGAAAAATTGTCAAAATATCATTAAAATTTTCAAAATTTAAGGAGTTTCTGATGAACCCAGGTACACCAGAAATGTTTAAAATGATCACAAAGTGTAATTATAGGTAATTTTTGAATTTTACAAAAATTCAAAAATTAAGAAGTTTTCATGTACCGGGATACACGACAAATTGTTAAAAATAACCGAAAAAATATCATTAAAAAATTCAAAATTTAAGGAGTTTCTCATGAACCCAGGTACACCAGAAATGTTTAAAATGATCACAAAGTGTAATTATAGGTAATTTTTGAATTTTACAAAAATTCAAAAATTAAGAATTTTTCATGTACCGGGGTACACGACAAATTGTTAAAAATAACAGAAAAAATATAATTAAAAAATTCAAAATTTAAGGAGTTTCTCATGAACCCAGGTACACCAGAAATGTTTAAAATGATCACAAAGTGTAATTATAGGTAATTTTCGAATTTTACAAAAATTCAAAAATTAATAATTTTTCATGTACCGGGGTACACGACAAATTGTTAAAAATAACAGAAAAAATACATTAAAAAATTCAAAATTTAAGGAGTTTCTCATGAACCCAGGTACACCAGAAATGTTTAAAATGATCACAAAGTGTAATTATAGGTAATTTAAGAATTTTACAAAAATTCAAAAATTATGATTTTTTTCATGTATCCGGGTTCACGAAAAATTGTCAAAATATCATTAAAATTTTCAAAATTTAAGGAGTTTCTGATGAACCCAGGTACACCAGAAATGTTTAAAATGATCACAAAGTGTAATTATAGGTAAGTTTTGAATTTTACAAAAATTAAAAAATTAAGAAGTTTTCATGTACCGGGATACACGACAAATTGTTAAAAATAACAGAAAAAATATCATTAAAAAATTCAAAATTTAAGGTGTTTCTCAAGAACCTAGGTACACCAGAAATGTTTAAAATGATCACAAAGTGTAATTATAGGTAATTTTTGAATTTTACAAAAATTCAAAAATTAAGAATTTTTCATGTACCGGGGTACACGACAAATTGTTAAAAATAACAGAAAAAATATAATTAAAAAATTCAAAATTTAAGGAGTTTCTCATGAACCCAGGTACACCAGAAATGTTTAAAATGATCACAAAGTGTAATTATAGGTAATTTTCGAATTTTACAAAAATTCAAAAATTAATAATTTTTCATGTACCGGGGTACACGACAAATTGTTAAAAATAACAGAAAAAATATCATTAAAAAATTCAAAATTTAAGGAGTTTCTCATGAACCCAGGTACACCAGAAATGTTTAAAATGATCACAAAGTGTAATTATAGGTAATTTAAGAATTTTACAAAAATTCAAAAATTATGATTTTTTTCATGTATCCGGGTACACGAAAAATTGTCAAAATATCATTAAAATTTTCAAAATTTAAGGAGTTTCTGATGAACCCAGGTACACCAGAAATGTTTAAAATGATCACAATGTGTAATTATAGGTAATTTTTGAATTTTACAAAAATTAAAAAATTAAGAAGTTTTCATGTACCGGGATACACGACAAATTGTTAAAAATAATAGAAAAAATATCATTAAAAAATTCAAAATTTAAGGAGTTTCTCATGAACCTAGGTACACCAGAAATGTTTAAAATGATCACAAAGTGTAATTATAGGTAATTTTTGAATTTTACAAAAATTCAAAAATTAAGATTTTTTCATGTACCGGGGTACACGACAAATTGTTAAAAATAACAGAAAAAATATAATTAAAAAATTCAAAATTTAAGGAGTTTCTCATGAACCCAGGTACACCAGAAATGTTTAAAATGATCACAAAGTGTAATTATAGGTAATTTTCGAATTTTACAAAAATTCAAAAATTAATAATTTTTCATGTACCGGGTACACGACAAATTGTTAAAAATAACAGAAAAAATATCATTAAAAATTTCAAAATTTAAGGAGTTTCTCATGAACCCAGGTACACCAGAAACGTTTTAAAATGATCACAAAGTGTAATTATAGGTAATTTTTGAATTTTACAAAAATTCAAAAATTATGATTTTTTCATGTATCCGGGTACACGAAAAATTGTTAAAATATCATTAAAATTTTCAAAATTTAAGGAGTTTCTGATGAACCCAGGTACACCAGAAATGTTTAAAATGATCACAAAGTGTAATTATAGGTAATTTTTGAATTTTACAAAAATTCAAAAATTAATAATTTTTCATGTACCGGGGTACACGACAAATTGTTAAAAATAACAGAAAAAATATCATTAAAAAATTCAAAATTTAAGGAGTTTCTCATGAACCTAGGTACACTAGAAATGTTTAAAATGATCACAAAGTGTAATTATAGGTAATTTTTGAATTTTACAAAAATTCAAAAATTAAGAATTTTTCATGTACCGGGGTACACAACAAATTGTTAAAAATAACATAAAAAATATCATTAAAAATTCAAAATTTAAGGAGTTTCTATTGAACCCAGGTACACCAGAAATGTTTTAAAATGATCACAAAGTGTAATTATAGGTAATTTTCGAATTTTACAAAAATTCAAAAATTAAGAATTTTTCATGTACCGGGGTACACGACAAATTGTTAAAAATAACAGAAAAAATATCATTAAAAATTTCAAAATTTAAGGAGTTTCTCATGAACCCAGGTACACCAGAAATGTTTAAAATGATCACAATGTGTAATTATAGGTAATTTATGAATTTTACAAAAATTCAAAAATTATGATTTTTTCATGTATCCGGGTACACGAAAAATTGTCAAAATATCATTAAAATTTTCAAAATTTAAGGAGTTTCTGATGAACCCAGGTACACCAGAAATGTTTAAAATGATCACAAAGTGTAATTATAGGTCATTTTTGAATTTTACAAAAATTAAAAAATTAAGAAGTTTTCATGTACCGGGATACACGACAAATTGTTAAAAATAACCGAAAAAATATCATTAAAAAATTCAAAATTTAAGGAGTTTCTCATGAACCTAGGTACACCAGAAATGTTTAAAATGATCACAAAGTGTAATTATAGGTAATTTTTGAATTTTACAAAAATTCAAAAATTAAGAATTTTTCATGTACCGGGGTACACGACAAATTGTTAAAAATAACAGAAAAAATATAATTAAAAAATTCAAAATTTAAGGAGTTTCTCATGAACCCAGGTACACCAGAAATGTTTAAAATGATCACAAAGTGTAATTATAGGTAATTTTCGAATTTTACAAAAATTCAAAAATTAATAATTTTTCATGTACCGGGGTACACGACAAATTGTTAAAAATAACAGAAAAAATACATTAAAAAATTCAAAATTTAAGGAGTTTCTCATGAACCCAGGTACACCAGAAATGTTTAAAATGATCACAAAGTGTAATTATAGGTAATTTAAGAATTTTACAAAAATTCAAAAATTATGATTTTTTTCATGTATCCGGGTACACGAAAAATTGTCAAAATATCATTAAAATTTTCAAAATTTAAGGAGTTTCTGATGAACCCAGGTACACCAGAAATGTTTAAAATGATCACAAAGTGTAATTATATGTAATTTTTGAATTTTACAAAAATTAAAAAATTAAGAAGTTTTCATGTACCGGGATACACGACAAATTGTTAAAAATAACAGAAAAAATATCATTAAAAAATTCAAAATTTAAGGTGTTTCTCAAGAACCTAGGTACACCAGAAATGTTTAAAATGATCACAAAGTGTAATTATAGGTAATTTTTGAATTTTACAAAAATTCAAAAATTAAGAATTTTTCATGTACCGGGGTACACGACAAATTGTTAAAAATAACAGAAAAAATATAATTAAAAAATTCAAAATTTAAGGAGTTTCTGATGAACCCAGGTACACCAGAAATGTTTTAAAATGATCACAAAGTGTAATTATAGGTAATTTTCGAATTTTACAAAAATTCAAAAATTAATAATTTTTCATGTACCGGGGTACACGACAAATTGTTAAAAATAACAGAAAAAATATCATTAAAAAATTCAAAATTTAAGGAGTTTCTCATGAACCCAGGTACACCAGAAATGTTTAAAATGATCACAAAGTGTAATTATAGGTAATTTAAGAATTTTACAAAAATTCAAAAATTATGATTTTTTCATGTATCCGGGTAAACGAAAAATTTTCAAAATATCATTAAAATGTTCAAAATTTAAGGAGTTTCTGATGAACCCAGGTACACCAGAAATGTTTAAAATGATCACAAAGTGTAATTATAGGTAATTTTTGAATTTTACAAAAATTAAAAAATTAAGAAGTTTTCATGTTCCGGGATACACGACAAATTGTTAAAAATAACCGAAAAAATATCATTAAAAAATTCAAAATTTAAGGAGTTTCTCCTGAACCTAGGTACACCAGAAATGTTTAAAATGATCACACAGTGTAATTATAGGTAATTTTTGAATTTTATAAAAATTCAAAAATTAAGAATTTTTCATGTACCGGGGTACACGACAAATTGTTAAAAATAACAGAAAAAATATAATTAAAAAACTCAAAATTTAAGGAGTTTCTCATGAACCCAGGTACACCAGAAATGTTTAAAATGATCACAAAGTGTAATTATAGGTAATTTTCGAATTTTACAAAAATTCAAAAATTAATAATTTTTCATGTACCGGGGTACACGACAAATTGTTAAAAATAACAGAAAAAATATCATTAAAAAATTCAAAATTTAAGGAGTTTCTCATGAACCCAGGTACACCAGAAATGTTTAAAATGATCACAAAGTGTAATTATAGGTAATTTAAGAATTTTACAAAAATTCAAAAATTATGATTTTTTTCATGTATCCGGGTACACGAAAAATTGTCAAAATATCATTAAAATTTTCAAAATTTAAGGAGTTTCTGATGAACCCAGGTACACCAGAAATGTTTAAAATGATCACAAAGTGTAATTATAGGTAATTTTTGAATTTTACAAAAATTAAAAAATTAAGAAGTTTTCATGTACCGGGATACACGACAAATTGTTAAAAATAACATAAAAAATATCATTAAAAAATTCAAAATTTAAGGAGTTTCTCATGAACCTAGGTACACCAGAAATGTTTAAAATGATCACAAAGTGTAATTATAGGTAATTTTTGAATTTTACAAAAATTCAAAAATTAAGAATTTTTCATGTACCGGGGTACACGACAAATTGTTAAAAATAACAGAAAAAATATAATTAAAAAATTCAAAATTTAAGGAGTTTCTCATGAACCCAGGTACACCAGAAATGTTTAAAATGATCACAAAGTGTAATTATAGGTAATTTTCGAATTTTACAAAAATTCAAAAATTAATAATTTTTCATGTACCGGGGTACACGACAAATTGTTAAAAATAACAGAAAAAATATCATTAAAAAATTCAAATTTTAAGGAATTTCTCATGAACGCAGGTACACCCGAAATGTTTAAAATGATCACAAAGTGTAATTATAGGTAATTTAAGAATTTTACAAAAATTCAAAAATTATGATTTTTTTCATGTATCCGGGTACACGAAAAATTGTCAAAATATCATTAAAATTTTCAAAATTTAAGGAGTTTCTGATGAACCCAGATACACCAGAAATGTTTAAAATGATCACAAAGTGTAATTATAGGTAATTTTTGAATTTTACAAAACTTAAAAAATTAAGAAGTTTTCATGTACCGGGATACACGACAAATTGTTAAAAATAACAGAAAAAATATCATTAAAAAATTCAAAATTTAAGGAGTTTCTCATGAACCTAGGTACACCAGAAATGTTTAAAATGATCACAAAGTGTAATTATAGGTAATTTTTGAATTTTACAAAAATTCAAAAATTAAGAATTTTTCATGTACCGGGGTACACGACAAATTGTTAAAAATAACAGAAAAAATATAATTAAAAAATTCAAAATTTAAGGAGTTTCTCATGAACCCAGGTACACCAGAAATGTTTAAAATGATCACAAAGTGTAATTATAGGTAATTTTCGAATTTTACAAAAATTCAAAAATTAATAATTTTTCATGTACCGGGGTACACGACAAATTGTTAAAAATAACAGAAAAAATATCATTAAAAAATTCAAATTTTAAGGAGTTTCTCATGAACGCAGGTACACCCGAAGTGTTTAAAATGATCACAAAGTGTAATTATAGGTAATTTAAGAATTTTACAAAAATTCAAAAATTATGATTTTTTTCATGTATCCGGGTACACGAAAAATTGTCAAAATATCATTAAAATTTTCAAAATTTAAGGAGTTTCTGATGAACCCAGATACACCAGAAATGTTTAAAATGATCACAAAGTGTAATTATAGGTAATTTTTGAATTTTACAAAAATTAAAAAATTAAGAAGTTTTCATGTACCGGGATACACGACAAATTGTTAAAAATAACAGAAAAAATATCATTAAAAAATTCAAAATTTAAGGAGTTTCTCATGAACCTAGGTACACCAGAAATGTTTAAAATGATCACAAAGTGTAATTATAGGTAATTTTTGAATTTTACAAAAATTCAAAAATTAAGAATTTTTCATGTACCGGGGTACACGACAAATTGTTAAAAATAACAGAAAAAATATAATTAAAAAATTCAAAATTTAAGGAGTTTCTCATGAACCCAGGTACACCAGAAATGTTTAAAATGATCACAAAGTGTAATTATAGGTAATTTTCGAATTTTACAAAAATTCAAAAATTAATAATTTTTCATGTACCGGGGTACACGACAAATTGTTAAAAATAACAGAAAAAATATCATTAAAAAATTCAAAATTTAAGGAGTTTCTCATGAACCCAGGTACACCAGAAATGTTTAAAATGATCACAAAGTGTAATTATAGGTAATTTAAGAATTTTACAAAAATTCAAAAATTATGATTTTTTCATGTATCCGGGTACACGAAAAATTGTCAAAATATCATTAAAATTTTCAAAATTTAAGGAGTTTCTGATGAACCCAGGTACACCAGAAATGTTTAAAATGATCACAAAGTGTAATTATAGGTAATTTTTGAATTTTACAAAAATTAAAAAATTAAGAAGTTTTCATGTACCGGGATACACGACAAATTGTTAAAAATAACCGAAAAAATATCATTAAAAAATTCAAAATTTAAGGAGTTTCTCATGAACCTAGGTACACCAGAAATGTTTAAAATGATCACAAAGTGTAATTATAGGTAATTTTTGAATTTTACAAAAATTCAAAAATTAAGAATTTTTCATGTACCGGGGTACACGACAAATTGTTAAAAATAACAGAAAAAATATAATAAAAAAATTCAAAATTTAAGGAGTTTCTCATGAACCCAGGTACACCAGAAATGTTTAAAATGATCACAAAGTGTAATTATAGGTAATTTTCGAATTTTACAAAAATTCAAAAATTAATAATTTTTCATGTACCGGGGTACACGACAAATTGTTAAAAATAACAGAAAAAATATCATTAAAAAATTCAAATTTTAAGGAGTTTCTCATGAACGCAGGTACACCCGAAATGTTTAAAATGATCACAAAGTGTAATTATAGGTAATTTAAGAATTTTACAAAAATTCAAAAATTATGATTTTTTTCATGTATCCGGGTACACGAAAAATTGTCAAAATATCATTAAAATTTTCAAAATTTAAGGAGTTTCTGATGAACCCAAATACACCAGAAATGTTTAAAATGATCACAAAGTGTAATTATAGGTAATTTTTGAATTTTACAAAAATTAAAAAATTAAGAAGTTTTCATGTACCGGGATACACGACAAATTGTTAAAAATAACAGAAAAAATATCATTAAAAAATTCAAAATTTAAGGAGTTTCTCATGAACCTAGGTACACCAGAAATGTTTAAAATGATCACAAAGTGTAATTATAGGTAATTTTTGAATTTTACAAAAATTCAAAAATTAAGAATTTTTCATGTACCGGGGTACACGACAAATTGTTAAAAATAACAGAAAAAATATAATTAAAAAATTCAAAATTTAAGGAGTTTCTCATGAACCCAGGTACACCAGAAATGTTTAAAATGATCACAAAGTGTAATTATAGGTAATTTTCGAATTTTACAAAAATTCAAAAATTAATAATTTTTCATGTACCGGGGTACACGACAAATTGTTAAAAATAACAGAAAAAATATCATTAAAAAATTCAAAATTTAAGGAGTTTCTCATGAACCCAGGTACACCAGAAATGTTTAAAATGATCACAAAGTGTAATTATAGGTAATTTAAGAATTTTACAAAAATTCAAAAATTATGATTTTTTCATGTATCCGGGTACACGAAAAATTGTCAAAATATCATTAAAATTTTCAAAATTTAAGGAGTTTCTGATGAACCCAGGTACACCAGAAATGTTTAAAATGATCACAAAGTGTAATTATAGGTAATTTTTGAATTTTACAAAAATTAAAAAATTAAGAAGTTTTCATGTACCGGGATACACGACAAATTGTTAAAAATAACCGAAAAAATATCATTAAAAAATTCAAAATTTAAGGAGTTTCTCATGAACCTAGGTACACCAGAAATGTTTAAAATGATCACAAAGTGTAATTATAGGTAATTTTTGAATTTTACAAAAATTCAAAAATTAAGAATTTTTCATGTACCGGGGTACACGACAAATTGTTAAAAATAACAGAAAAAATATAATTGAAAAATTCAAAATTTAAGGAGTTTCTCATGAACCCAGGTACACCAGAAATGTTTAAAATGATCACAAAGTGTAATTATAGGTAATTTTCGAATTTTACAAAAATTCAAAAATTAATAATTTTTCATGTACCGGGGTACACGACAAATTGTTAAAAATAACAGAAAAAATATCATTAAAAAATTCAAAATTTAAGGAGTTTCTCATGAACCCAGGTACACCAGAAATTTTTAAAATGATCAAAAAGTGTAATTATAGGTAATTTAAGAATTTTACAAAAATTCAAAAATTATGATTTTTTTCATGTATCCGGGTACACGAAAAATTGTCAAAATATCATTAAAATTTTCAAAAATTAAGGAGTTTCTGATGAACCCAGGTACACTAGAAATGCTTAAAATGATCACAAAGTGTAATTATAGGTAATTTTTGAATTTTACAAAAATTCAAAAATTAAGAAGTTTTCATGTACCGGGGTACATGACAAATTGTTAAAAATAACAGAAAAAATATCATTAAAAAATTCAAAATTTAAGGAGTTTCTCATGAACCTAGGTACACCAGAAATGTTTAAAATGATCACAAAGTGTAATTATAGGTAATTTTTGAATTTTACAAAAATTCAAAAATTAAGAATTTTTCATGTACCGGGGTACACGACAAATTGTTAAAAATAACAGAAAAAATATCATTAAAAAATTCAAAATTTAAGGAGTTTCTCATGAACCCAGGTACACCAGAAATGTTTAAAATGATCACAAAGTGTAATTATAGGTAATTTAAGAATTTTACAAAAATTCAAAAATTATGATTTTTTCATGTATCCGGGTACACGAAAAATTGTCAAAATATCATTAAAATTTTCAAAATTTAAGGAGTTTCTCATGAACCCAGGTACACCAGAAATGTTTTAAAATGATCACAAAGTGTAATTATAGGTAATTTTTGAATTTTACGAAAATTCAAAAATTAAGAATTTTTCATGTACCGGGGTACACGACAAATTGTTAAATATAAAAGAAAAAATATCATTAAAAAATTCAAAATTTAAGGAGTTTCTCATGAACCCAGGTACACTAGAAATGTTTAAAATGATCACAAAGTGTAATTATAGGTAATTTAAGAATTTTACAAAAATTCAAAAATTATGATTTTTTCATGTATCCGGGTACACGAAAAATTGTTAAAATATCATTAAAATTTTCAAAATTAAAGGAGTTTCTGATGAACCAAGGTACACCAGAAATGTTTAAAATGATCACAAAGTGTAATTATAGGTAATTTTTGAATTTTACAAAAATTCAAAAATTAAGAAGTTTTCATGTACCGGGGTACACGACAAATTGTTAAAAATAACAGAAAAAATATCATTAAAAAATTCCAAAATTTAAGGAGTTTCTCATGAACCTAGGTACTCTAGAAATGTTTAAAATGATCACAAAGTGTAATTATAGGTAATTTTTGAATTTTACAAAAATTCAAAAATTAAGAATTTTTCATGTACCGGGGTACACGACAAATTGTTAAAAATAACAGAAAAAATATCATTAAAAAATTCAAAATTTAAGGAGTTTCTCATGAACCCAGGTACACCAGAAATGTTTTAAAATGATCACAAAGTGTAATTATAGGTAATTTTCGAATTTTACAAAAATTCAAAAATTAATAATTTTTCATGTACCGGGGTACACGACAAATTGTTAAAAATAACAGAAAAAATATCATTAAAAAATTCAAAATTTAAGGAGTTTCTCATGAACCCAGGTACACCAGAAATGTTTTAAAATGATCACAAAGTGTAATTTTAGGTAATTTTTGACTTTTACGAAAATTCAAAAATTAAGAATTTTTCATGTACCGGGGTACACGACAAATTGTTAAAAATAACAGAAAAAATATCATTAAAAAATTCAAAATTTAAGGAGTTTCTCATGAACCCAGGTACACCAAAAATGTTTTAAAATGATCACAAAGTGTAATTATAGGTAATTTTCGAATTTTACAAAAATTCAAAAATTAATAATTTTTCATGTACCGGGATACACGACAAATTGTTAAAAATAACAGAAAAAATATCATTAAAAAATTCAAAATTTAAGGAGTTTCTCATGAACCCAGGTACACCAGAAATGTTTAAAATGATCACAAAGTGTAATTATAGGTAATTTTTGAATTTTACAAAAATTCAAAAATTAAGAATTTTTCATGTACCGGGGTACACGACAAATTGTTAAAAATAACAGAAAAAATATCATTAAAAAATTCAAAATTTAAGGTGTTTCTTATAAACCCAGGTACACCAGAAATGTTTAAAATGATCACAAAGTGTAATTATAGGTAATTTAAGAATTTTACAAAAATTCAAAAATTATGATTTTTTCATGTATCCGGGTACACGAAAAATTGTTAAAATATCATTAAAATTTTCAAAATTAAAGGAGTTTCTGATGAACCCAGGTACACCAGAAATGTTTAAAATGATCACAAAGTGTAATTATAGGTAATTTTTGAATTTTACAAAAATTCAAAAATTAAGAAGTTTTCATGTACCGGGGTACACAACAAATTGTTAAAAATAACAGAAAAAATATCATTAAAAAATTCCAAAATTTAAGGAGTTTCTCATGAACCTAGGTACACCAGAAATGTTTAAAATGATCACAAAGTGTAATTATAGGTAATTTTTGAATTTCACAAAAATTCAAAAATTAAGAAGTTTTCATGTACCGGGGTACACGACAAATTGTTAAAAATAACAGAAAAAATATCATTAAAAAATTCCAAAATTTAAGGAGTTTCTCATGAACCTAAGTACACCAGAAATGTTTAAAATGATCACAAAGTGTAATTATAGGTAATTTTTGAATTTTACAAAAATTCAAAAATTAAGAATTTTTCATGTACCGGGGTACACGACAAATTGTTAAAAATAACAGAAAAAATATCATTAAAAAATTCAAAATTTAAGGAGTTTCTCATGAACCCAGGTACACCAGAAATGTTTTAAAATGATCACAAAGTGTAATTATAAGTAATTTTCGAATTTTACAAAAATTCTAAAATTAAGAATTTTTCATGTACCGGGGTACACGACAAATTGTTAAAAATAACAGAAAAATATCATTAAAAAATTCAAAATTTAAGGAGTTTCTCATGAACCCAGGTACACCAGAAATGTTTTAAAATGATCACAAAGTGTAATTATAGGTAATTTTTGAATTTTACGAAAATTCAAAAATTAAGAATTTTTCATGTACCGGGGTACACGACAAATTGTTAAAAATAAAAGAAAAAATATCATTAAAAAATTCAAAATTTAAGGAGTTTCTCATGAACCCAGGTACACCAGAAATGTTTAAAATGATCACAAAGTGTAATTATAGGTAATTTAAGAATTTTACAAAAATTCAAAAATTATGATTTTTTCATGTATCCGGGTACACGAAAAATTGTTAAAATATCATTAAAATTTTCAAAATTAAAGGAGTTTCTGATGAACCAAGGTACACCAGAAATGTTTAAAATGATCACAAAGTGTAATTATAGGTAATTTTTGAATTTTACAAAAATTCAAAAATTAAGAAGTTTTCATGTACCGGGGTACACGACAAATTGTTAAAAATAACAGAAAAAATATCATTAAAAAATTCAAAATTTAAGGAGTTTCTCATGAACCCAGGTACACCAGAAATGTTTTAAAATGATCACAAAGTGTAATTATAGGTAATTTTTGAATTTTACAAAAATACAAAAATTAAGAATTTTTGATGTACCGGGGTACACGACAAATTGTTAAAAATAACAGAAAAAATATCATTAAAAAATTCAAAATTTAAGGAGTTTCTCATGAACCCAGGTACACCAGAAATGTTTTAAAATGATCACAAAGTGTAATTATAGGTAATTTTTGAATTTTACGAAAATTCAAAAATTAAGAATTTTTCATGTACCGGGGTACACGACAAATTGTTAAAAATAAAAGAAAAAATATCATTAAAAAATTCAAAATTTAAGGAGTTTCTCATGAACCCAGGTACACCAGAAATGTTTAAAATGATCACAAAGTGTAATTATAGGTAATTTAAGAATTTTACAAAAATTCAAAAATTATGATTTTTTCATGTATCCGGGTACACGAAAAATTGTTAAAATATCATTAAAATTTTCAAAATTAAAGGAGTTTCTGATGAACCAAGGTACACCAGAAATGTTTAAAATGATCACAAAGTGTAATTATAGGTAATTTTTGAATTTTACAAAAATTCAAAAATTAAGAAGTTTTCATGTACCGGGGTACACGACAAATTGTTAAAAATAACAGAAAAAATATCATTAAAAAATTCAAAATTTAAGGAGTTTCTCATGAACCCAGGTACACCAGAAATGTTTTAAAATGATCACAAAGTGTAATTATAGGTAATTTTTGAATTTTACAAAAATACAAAAATTAAGAATTTTTGATGTACCGGGGTACACGACAAATTGTTAAAAATAACAGAAAAAATATCATTAAAAAATTCAAAATTTAAGGAGTTTCTCATGAACCCAGGTACACCAGAAATTTTTAAAATGATCACAAAGTGTAATTATAGGTAATTTTCGAATTTTACAAAAATTCAAAAATTAATAATTTTTCATGTACCGGGATACACGACAAATTGTTAAAAATAACAGAAAAAATATCATTAAAAAATTCAAAATTTAAGGAGTTTCTCATGAACCCAGGTACACCAGAAATGTTTAAAATGATCACAAAGTGTAATTATAGGTAATTTAATAATTTTACAAAAATTCAAAAATTATGATTTTTTCATGTATCCGGGTACACGAAAAATTGTTAAAATATCATTAAAATTTTCAAAATTTAAGGAGTTTCTGATGAACCCAGGTACACCAGAAATGTTTAAAACGATCACAAAGTGTAATTATAGGTAATTTTTGAATTTTACAAAAATTCAAAAATTAAGAAGTTTTCATGTACCGGGGTACACGACAAATTGTTAAAAATAACAGAAAAAATATCATTAAAAAATCAAAATTTAAGGAGTTTCTCATGAACCTAAGTACACCAGAAATGTTTAAAATGATCACAAAGTGTAATTATAGGTAATTTTTGAATTTTACAAAAATTCAAAAATTAAGAATTTTTCATGTACCGGGTACACGACAAATTGTTAAAAATAACAGAAAAAATATCATTAAAAATTCAAAATTTAAGGAGTTTCTCATGAACCCAGGTACACCAGAAATGTTTTAAAATGATCACAAAGTGTAATTATAGGTAATTTTCGAATTTTACAAAAATTCAAAAATCAATAATTTTTCATGTACCGGGGTACACGAAAAATTGTTAAAAATAACAGAAAAAATATCATTAAAAAATTCAAAATTTAAGGAGTTTCTATTGAACCCAGGTACACCAGAAATGTTTAAAATGATCACAAAGTGTAATTATAGGTAATTTTTGAATTTTACAAAAATTAAAAAATTAAGAAGTTTTCATGTACCGGGATACACGACAAATTGTTAAAAATAACAGAGAAAATATCATTAAAAAATTCAAAATTTAAGGAGTTTCTCATGAACCTAGGTACACCAGAAATGTTTAAAATGATCACAAAGTGTAATTATAGGTAATTTTTGAATTTTACAAAAATTCAAAAATTAAGAATTTTTCATGTACCGGGGTACACGACAAATTGTTAAAAATAACAGAAAAAATATAATTAAAAAATTCAAAATTTAAGGAGTTTCTCATGAACCCAGGTACACCAGAAATGTTTAAAATGATCACAAAGTGTAATTATAGGTAATTTAAGAATTTTACAACAATTCAAAAATTATGATTTTTTCATGTATCCGGGTACACGAAAAATTGTTAAAATATCATTAAAATTTTCAAAATTTAAAGAGTTTCTGATGAACCCAGGTACACCAGAAATGTTTAAAATGATCACAAAGTGTAATTATAGGTAATTTTTGAATTTTACAAAAATTCAAAAATTAAGAATTTTTCATGTACCGGGGTACACGACAAATTGTTAAAAATAACAGAAAAATATCATTAAAAAATTCAAAATTTAAGGAGTTTCTCATGAACCCAGGTACACCAGAAATGTTTTAAAATGATCACAAAGTGTAATTATAGGTAATTTTTGAATTTTACGAAAATTCAAAAATTAAGAATTTTTCATGTACCGGGGTACACGACAAATTGTTAAAAATAACAGAAAAAATATCATTAAAAAATTCAAAATTTAAGGAGTTTCTCATGAACCCAGGTACACCACAAATGTTTTAAAATGATCACAAAGTGTAATTATAGGTCATTTTTGAATTTTACAAAAATTCAAAAATCAATAATTTTTCATGTACCGGGGTACACGACAAATTGTTAAAAATAACAGAAAAAATATCATTAAAAAATTCAAAATTTAAGGAGTTTCTGATGAACCCAGGTACACCAGAAATGTTTAAAATGATCACAAAGTGTAATTATAGGTAATTTTTTAATTTTACAAAAATTAAAAAATTAAGAAGTTTTCATGTACCGGGGTACACGACAAATTGTTAAAAATAATAGAAAAAATATAATTAACAAATTCAAAATTTAAGGAGTTTCTCATGAACCCAGGTACACCAGAAATGTTTAAAATGATCACAAAGTGTAATTATAGGTAATTTAAGAATTTTACAACAATTCAAAAATTATGATTTTTTCATGTATCCGGGTACACGAAAAATTGTTAAAATATCATTAAAATTTTCAAAATTTAAAGAGTTTCTGATGAACCCAGGTACACCAGAAATGTTTAAAATGATCACAAAGTGTAATTATAGGTAATTTTTGAATTTTACAAAAATTCAAAAATTAAGAAGTTTTCATGTACCGGGGTACACGCCAAATTGTTAAAAATAACAGAAAAAATATCATTAAAAATTCATAATTTAAGGAGTTTCTCATGAACCTAGGTACACCAGAAATGTTTAAAATGATCACAAAGTGTAATTATAGGTAATTTTTGAATTTTACAAAAATTCAAAAATTAAGAATTTTTCATGTACCGGGGTACACGAGAACTTGTTAAAAATAACAGAAAAAATATCATTAAAAAATTCAAAATTGAAGGAGTTTCTCATGAACCTAGGTACACCAGAATGTTTAAAATAATCACAAAGTGTAATTATAGGTAATTTTTGAATTTTACAAAAATTGAAAAATTAAGAATTTTTCATGTACCGGGGTACACGACAAATTGTTAAAAATAACAGAAAAAATATCATTAAAAAATTCAAAATTTAAGGAGTTTCTCATGAACCCTGGTACACTAGAAATGTTTTAAAATGATAACAAAGTATAATTATAGGTAATTTTTGAATTTTACAAAATTCAAAAATTAAGAATTTTCATTGTACCGGGGTACACGACAAATTGTTAAAAATAACAGAAATGATATCATTAAAAAATTCAAAATTTAAGGAGTTTCTCATGAACCCAGGTACACCAGAAATGTTTAAAATGATCACAAAGTGTAATTATAGGTAATTTAAGAATTTTACAAAAATTCAAAAATTATGATTTTTTCATGTATCCGGGTACACGAAAAATTGTTAAAATATCATTAAAATTTTCAAAATTTAAGGAGTTTCTGATGAACCCAGGTACACCATAAATGTTTAAAATGATCACAAAGTGTAATTATAGGTAATTTTTGAATTTTACAAAAATTCAAAAATTAAGAAGTTTTCATGTACCGGGATACACGACAAATTGTTAAAAATAACAGAAAAAATATCATTAAAAAATTCAAAATTTAAGGAGTTTCTCATGAACCTAGGTACACCAGAAATGTTTAAAATGATCACAAAGTGTAATTATAGGTAATTTTTGAATTTTACAAAAATTCAAAAATTAATAATTTTTCATGTACCGGGGTACACGACAAATTGTTAAAAATAACAGAAAAAATATAATTAAAAAATTCAAAATTTAAGGAGTTTCTCATGAACGCAGGTACACCAGAAATGTTTTAAAATGATCACAAAGTGTAATTATATGTAATTTTCGAATTTTACAAAAATCCAAAAATTAAGAATTTTTCATGTACCGGGGTACACGACAAATTGTTAAAAATAACAGAAAAAATATCATTAAAAAATTCAAAATTTAAGGAGTTTCTAATGAACCCAGGTACACCAGAAATGTTTAAAATGATCACAAAGTGTAATTATAGGTAATTTAAGAATTTTACAACAATTCAAAAATTATGATTTTTTCATGTATCCGGGTACACGAAAAATTGTTAAAATATCATTAAAATTTTCAAAATTTAAAGAGTTTTTGATGAACCCATGTACACCATAAATGTTTAAAATGATCACAAAGTGTAATTATAGGTAATTTTTGAATTTTACAAAAATTCAAAAATTAAGAAGTTTTCATGTACCGGGGTACACGCCAAATTGTTAAAAATAACAGAAAAAATATCATTAAAAATTCAAAATTTAAGGAGTTTCTCATGAACCTAGGTACACCAGAAATGTTTAAAATGATCACAAAGTGTAATTATAGGTAATTTTTGAATTTTACAAAAATTAAAAAATTAAGAATTTTTCATGTACCGGGGTACACGACAAATTGTTAAAAATAACAGAAAAAATATCATTAAAAATTCAAAATTTAAGGAGTTTCTCATGAACCTAGGTACACCAGAAATGTTTAAAATAATCACAAAGTGTAATTATAGGTTATTTTTGAATTTTACAAAAATTGAAAAATTAAGAATTTTTCATGTACCGGGGTACACGAGAAATTGTTAAAAATAACAGAAAAAATATCATTAAAAATTTCAAAATTGAAGGAGTTTCTTATGAACCCAGGTACACCAGAAATGTTTTAAAATGATCACAAAGTATAATTATAGGTAATTTTTGAATTTTACAAAATTCAAAAATTAAGAATTTTTCATGTACCGGGGTACACGACAAATTGTTAAAAATAACAGAAAAAATATCATTAAAAAATTCAAAATTTAAGGAGTTTCTCATGAACCCAGGTACACCAGAAATGTTTAAAATGATCATAAAGTGTAATTATAGGTAATTTAAGAATTTTACAAAAATTCAAAAATTATGATTTTTTTCATGTATCCGGGTACACGAAAAATTGTTAAAATATCATTAAAATTTTCAAAATTTAAGGAGTTTCTGATGAACCCAGGTACACCAGAAATGTTTAAAATGATCACAAAGTGTAATTATAGGTAATTTTTGAATTTTACAAAAATTCAAAAATTAAGAAGTTTTCATGTACCGGGATACACGACAAATTGTTAAAAATAAAAGAAAAAATATCATTAAAAGATTCAAAATTTAAGGAGTTTCTCATGAACCTAGGTACACCAAAAATGTTTAAAATGATCACAAAGTGTAATTATAGGTAATTTTTGAATTTTACAAAAATTCAAAAATTAATAATTTTTCATGTACCGGGGTACACGACAAATTGTTAAAAATAACAGAAAAAATATAATTAAAAAATTCAAAATTTAAGGAGTTTCTCATGAACGCAGGTACACAAGAAATGTTTTCAAAATGATCAGAAAGTGTAATTATATGTAATTTTCGAATTTTACAAAAATTCAAAAATTAAGAATTTTTCATGTACCGGGGTACACGACAAATTGTTAAAAATAACAGAAAAAATATCATTAAAAAATTCAAAATTTAAGGAGTTTCTAATGAACCCAGGTACACCAGAAATGTTTAAAATGATCACAAAGTGTAATTATAGGTAATTTAAGAATTTTACAACAATTCAAAAATTATGATTTTTTCATGTATTCGGGTACACGAAAAATTGTTAAAATATCATTAAAATTTTCAAAATTTAAAGAGTTTTTGATGAACCCAGGTACACCAGAAATGTTTAAAATGATCACAACGTGTAATTATAGGTAATTTTTGAATTTTACAAAAATTCAAAAATTAAGAAGTTTTCATTTACCGGGGTACACGCCAAATTGTTAAAAATAACAGAAAAAATATCATTAAAAATTCAAAATTTAAGGAGTTTCTCATGAACCTAGGTACACCAGAAATGTTTAAAATGATCACAAAGTGTAATTATAGGTAATTTTTGAATTTTACAAAAATTCAAAAATTAAGAATTTTTCATGTACCGGGGTACACGACAAATTGTTAAAAATAACAGAAAAAATATCATTAAAAAATTCAAAATTTAAGGAGTTTCTCATGAATCTAGGTACACCAGAAATGTTTAAAATAATCACAAAGTGTAATTATAGGTAATTTTTGAATTTTACAAAAATTGAAAAATTAAGAATTTTTCATGTACCGGGGTACACGACAAATTGTTAAAAATAACAGAAAAATATCATTAAAAAATTCAAAATTTAAGGAGTTTCTCATGAACCCAGGTACACCAGAAATGTTTTAAAATGATCACAAAGTGTAATTATAGGTAATTTTTGAATTTTACGAAAATTCAAAAATTAAGAATTTTTCATGTACCGGGGTACACGACAAATTGTTAAAAATAACAGAAAAAATATCATTAAAAAATTCAAAATTTAAGGAGTTTCTCATAAACCCAGGTACACCAGAAATGTTTAAAATGATCACAAAGTGTAATTATAGGTAATTTAAGAATTTTACAAAAATTCAAAAATTATGATTTTTTCATGTATCCGGGTACACTAAAAATTGTTAAAATATCATTAAAATTTTCAAAATTTAAGGAGTTTCTGATGAACTCAGGTACACCAGAAATGTTTAAAATGATCACAAAGTGTAATTATAGGTAATTTTTGAATTTTACAAAAATTCAAAAATTAAGAAGTTTTCATGTACCGGGGTACACGACAAATTGTTAAAAATAACAGAAAAAATATCATTAAAAAATTCAAAATTTAAGGAGTTTCTCCTGAACCTAAGTACACTAGAAATGTTTAAAATGATCACAAAGTGTAATTATAGGTAATTTTTGAATTTTACAAAAATTCAAAAATTAAGAATTTTTCATGTACCGGGTACACGACAAATTGTTAAAAATAACAGAAAAAATATCATTAAAAAATTCAAAATTTAAGGAGTTTCTCATGAACCCAGGTACACCAGAAATGTTTTAAAATGATCACAAAGTGTAATTATAGGTAATTTTTGAATTTTACAAAAATTCAAAAATCAATAATTTTTCATGTACCGGGGTACACGACAAATTGTTAAAAATAACAGAAAAAATATCATTAAAAAATTCAAAATTTAAGGAGTTTCTGATGAACCCAGGTACACCAGAAATGTTTAAAATGATCACAAAGTGTAATTATAGGTAATTTTTGAATTTTACAAAAATTAAAAAATTAAGAAGTTTTCATGTACCGGGATACACGACAAATTGTTAAAAATATCAGAGAAAATATCATTAAAAAATTCAAAATTTAAGGAGTTTCTCATGAACCTAGGTACACCATAAATGTTTAAAATGATCACAAAGTGTAATTATAGGTAATTTTTGAATTTTACAAAAATTCAAAATTTAAGAATTTTTCATGTACCGGGGTACACGACAAATTGTTAAAAAAAACAGAAAAAATATGATTAACAAATTCAAAATTTAAGGAGTTTCTCATGAACCCAGGTACACCAGAAATGTTTAAAATGATCACAAAGTGTAATTATAGGTAATTTAAGAATTTTACAACAATTCAAAAATTATGATTTTTTCATGTATCCGGGTACACGAAAAATTGTTAAAATATCATTAAAATTTTCAAAATTTAAAGAGTTTTTGATGAACCCAGGTACACCAGAAATGTTTAAAATGATCACAAAGTGTAATTATAGGTAATTTTTGAATTTTACGAAAATTCAAAAATTAAGAATTTTTCATGTACCGGGGTACACGACAAATTGTTAAAAATAACAGAAAAAATATCATTAAAAAATTCAAAATTTAAGGAGTTTCTCATAAACCCAGGTACACCAGAAATGTTTAAAATGATCACAAAGTGTAATTATAGGTAATTTAAGAATTTTACAAAAATTCAAAAATTATGATTTTTTCATGTATCCGGGTACACTAAAAATTGTTAAAATATCATTAAAATTTTCAAAATTTAAGGAGTTTCTGATGAACTCAGGTACACCAGAAATGTTTAAAATGATCACAAAGTGTAATTATAGGTAATTTTTGAATTTTACAAAAATTCAAAAATTAAGAAGTTTTCATGTACCGGGGTACACGACAAATTGTTAAAAATAACAGAAAAAATATCATTAAAAAATTCAAAATTTAAGGAGTTTCTCCTGAACCTAAGTACACTAGAAATGTTTAAAATGATCACAAAGTGTAATTATAGGTAATTTTTGAATTTTACAAAAATTCAAAAATTAAGAATTTTTCATGTACCGGGTACACGACAAATTGTTAAAAATAACAGAAAAAATATCATTAAAAAATTCAAAATTTAAGGAGTTTCTCATGAACCCAGGTACACCAGAAATGTTTTAAAATGATCACAAAGTGTAATTATAGGTAATTTTTGAATTTTACAAAAATTCAAAAATCAATAATTTTTCATGTACCGGGGTACACGACAAATTGTTAAAAATAACAGAAAAAATATCATTAAAAAATTCAAAATTTAAGGAGTTTCTGATGAACCCAGGTACACCAGAAATGTTTAAAATGATCACAAAGTGTAATTATAGGTAATTTTTGAATTTTACAAAAATTAAAAAATTAAGAAGTTTTCATGTACCGGTATACACGACAAATTGTTAAAAATATCAGAGAAAATATCATTAAAAAATTCAAAATTTAAGGAGTTTCTCATGAACCTAGGTACACCATAAATGTTTAAAATGATCACAAAGTGTAATTATAGGTAATTTTTGAATTTTACAAAAATTCAAAATTTAAGAATTTTTCATGTACCGGGGTACACGACAAATTGTTAAAAAAACAGAAAAAATATGATTAACAAATTCAAAATTTAAGGAGTTTCTCATGAACCCAGGTACACCAGAAATGTTTAAAATGATCACAAAGTGTAATTATATGTAATTTAAGAATTTTACAAATATCAAAAATTATGATTTTTTCATGTATCCGGGTACACGAAAAATTGTTAAAATATCATTAAAATTTTCAAAATTTAAAGAGTTTCTGATGAACCCAGGTACACCAGAAATGTTTAAAATGATCACAAAGTGTAATTATAGGTAATTTTTGAATTTTACAAAAATTCAAAAATTAAGAAGTTTTCATGTACCGGGGTACACGCCAAATTGTTAAAAATAACAGAAAACATATCATTAAAAATTCATAATTTAAGGAGTTTCTCATGAACCCAGGTACACTAGAAATGTTTTAAAATGATAACAAAGTATAATTATAGGTAATTTTTGAATTTTACAAAATTCAAAAATTAAGAATTTTCATTGTACCGGGGTACACGACAAATTGTTAAAAATAACAGAAAAAATATCATTAAATAATTCAAAATTTAAGGAGTTTCTCATGAACCCAGGTACACCAGAAATGTTTAAAATGATCACAAAGTGTAATTATATGTAATTTAAGAATTTTACAAATATCAAAAATTATGATTTTTTCATGTATCCGGGTACACGAAAAATTGTTAAAATATCATTAAAATTTTCAAAATTTAAAGAGTTTCTGATGAACCCAGGTACACCAGAAATGTTTAAAATGATCACAAAGTGTAATTATAGGTAATTTTTGAATTTTACAAAAATTCAAAAATTAAGAAGTTTTCATGTACCGGGATACCCGCCAAATTGTTAAAAATAACAGAAAACATATCATTAAAAATTCATAATTTAAGGAGTTTCTCATGAACCCAGGTACACTAGAAATGTTTTAAAATGATAACAAAGTATAATTATAGGTAATTTTTGAATTTTACAAAATTCAAAAATTAAGAATTTTCATTGTACCGGGGTACACGACAAATTGTTAAAAATAACAGAAAAAATATCATTAAATAATTCAAAATTTAAGGAGTTTCTCATGAACCCAGGTACACCAAATATGTTTAAAATGATCACAAAGTGTAATTATAGGTAATTTAATAATTTTACAAAAATTCAAAAATTATGATTTTTTTCACGTATCCGGGTACACGAAAAATTGTTAAAATATCATTAAAATTTTCAAAATTTAAGGAGTTTCTGATGAACCCAGGTACACCATAAATGTTTAAAATGATCACAAAGTGTAATTATAGGTAATTTTTGAATTTTACAAAAATTCAAAAATTAAGAAGTTTTCATGTACCGGGATACACGACAAATTGTTAAAAATAACAGAAAAAATATCATTAAAAAATTCAAAATTTAAGGAGTTTCTCATGAACCTAGGTACACCAGAAATGTTTAAAATGATCACAAAGTTTAATTATAGGTAATTTTTGAATTTTACAAAAATTCAAAAATTAATAATTTTTCATGTACCGGGGTACACGACAAATTTTTAAAAATAACAGAAAAAATATAATTAAAAAATTCAAAATTTAAGGAGTTTCTCATGAACGCAGGTACACCAGAAATGTTTTAAAATGATCACAAAGTGTAATTATATGTAATTTTCGAATTTTACAAAAATTCAAAAATTAAGAATTTTTCATGTACCGGGGTACACGACAAATTGTTAAAAATAACAGAAAAAATATCATTAAAAAATTCAAAATTTAAGGAGTCTCTAATGAACCCAGGTACACCAGAAATGTTTAAAATGATCACAAAGTGTAATTATAGGTAATTTAAGAATTTTACAACAATTCAAAAATTTTGATTTTTTCATGTATCCGGGTACACGAAAAATTGTTAAAATATCATTAAAATTTTCAAAATTTAAAGAGTTTTTGATGAACCCAGGTACACCAGAAATGTTTAAAATGATCACAAAGTGTAATTATAGGTTATTTTTGAATTTTACAAAAATTCAAAAATTAAGAAGTTTTCATGTACCGGGGTACACGCCAAATTGTTAAAAATAACAGAAAAAATATCATTAAAAATTCAAAATTTAAGGAGTTTCTCATGAACCTAGGTACACCAGAAATGTTTAAAATGATCACAAAGTGTAATTATAGGTAATTTTTGAATTTTACAAAAATTCAAAAATTAAGAATTTTTCATGTACCGGGGTACACGACAAATTGTTAAAAATAACAGAAAAAATATCATTAAAAAATTCAAAATTTAAGGAGTTTCTCATGAACCTAGGTACACCAGAAATGTTTAAAATAATCACAAAGTGTAATTATAGGTAATTTTTGAATTTTACAAAAATTGAAAATTTAAGAATTTTTCATGTACCGGGGTACACGAGAAATTGTTAAAAATAACAGAAAAAATATCATTAAAAATTCAAAATTAAAGGAGTTTCTCATGAACCCAGGTACACCAGAAATGTTTTAAAATGATCACAAAGTATAATTATAGGTAATTTTTGAATTTTACAAAATTCAAAAATTAAAATTTTTTCATGTACCGGGGTACACGACAAATTGTTAAAAATAACAGAAAAAATATCATTAAAAAATTCAAAATTGAAGGAGTTTTTCACGAACCCAGGTACACCAGAAATGTTTAAAATGATCACAAAGTGTAATTTTAGGTATTTTTTGAATTTTACAAAAATTGAAAAATTAAGAATTTTTCATGTACTAGGGTACACGATAAATTGTTAAAAATAACAGAAAAAATATCATTAAAAAATTCAAAATTTAAGGAGTTTCTTATGAACCCAGGTACACCAGAAATGCTTAAAATGATCACAAAGTGTAATTATAGGTAATTTTTAAATTTTACAAAATTTAAAAATTAAGAATTTTTCATGTACCGGGGTACACGACAAATTGTTAAAAATAACAGAAAAAATATCATTAAAATATTCAAAATTTAAGGAGTTTCTCATGAACCTAGGTACACCAGAAATGTTTAAAATGTTCACAACGTGTAATTATAGGTAATTTTTGAATTTTACAAAAATTGAAAAATTAAGAATTTTTCATGTACCGGGGTACACGACAAATTGTAAAAAATAACATAAAAATATCATTAAAAAATTCAAAATTTATGGAGTTTCTCATGAACCCAGGTACACCAGAAATGTTTTAAAATAATCACAAAGTGTAATTATAGGTAATTTTTGAATTTTATAAAAATTTAAAAATTAAGAATTTTTCATGTATCGGGGTACACGACAAATTGTTAAAAATAACAGAAAAAATATCATTAAAAAATTTAAAATTTAAGGAGTTTCTAATGAACCCAGGTACACCAGAAATGTTTAAAATGATCACAATGTGTAATTATAGGTATGTTTTGAATTTTACAAAAATTCAAAAATTAAGAATTTTTCATGTACCGAGGTACACGACAAATTGTTAAAAATAATAGAAAAAATATCATTAAAAAATTCAAAATTTAAGGAGTTTCTCATGAACCTAGGTACACCAAAAATATTTAAAATGATCACAAAGTGTAATTATAGTTAATTTTTGAATTTTACAAAAATTGAAAAATTAAGAATTTTTCATGTACCGGGGTACACGACAAATTGTTAAAAATAACAGAAAAAATATCATTAAAAAATTCAAAATTTAAGGAGTTTCTCATGAACCCAGGTAGACCAGAAATGTTTAAAATGATCACAATGTGTAATTATAGGTAACTTTTGAATTTTACAAAAATTCAAAAATTTAGAATTTTTCATGTACCGGAGTACACGATAAATTGTTAAAAATAACAGAAAAAATATCATTAAAAAATTCAAAATTTAAGGAGTTTCTCATGAACCTAGGTACACCAGAAATGTTTAAAATGATCACAAAGTGTAATTATAGGTAATTTTTGAATTTTACAAAAATTGAAAAATTAAGAATTTTTCATGTACCGGGGTACACGACAAATTGTTAAAAATAACAGAAAAATATCATTAAAAAATTCAAAATTTAAGGACTTTCTCATGAACCCAGTTACACCAAAAATGTTTAAAATGATCACAAAGTGTAATTATTGGTAATTTTTGAGTTTTACAAAAATTCAAAAATTAAGAATTTTTCATGTACCGGGGTACACGACAAATTGTTAAAAATAACAAAAAATATCATTAAAAAATTCAAAATTTAAGGAGTTTCTCATGAACCGAGGTACACCAGAAATGTTTAGAATGATCACAAAGTGTAATTATAGGTAATTTTTAAATTTTACAAAATTTAAAAATTAAGAATTTTTCATGTACCGGGGTACACGACAAATTGTTAAAAATAACAGAAAAAATATCATTAAAAAATTCAAAATTTAAGGAGTTTCTCATGAACCTAGGTACACCAGAAATGTTTAAAATGTTCACAAAGTGTAATTATAGGTAATTTTTGAATTTTACAAAAATCGAAAAATTAAGAATTTTTCATGTACAGGGGTACACGACAAATTGTAAAAAATAACATAAAAATATCATTAAAAAATTCAAAATTTAAGGAGTTTCTCATGAACCCAGGTACGCCAGAAATGTTTTAAAATATTCACAAAGTGTAATTATAGGTAATTTTTGAATTTTACAAAAATTCAAAAATTAAGAATTTTTCATGTACCGGGGTACACGACAAATTGTTAAAAATAACAGAAAAAATATCATTAAAATTTAAAATTTAAGGAGTTTCTCATGAACCCAGGTACACCAGAAATGTTTAAAATGATCACAAAGTGTAATTATAGGTAATTTAAGGATTTTACAAAAATTCAAAAATTATGATTTTTTCATGTATCCGGGTACACGAAAAATTTGTTAAAATATCATTAAAATTTTCAAAATTTAAGGAGTTTCTGATGAACCCAGGTACACCAGAAATGATTAAAATGATCACAAAGTGTAATTATAGGTTATTTTTGAATTTTACAAAAATTCAAAAATTAAGAAGTTTTCATGTACCGGGGTACACGCCAAATTGTTAAAAATAACAGAAAAAATATCATTAAAAAATTCAAAATTTAAGGAGTTTCTCATGAACCCAGGTACACCAAAAATGTTTAAAATGATCACAATGTGTAATTATAGGTAATTTTTGAATTTTACAAAAATTCAAAAATTAAGAATTTTTCATGTACCGGAGTACACGATAAATTGTTAAAAATAAAAGAAAAAATATCATTAAAAATTCAAAATTTAAGGAGTTTTTCATGAACCTAGGTACACCAGAAATGTTTAAAATGATCACAAAGTGTAATTATAGGTAATTTTTGAATTTTACAAAAATTGAAAAATTAAGAATTTTTCATGTACCGGGGTACACGACAAATTGTTAAAAATAACAGAAAAAATATCATTAAAAAATTCAAAATTTAAGGACTTTCTCATGAACCCAGTTACACCAGAAATGCTTAAAATGATCACAAAGTGTAATTATTGGTAATTTTTGAGTTTTACAAAAATTCAAAAATTAAGAATTTTTCATGTACCGGGGTACACGACAAATTGTTAAAAATAACAAAAAATATCATTAAAAAATTCAAAATTTAAGGAGTTTCTCATGAACCGAGGTACACCAGAAATGTTTAAAATGATCACAAAGTGTAATTATAGGTAATTTTTAAATTTTACAAAATTTAAAAATTAAGAATTTTTCATGTACCGGGGTACACGACAAATTGTTAAAAATAAAAGAAAAAATATCATTAAAAAATTCAAAATTTAAGGAGTTTCTCATGAACCTAGGTACACCAGAAATGTTTAAAATGTTCACAAAGTGTAATTATAGGTAATTTTTGAATTTTACAAAAATTGAAAAATTAAGAATTTTTCATGTACAGGGGTACACGACAAATTGTAAAAAATAACATAAAAATATCATTAAAAAATTCAAAATTTAAGGAGTTTCTCATGAACCCAGGTACGCCAGAAATGTTTTAAAATAATCACAAAGTGTAATTATAGGTAATTTTTGAATTTTACAAAAATTCAAAAATTATGATTTTTTTCATGTATCCGGGTACACGAAAAATTTGTTAAAATATCATTAAAATTTTCAAAATTTAAGGAGTTTTTGATGAACCCAGGTACACCAGAAATGATTAAAATGATCACAAAGTGTAATTATAGGTTATTTTTGAATTTTACAAAAATTCAAAAATTAAGAAGTTTTCATGTACCTGGGTACACGCCAAATTGTTAAAAATAACAGAAAAAATATCATTAAAAATTCAAAATTTAAGGAGTTTCTCATGAACCTAGGTACACCAGAAATGTTTAAAATGATCACAAAGTGTAATTATAGGTAATTTTTGAATTTTACAAAAATTTAAAAATTAAGAATTTTTCATGTACCGGGGTACACGACAAATTGTTAAAAATAACAGAAAAAATATCATTAAAAAATTCAAAATTTAAGGATTTGTCATGAACCTAGGTACACCAGAAATGTTTAAAATGATCACAAAGTGTAATTATAGGTAATTTTTGAATTTTACAAAAATTGAAAAATTAAGAATTTTTCATGTACCGGGGTACACGACAGATTGTTAAAAATAACAGAAAAAATATCATTAAAAAATTCAAAATTTAAGGAGTTTCTCATGAACCCAGGTACACCAGAAATGTTTTAAATGATCACAAAGTATAATTATAGGTTGATTTTTGAATTTTACAAAATTCAAAAATTAAGAATTTTTCATGTACCGGGGTACACGACAAATTGTTAAAAATAACAGAAAAAATATCATTAAAAAATTCAAAATTTAAGGAGTTTCTCATGAACCCACGTACACCAGAAATGTTTAAAATGATCACAAAGTGTAATTATAGGTAATTTAAGAATTTTACAAAAATTCTAAAATTATGATTTTTTCAAGTATCCAGGTACACGAAAAATTGTTAAAATATCATTAAAATTTTCAAAATTTAAGGAGTTTCTCAAAAACCTAGGTACACCAGAAATGTTTAAAATGATCACAAAGTGTAATTATAGGTATTTTTTGAATTTACAAAAACTGAAAAATTAAGAATTTTTCATGTACTAGGGTACACGACAAATTGTTAAAAATAACAGAAAAAATATCATTAAAAAATTCAAAATTTAAGGAGTTTCTCATGAACCCAGGTACACCAGAAATGTTTAAAATGATCACAAAGTGTAATTATAGGTAATTTTTAAATTTTATAAAATTTAAAAATTAAGAATTTTTCATGTACCGGGGTACACGACAAATTGTTCAAAATAACAGCAAAAATATCATTAAAAAATTCATAATTGAAGGAGTTTCTCATGAACCTAGGTACACCCGAAATGTTTAAAATGTTCACAAACTGTAATTATAGGTAATTTTTGAATTTTACAAAAATTGAAAAATTAAGAATTTTTCATGTACCGGGGTACACGACAAATTGTAAAAAATAACATAAAAATATCATTAAAAAATTCAAAATTTAAGGAGTGTCTCATGAACCCAGGTACACCAGAAATGTTTTAAAATAATCACAAAGTGTAATTATAGGTAATTTTTGAATTTTACAAAAATTCAAAAATTAAGAATTTTTCATGTACCGGGGTACACGACAAATTGTTAAAAATAACAGAAAAAATATCATTAAAAAATTTAAAATTTAAGGAGTTTCTCATGAACCCAGGTACACCAGAAATGTTTAAAATGATCACAAAGTGTAATTATAGGTAATTTAAGAATTTTACAAAAATTCAAAAATTATGATTTTTTCATGTATCCGGGTACACGAAAAATTGTTGAAATATCATTAAAATTTTCAAAATTTAAGGAGTTTCTGATGAACCCAGGTACACCAGAAATGTTTAAAATGGTCACAAAGTGTAATTATAGGTAATTTTTGAATTTTACAAAAATTGAAAAATTAAGAATTTTTCATGTACCGGGGTACACGACAAATTGTTAAAAATAACAGAAAAAATATCATTAAAAAATTCAAAATTTAAGGACTTTCTCATGAACCCAGTTACACCAGAAATGTTTAAAATGATCACAAAGTGTAATTATTGGTAATTTTTGAGTTTTACAAAAATTCAAAAATTAAGAATTTTTCATGTACCGGGGTACACGACAAATTGTTAAAAATAACAAAAAATATCATTAAAAAATTCAAAATTTAAGGAGTTTCTCATGAACCGAGGTACACCAGAAATGTTTAAAATGATCACAAAGTGTAATTATAGGTAATTTTTAAATTTTACAAAATTTAAAAATTAAGAATTTTTCATGTACCGGGGTACACGACAAATTGTTAAAAATAACAGAAAAAATATCATTAAAAAATTCAAAATTTAAGGAGTTTCTCATGAACCTAGGTACACCAGAAATGTTTAAAATGTTCACAAAGTGTAATTATAGGTAATTTTTGAATTTTACAAAAATTGAAAAATTAAGAATTTTTCATGTACAGGGGTACACGACAAATTGTAAAAAATAACATAAAAATATCATTAAAAAATTCAAAATTTAAGGAGTTTCTCATGAACCCAGGTACGCCAGAAATGTTTTAAAATAATCACAAAGTGTAATTATAGGTAATTTTTGAATTTTACAAAAATTCAAAAATTATGATTTTTTTCATGTATCCGGGTACACGAAAAATTTGTTAAAATATCATTAAAATTTTCAAAATTTAAGGAGTTTCTGATGAACCCAGGTACACCAGAAATGATTAAAATGATCACAAAGTGTAATTATAGGTTATTTTTGAATTTTACAAAAATTCAAAAATTAAGAAGTTTTCATGTACCGGGGTACACGCCAAATTGTTAAAAATAACAGAAAAAATATCATTAAAAATTCAAAATTTAAGGAGTTTCTCATGAACCTAGGTACACCAGAAATGTTTAAAATGATCACAAAGTGTAATTATAGGTAATTTTTGAATTTTACAAAAATTTAAAAATTAAGAATTTTTCATGTACCGGGGTACACGACAAATTGTTAAAAATAACAGAAAAAATATCATTAAAAAATTCAAAATTTAAGGACTTTCTCATGAACCCAGTTACACCAGAAATGTTTAAAATGATCACAAAGTGTAATTATTGGTAATTTTTGAGTTTTACAAAAATTCAAAAATTAAGAATTTTTCATGTACCGGGGTACACGACAAATTGTTAAAAATAACAAAAAATATCATTAAAAAATTCAAAATTTAAGGAGTTTCTCATGAACCGAGGTACACCAGAAATGTTTAAAATGATCACAAAGTGTAATTATAGGTAATTTTTAAATTTTACAAAATTTAAAAATTAAGAATTTTTCATGTACCGGGGTACACGACAAATTGTTAAAAATAACAGAAAAAATATCATTAAAAAATTCAAAATTTAAGGAGTTTCTCATGAACCTAGGTACACCAGAAATGTTTAAAATGTTCACAAAGTGTAATTATAGGTAATTTTTGAATTTTACAAAAATTGAAAAATTAAGAATTTTTCATGTACAGGGGTACACGACAAATTGTAAAAAATAACATAAAAATATCATTAAAAAATTCAAAATTTAAGGAGTTTCTCATGAACCCAGGTACGCCAGAAATGTTTTAAAATAATCACAAAGTGTAATTATAGGTAATTTTTGAATTTTACAAAAATTCAAAAATTATGATTTTTTTCATGTATCCGGGTACACGAAAAATTTGTTAAAATATCATTAAAATTTTCAAAATTTAAGGAGTTTCTGATGAACCCAGGTACACCAGAAATGATTAAAATGATCACAAAGTGTAATTATAGGTTATTTTTGAATTTTACAAAAATTCAAAAATTAAGAAGTTTTCATGTACCGGGGTACACGCCAAATTGTTAAAAATAACAGAAAAAATATCATTAAAAATTCAAAATTTAAGGAGTTTCTCATGAACCTAGGTACACCAGAAATGTTTAAAATGATCACAAAGTGTAATTATAGGTAATTTTTGAATTTTACAAAAATTTAAAAATTAAGAATTTTTCATGTACCGGGGTATACGACAAATTGTTAAAAATAACAGAAAAAATATCATTAAAAAATTCAAAATTTAAGGATTTGTCATGAACCTAGGTACACCAGAAATGTTTAAAATGATCACAAAGTGTAATTATAGGTAATTTTTGAATTTTACAAAAATTGAAAAATTAAGAATTTTTCATGTACCGGGGTACACGACAGATTGTTAAAAATAACAGAAAAAATATCATTAAAAAATTCAAAATTTAAGGAGTTTCTCATGAACCCAGGTACACCAAAAATGTTTTAAATGATCACAAAGTATAATTATAGGTTGATTTTTGAATTTTACAAAATTCAAAAATTAAGAATTTTTCATGTACCGGGGTACACGACAAATTGTTAAAAATAACAGAAAAAATATCATTAAAAAATTCAAAATTTAAGGAGTTTCTCATGAACCTACGTACACCAGAAATGTTTAAAATGATCACAAAGTGTAATTATAGGTAATTTAAGAATTTTACAAAAATTCTAAAATTATGATTTTTTCAAGTATCCAGGTACACGAAAAATTGTTAAAATATCATTAAAATTTTCAAAATTTAAGGAGTTTCTCATGAACCTAGGTACACCAGAAATGTTTAAAATGATCACAAAGTGTAATTATAGGTATTTTTTGAATTTACAAAAATTGAAAAATTAAGAATTTTTCATGTACTAGGGTACACGACAAATTGTTAAAAATAACAGAAAAAATATCATTAAAAAATTCAAAATTTAAGGAGTTTCTCATGAACCCAGGTACACCAGAAATGTTTAAAATGATCACAAAGTGTAATTATAGGTAATTTTTAAATTTTATAAAATTTAAAAATTAAGAATTTTTCATGTACCGGGGTACACGACAAATTGTTAAAAATAACAGCAAAAATATCATTAAAAAATTCATAATTGAAGGAGTTTCTCATGAACCTAGGTACACCCGAAATGTTTAAAATGTTCACAAACTGTAATTATAGGTAATTTTTGAATTTTACAAAAATTGAAAAATTAAGAATTTTTAATGTACCGGGGTACACGACAAATTGTAAAAAATAACATAAAAATATTATTAAAAAATTCAAAATTTAAGGAGTGTCTCATGAACCCAGGTACACCAGAAATGTTTTAAAGTAATCACAAAGTGTAATTATAGGTAATTTTTGAATTTTACAAAAATTCAAAAATTAAGAATTTTTCATGTACCGGGGTACACGACAAATTGTTAAAAATAACAGAAAAAATATCATTAAAAAATTTAAAATTTAAGGAGTTTCTCATGAACCCAGGTACACCAGAAATGTTTAAAATGATCACAAAGTGTAATTATAGGTAATTTAAGAATTTTACAAAAATTCAAAAATTATGATTTTTTCATGTATCCGGGTACACGAAAAATTGTTAAAATATCATTAAAATTTTCAAAATTTAAGGAGTTTCTGATGAACCCAGGTACACCAGAAATGTTTAAAATGGTCACAAAGTGTAATTATAGGTAATTTTTGAATTTTACAAAAATTCAAAAATTAAGAAGTTTTCATGTACCGGGGTACACGACAAATTGTTAAAAATAACAGAAAAAATATCATTAAAAAATTCAAAATTTAAGGAGTTTCTTATGAACCTAGGTACACCAGAAATGTTTAAAATGATCACAAAGTGTAATTATAGGTAATTTTTGAATTTTACAAAAATTGAAAAATTAAGAATTTTTCATGTACCGGGGTACACGACAAATTGTTAAAAATAACAGAAAAAATATCATTAAAAAATTCAAAATTTAAGGAGTTTCTCATGAACCCAGGTACACCAGAAATGTTTTAAATGATCACAAAGTATAATTATAGGTAATTTTTGAATTTTACAAAATTCAAAAATTAAGAATTTTTCATGTACCGGGGTATACGACAAATTGTTAAAAATAACAGAAAAAATATCATTAAAAAAATTCAAAATTTAAGGAGTTTCTCATGAACCCAGGTACACCAGAAATGTTTAAAATGATCACAAAGTGTAATTATAGGTAATTTAAGAATTTTACAAAAATTCAAAAATTATGATTTTTTCAAGTATCCAGGTACACGAAAAATTGTTAAAATATCATTAAAATTTTCAAAATTTATGGAGTTTCTCATGAACCTAGGTACACCAGAAATGTTTAAAATGATCACAAAGTGTTATTATAGGTATTTTTTGAATTTACAAAAATTGAAAAATTAAGAATTTTTCATGTACTAGGGTACACGACAAATTGTTAAAAATAACAGAAAAAATATCATTAAAAAAATTCAAAATTTAAGGAGTTTCTCATGAACCCAGGTACACCAGAAATGTTTAAAATGATCACAAAGTGTAATCATAGGTAATTTTTAAATTTTACAAAATTTAAAAATTAAGAATTTTTCATGTACCGGGGTACACGACAAATTTTTAAAAATAACAGAAAAAATATCATTAAAAAAATCAAAATTGAAGGAGTTTCTCATGAACCTAGGTACACCAGAAATGTTTAAAATGTTCACAAAGTGTAATTATAGGTAATTTTTGAATTTTACAAAAATTGAAAAATTAAGAATTTTTCATGTACCGGGGTACACGACAAATTGTAAAAAATAACATAAAAATATCATTAAAAAATTCAAAATTTAAGGACATGAACCCAGGTACATCAGAAATGTTTTAAAATAATCACAAAGTGTAATTATGGGTAATTTTTGAATTTTACAAAAATTCAAAAATTAAGAATTTTTCATGTACCGGGGTACACGACAAATTGTTAAAAATAACCGAAAAAATATCATTAAAAAATTTAAAATTTAAGGAGTTTCTCATGAACCCAGGTACACCAGAAATGTTTAAAATGATCACAAAGTGTAATTATAGGTAATTTAAGAATTTTACAAAAATTGAAAACTTATGATTTTTTCATGTATCCGGGTACACGAAAAATTGTTAAAATATCATTAAAATTTTCAAAATTTAAGGAGTTTCTGATGAACCCAGGTACACCAGAAATGTTTAAAATGATCACAAAGTGTAATTATAGGTAATTTTTGAATTTTACAAAAATTCAAAAATTAAGAAGTTTTCATGTACCGGGGTACACGACAAATTGTTAAAAATAATAGAAAAAATATCATTAAAAAATTCAAAATTTAAGGAGTTTCTCATGAACCTAGGTACACCAGAAATGTTTAAAATGATCACAAAGTGTAATTATAGGTAATTTTTGAATTTTACAAAAATTCAAAAATTAAGAATTTTTCATGTACCGGGGTACACGACAAATTGTTAAAAAGAACAGAAAAAATATCATTAAAAAATTCAAAATTTAAGGAGTTTCTCATGAACCCAGGTACACCAGAAATGTTTTAAATGATCACAAAGTATAATTATAGGTAATTTTTGAATTTTACAAAATTCAAAAATTAAGAATTTTTCATGTACCGGGGTACAGTACAAATTGTTGAAAATAACAGAAAAAATATCATTAAAAATTCAAAATTTAAGGAGTTTCTCGTGAACCCGGGTACACCAGAAATGTTTAAAATGATCACAAAGTGTAATTATAGGTAATTTCTGAATTTTACAAAAATTCAAAAATTAAGAATTTTTCATGTACCGGGGTACACGACAAATTGTTAAAAATAACAGAAAAAATATCATTAAAAAATTAAAAATTTAAGGAGTTTCTCATGAACCTAGGTACACTAGAAATGTTTAAAATGATCACAAAGTGTAATTATAGGTAATTTTTGAATTTTACAAAAATTGAAAAATTAAGAATTTTTCATGTATCGGGGTACACGACAAATTGTTAAAAATAATAGAAAAATATCATTAAAAAATTCAAAATTTAAAGAGTTTCTGATGAACCCAGGTACACCAGAAATGTTTTAAAATGATCACAAAGTATAATTATAGGTAATTTTTGAATTTTACAAAATTCAAAAATTAAGAATTTTTCATGTACCGGGGTACAGTACAAATTGTTGAAAATAACAGAAAAAATATCATTAAAAATTCAAAATTTAAGGAGTTTCTCGTGAACCCGGGTACACCAGAAATGTTTAAAATGATCACAAAGTGTAATTATAGGTTATTTTTGAATTTTACAAAAATTGAAAATTAAGAATTTTTCATGTACCGGGGTACACGACAAATTGTTAAAAATAACAGAAAAAATATCATTAAAAAATTCAAAATTTAAAGAGTTTCTCATGAACCCAGGTACACTAGAAATGTTTTAAAATGATCACAAAGTGTAATTATAGGTAATTTTCGAATTTTACAAAAATTCAAAAATTAATAATTTTTCATGTATCGGGGTACACGACAAATTGTTAAAATTAACAGAAAAAATATCATTAAAAATTCAAATTTTAAGGAGTTTCTCATGAACCCAGGTACACGAGAAATATTTAAAATGATCACAAAGTGTAATTATAGGTAATTTAAGAATTTTACAACAATTCAAAAATTATGATTTTTTCATGTATCCGGGTACACGAAAAATTGTTAAAATATCATTAAAATTTTCAAAATTTAAGGAGTTTCTGATGAACCCAGGTACACCAGAAATGATTAAAATGATCACAAAGTGTAATTATAGGTAATTTTTGAATTTTACAAAAATTCAAAAATTAAGAAGTTTTCATGTATCGGGGTACACGCCAAATTGTTAAAAATAACAGAAAAAATATCATTAAAAATTCAAAATTTTAGGAGTTTCTCATGAACCTAGGTACACCAGAAATGTTTAAAATGATCACAAAGTGTAATTATAGGTAATTTTTGAATTTTACAAAAATTCAAAAATTAAGAATTTTTCATGTACCGGGGTACACGACAAATTGTTAAAAATAACAGAAAAAATATCATTAAAAAATTCAAAATTTAAGGAGTTTCTCATAAACCTAGGTACACCAGAAATGTTTAAAATGATCACAAAGTGTAATTATAGGTAATTTTTGAATTTTACAAAAATTGAAAAATTAAGAATTTTTCATGTATCGGGGTACACGACAAATTGTTAAAAATAATAGAAAAAATATCATTAAAAAATTCAAAATTTAAAGAGTTTCTCATGAACCCAGGTACACCAGAAATGTTTTAAAATGATCACAAAGTATAATTATAGGTAATTTTTGAATTTTACAAAAATCAAAAATTAAGAATTTTTCATGTACCGGGGTACACGACAAATTGTTGAAAATAACAGAAAAAATATCATTAAAAATTCAAAATTTAAGGAGTTTCTCGTGAACCCGGGTACACCAGAAATGTTTAAAATGATCACAAAGTGTAATTATAGGTTATTTTTGAATTTTACAAAAATTGAAAATTAAGAATTTTTCATGTACCGGGGTACACGACAAATTGTTAAAAATAACAGAAAAAATATCATTAAAAAATTCAAAATTTAAAGAGTTTCTCATGAACCCAGGTACATTAGAAATGTTTTAAAATGATCACAAAGTGTAATTATAGGTAATTTTCGAATTTTACAAAAATTCAAAAATTAATAATTTTTCATGTATCGGGGTACACGACAAATTGTTAAAAGTAACAGAAAAAATATCATTAAAAATTTCAAAATTTAAGGAGTTTCTCATGAACCCAGGTACACGAGAAATGTTTAAAATGATCACAAAGTGTAATTATAGGTAATTTAAGAATTTTACAACAATTCAAAAATTATGATTTTTTCATGTATCCGGGTACACGAAAAATTGTTAAAATATCATTAAAATTATCAAAATTTAAGGAGTTTCTGATGAACCCAGGTACACCAGAAATGATTAAAATGATCACAAAGTGTAATTATAGGTAATTTTTGATTTTTACAAAAATACAAAAATTAAGAAGTTTTCATGTACCGGGGTACACGCCAAATTGTTAAAAATAACAGAAAAAATATCATTAAAAATTCAAAATTTTAGGAGTTTCTCATGAACCTAGGTACACCAGAAATGTTTAAAATGGTCACAAAGGGTAATTATAGGTAATTTTTGAATTTACAAAAATTCAAAAATTAAGAATTTTTCATGTACCGGGGTACACGACAAATTGTTAAAAATAACAGAAAAAATATCATTAAAAAATTCAAAATTTAAGGAGTTTCTCATGAACCTAGGTACAGCAGAGATGTTTAAAATGATCACAAAGTGTAATTATAGGTAATTTTTGAATTTTACAAAAATTGAAAAATTTAGAATTTTTCATGTATCGGGGTACACGACAAATTGTTAAAAATAATAGAAAAAATATCATTAAAAAATTCAAAATTTAAAGAGTTTCTCATGAACCCAGGTACACCAGAAATGTTTTAAAATGATCACAAAGTATAATTATAGGTAATTTTTGAATTTTACAAAATTCAAAAATTAAGAATTTTTCATGTACCGGGGTACACGACAAATTGTTGAAAATAACAGAAAAAATATCATTAAAAATTCAAAATTTAATGAGTTTCTCGTGAACCCGGGTACACCAGAAATGTTTAAAATGATCACAAAGTGTAATTATAGGTTATTTATGAATTTTACAAAAATTCAAAAATTATGATTTTTTCATGTATCCAGGTACACGAAAATATGTTAAAATATGATTAAAATTTTCAAAATTTAAGGACTTTCTGATGAACCCAGGTACACCAGAAATGTTTAAAATGATCACAAAGTGTAATTATAGGTGATTTTTGAATTTTACAAAAATTGAAAAATTAAGAATTTTTCATGTACCGGGGTACACGACAAATTGTTAAAAATAACAGAAAAAATATCATTAAAAAATTCAAAATTTAAGGAGTTTCTCATGAACCCAACACTAGAAATGTTTTAAAATAATCACAAAGTGTAATTATAGGTAATTTTTGAATTTTACAAAAATTCAAAAATTAAAAATTTTTCATGTACCGGGGTACACGACAAATTGTTAAAAATAACAGAAAAAAATATCATTAAAAGATTCAAAATTTAAGGAGTTTCTCATGAACCCAGGTACACAAAAAATGTTTAAAATGATCACAAAGTGTGATTATAGGTAATTTAAGAATTTTACAACAATTCAAAAATTATGATTTTTTCATGTATCCGGGTACACGAAAAATTGTTAAAATATCATTAAAATTTTAAAAATTGAAGGAGTTTGTGATGAACCCAGGTACACCAGAAATGTTTAAAGTGATCACAAAGTGTAATTATAGGTAATTTTTGAATTTTACAAAAATTCAAAAATTAAGAAGTTTTCATGTACCGGGGTACACGCCAAATTGTTAAAAATAACAGAAAAAATATCATTAAAAATTCAAAATTTAAGGAGTTTCTCATGAACCTAGGTACACCAGAAATGTTTAAAATGATCACAAAGTGAAATTATAGGTAATTTTTGAATTTTACAAAAATTCAAAAATTAAGAATTTTTCATGTACCGGGGTACACGACAAATTGTTAAAAATAACACAAAAAATATCATTAAAAAATTCAAAATTTAAGGTGTTTCTCATGAACCTAGGTACACCAGAAATGTTTTAAAATGATCACAAAGTGTAATTATAGGTAATTTTTGAATTTTAAAAAAAATTCAAAAATTAAGAATTTTTGATGTACCGGGGTACACGACAAATTGTTAAAAATAACAGAAAAAATATCATTAAAAAATTCAAAATTTAAGGAGTTTCTCATGAACCCAGGTACACCAAAAATGTTTAAAATGATCACAAAGTGTAATTATAGGTAATTTAAGAATTTTACAAGAATTCAAAAATTATGATTTTTTCATGTATCCGGGTACACGAAAAATTGTTAAAATATCATTAAAATTTTAAAAATTGAAGGAGTTTCTGATGAACCCAGGTACACCAGAAATGTTTAAAATGATCACAAACTGTAATTATAGGTAATTTTTTAATTTTACAAAAATTCAAAAATTAAGAAGTTTTCATGTAACGGGGTACACGACAAATTGTTAAAAATAACAGAAAAAATATCATTAAAAAATTCAAAATTTCTGGTGTACCTGGGTTCAAGAGAAACTCTTTAAATTTTGAATTTTTTTAATGATATTTTTCTGTTATTTTTAACAATTTGTCGTGTACCCCGGTACATGAAAAATTCTTAATTTTTGAATTTTGTAGAATTAAAAAATTACCTATAATTACAATTTGTGATCATTGTAAACATTTCTGGTGTACCTGGGTTCATGAGAAACTCCTTAAATTTTGAATTTTTAATGATATTTTTTTTGTTATTTTAAACAATTTGTCGTGTACCCCGGTACATGAAAAATTCTTAATTTTTTAATTTTTGTAAAATTCAAAAATTACCAATAATTACACTTTGTGATCATTTTAAACATTTATGGTGTAACTGGGTTCATGAGAAAGTCCTTAAATTTTGAATTTTTTAATGATATTTTTTCTATTATTTTTAACAATTTGTCGTGTACCCCGGTACATGAAAAATTCTTAATTTTTGAATTTTTTGTAAAAGTCAAAAATTACATATAATTACACTTTGTGATCATTTTAAACATTTCTGGTGTACCTGGGTTCATGAGAAACTCCATAAATTTTGAAATTTTTAATGATATTTTAACAATTTTTCGTGTACCCGGATACATGAAAAAATCATAAATTTTGAATTTTTGTAAAATTCTTAAATTTCCTATAATTACACTTTGTGATCATTTTAAACATTTTAGTGTACCTGGGTTCATGAGAAACTCCTTAAATTTTCAATTTTTAATGATATTTTTTCTGTTATTTTTAACAATTTGTCGTGTACCCCGGTACATGAAAAATTCTTAATTTTTCAATTTTTGTAAAATTCAAAAATTACCTATAATTACACTTTGTGATCATTTTAAACATTTTTGGTGTACCTGGGTTCATGAGAAACTCCTTAAATTTTGAATTTTTAATGATATTTTTTGTGTTATTTTTAACAATTTGTCGTGTACCCGATACATGAAAAATTCTTAATTTTTGAATTTTTGTAAAATTCAAAAATTACCTATAATTACACTTTGTGATCATTTTAAAACATTTCTGGGTACCTGGGTTCATGAGAAACTCCTTCAATTTTGAATTTTTAATGATATTTTTTGTGTTATTTTTAACAATTTGTCGTGTACCCCGGTACATGAAAAATTCTTAATTTTTGAATTTTTGTAAAATTCAAAAATTCCCTATAATTACACTTTGTTATCATTTTAAACATTTCTGGTGTACCTGGGTTCATGAGAAACTCCTTAAATTTTGAAATTTTTACTGATATTTTTTTAACAATTTGTCGTGTACCCAGGTACATGAAAAATTCTTAATTTTTGAATTTCTGTAAAATTCAAAAATTACCTATAATTACACTTTGTGATCATTTTAAACATTTCTGATGTACCTGGATTCATGAGAAACTCCTTAAATTTTGAATTTTTTTAATGATATTTTTCTTTTATTGTTAACAATTTGTCGTGTACCCCGGTACATGAAAAATTCTTAATTTTTGAATTTTGTAGAATTCAAAAATTACCTATAATTACACTTTGTGATCATTTTAAACATTTCTGGTGTACCTGGGTTCATGAGTAACTCCTTAAATTTTGAATTTTTAATGATATTTTTTTGTTATTTTATTAATTTGTCGTGTACCCTGGTACATGAAAAATTCTTTTTTTTTGAATTTTTGTAAAATTCAAAAATTACCAATAATTACACTTTGCGATCATTTTAAACATTTCTAGTGTAACAGGGTTCATGAGAAAGTCCTTAAATTTTGAATTTTTAATGATATTTTTTCTATTATTTTTAACAATTTGTCATGTACCCCGGTACATGAAAAATTCTTAATTTTTGAATTTTTTGTAAAATTCAAAAATTACAAATAATTACACTTTGTGATCATTTTAAACATTTCCGGTGTACCTAGGTTCATTAGAAACTCCTTAAATTTTGAAATTTTTAATGATATTTTAACAATTTTTCGTGTACCCGGATACATGAAAAAATCATAAATTTTGAATTTTTGTAAAATTCTTAAATTACCTATAATTACACTTTGTGATCATTTTAAACATTTCTGGTGTACCTAGGTTCATGAGAAACTTCTTAAATTTTGAATTTTTTAACGATATTTTTTCTGTTATTTTTAACAATTTGTCGTGTACCCCGGTACATGAAAAATTCTTAATTTTTGAATTTTTGTAAAATTCAAAAATTACCTATAATTACACTTTGTGATCATTTTAAAACATCTCTGGTGTACCTGGGTTCATGAAAAACTCCTTAAATTTTGAATTTTTTTAATGATATTTTTTCTGTTATTTTTAACAATTTGTCGTGTACCCCGGTACATGAAAAATTCTTAATTTTCAATTTTTGTAAAATTCAAAAATAACCTATAATTACACTTTGTGATCATTTTAAACATTTCTGGTGTACCTAGGTTCATGAGAAACTCCTTAAATTTTGAATTTTTTAATGATATTTTTTCTGTTATTTTTAACAATTTGTCGTGTACCCCGGTACATGAAAAATTCTTAATTTTTGAATTTTTGTAAAATTCAAAAATTACAAATAATTACACTTTGTGATCATTTTAAACATTTCTGGTGTAACTGGGTTCATGAGAAAGTCCTTAAATTTTGAATTTTTTAATGATATTTTTTCTATTATTTTTAACAATTTGTCGTGTACCCCGGTACATGAAAAATTCTTAATTTTTGAATTTTTGTAAAATTCAAAAATTACAAATAATTACACTTTGTGATCATTTTAAACATTTCTGGTGTAACTGGGTTCATGAGAAAGTCCTTAAATTTTGAATTTTTTAATGATATTTTTTCTATTATTTTTAACAATTTCTCGTGTACCCCGGTACATGAAAAATTCTTAATTTTTGAATTTTTTGTAAAATTCAATAATTACATATAATTACACTTTGTGATCATTTTAAACATTTCCGATGTACCTGGGTTCATTAGAAACTCCTTAAATTTTGAAAATTTTAATGATATTTTAACAATTTTTCGTATACCCGGATACATGAAAAAAATCATAAATATTGAATTTTTGTAAAATTCTTAAATTACCTATAATTACACTTTGTGATCATTTTAAACATTTCTGGTGTACCTGCGTTCATGAGAAACTCCTTAAATTTTGAATTTTTTAGCGATATTTTTTCTGTTATTTTTAACAATTTGTCGTGTACCCCGGTACATGAAAAATTCTTAATTTTTGAATTTTTGTAAAATTCAAAAATTACCTATAATTAAACTTTGTGATCATTTTAAAACATTTCTGGTGTATCTGGATTCATGAGAAACTCCTTAAATTGTGAATTTTTTAATGATATTTTTTCTATTATTTTTAACAATTTGTCGTGTATCCCGGTACATGAAAAATTCTTAATTTTCAATTTTTGTAAAATTAAAAAATAACCTATAATTACACTTTGTGATCATTTTAAACATTTCTGGTGTACCTAGGTTCATGAGAAACTCCTTAAATTTTGAAATTTTTAATGATATTTTTTCTGTTATTTTTAACAATTTGTCGTGTACCCCGGTACATGAAAAATTCTTAATTTTTGAATTTTTGTAAAATTCAAAAATTACCAATAATTACACTTTGTGATCATTTTAAACATTTCTGGTGTAACTGGGTTCATGAGAAAGTCCTTAAATTTTGAATTTTTTAATGATATTTTTTCTATTATTTTTAACAATTTGTCGTGTACCCCGGTACATGAAAAATTCTTAATTTTTGAATTTTTTGTAAAATTCAAAAATTACATATAATTACACTTTGTGATCATTTTAAACATTTCCGGTGTGCCTGGGTTCATGAGAAACTCCTTAAATTTTGAATTTTTTAATGATATTTTTTCTGTTATTTTTAACAATTTGTCGTGTACCCCGGTAAATGAAAAATTCTTAATTTTCAATTTTTGTAAAATTCAAAAATAACCTATAATTACACTTTGTGATCATTTTAAACATTTCTGGTGTACCTAGGTTCATGAGAAACTCCTTAAATTTTGAATTTTTTAATGATATTTTTTCTGTTATTTTTAACAATTTGTCGTGTACCCCGGTACATGAAAAATTCTTAATTTTTGAATTTTTGTAAAATTCAAAAATTACCAATAATTACACTTTGTGATCATTTTAAACATTTCTGGTGTAACTGGGTTCATGAGAAAGTCCTTAAATTTTGAATTTTTTAATGATATTTTTTCTATTATTTTTAACAATTTGTCGTGTACCCCGGTACATGAAAAATTCTTAATTTTTGAATTTTTTGTAAAATTCAAAAATTATATATAATTACACTTTGTGATCATTTTAAACATTTCCGGTGTGCCTGGGTTCATGAGAAACTCCTTAAATTTTGAATTTTTTAATGATATTTTTCTGTTATTTTTAACAATTTATCGTGTACCCCGGTACATGAAAAATTCTTAATTTTTGAATTTTTGTAAAATTGAAAAAGTACCTATAATTACACTTTGTGATCATTTTAAAACATTTTTGGTGTACCTGGGTTCAAGAGAAACTCCTTTAATTTTGAATTTTTTAATGATATTTTTTATGTTATTTTTAACAATTTGTCGTATACCCCGGTACATGAAAAATTCTTAATTTTTCAATTTTTGTAAAATTCAAAAATTACCTATAATTACACTTTGTGATCAGTTTAAGCATTTCTGGTGTGCCTGGGTTCATGAGAAACTCCTTAAATTTTGAATTTTTTAATGATATTTTTTCTGTTATTTTTAACAATTTATCGTGTACCCCGATACATGAAAAATTCTTAATTTTTGAATTTTTGTAAAATTGAAAAAGTACCTATAATTACACTTTGTGATCATTTTAAAACATTTTTGGTGTACCTGGGTTCATGAGAAACTCCTTAAATTTTGAATTTTTTGCTAATATTTTTTTAACAATTTGTCGTGTACCCCGGTACATGAAAAATTCTTAATTTTTGAATTTCTGTAAAATTCAAAAATTACCTGTAATTGCACTTTGTGATCATTTTAAACATTTCTGGTGTACCTGGGTTCATGAGAAACTACTTAAATTTTGAACTTTTTTAATAATATTTTTCTGTTATTTTTAACAATTTGTCGTGTACCTCGGTACATGAAAAATTCTTAATTTTAGAATTTTTGTAAAATTCAAAAATTACCAATAATTACACTTTGTGATCATTTTAAACATTTCTAGTGTAACTGGGTTCATGAGAAAGTCCTTAAATTTTGAATTTTTTAATGATATTTTTTCTATTATTTTTAACAATTTGTCGTGTACCCCGGTACATGAAAAATTCTTAATTTTTGAATTTTTTGTAAAATTCAAAAATTATATATAGATACACTTTGTGATCATTTTAAACATTTCCGGTGTGCCTGGGTTCATGAGAAACTCCTTAAATTTTGAATTATTTAATGATATTTTTTCTGTTATTTTTAACAATTTATCGTGTACCCCGGTACATGAAAAATTCTTAATTTTTGAATTTTTATAAAATTGAAAAAGTACCTATAATTACACTTTGTGATCATTTTAAAACATTTTTGGTGTACCTGGGTTCAAGAAAAACTCCTTAAATTTTGAATTTTTAATGATATTTTTTTTGTTATTTTTAACAATTTGTCGTATACGGGGTACATGAAAAATTCTTAATTTTTCAATTTTTGTAAAATTCAAAAATTACCTATAATTACACTTTGTGATCAGTTTAAGCATTTCTGGTGTGCCTGGGTTCATGAGAAACTCCTTAAATTTTGAATTTTTTAATGATATTTTTTCTGTTATTTTTAACAATTTGTCGTGTACCCCGGTACATGAAAAATTCTTAATTTTTGAATTTTTGTAAAATTCAAAAATTACCTATAATTACACTTTGTGATCATTTTAAAACATTTCTGGTGTACCTGGGTTCATGAGAAACTCCTTAAATTTTGAATTTTTTAATGATATTTTTTCTGTTATTTTTAACAATTTGTCGTGTACCCCGGTACATGAAAAATTCTTAATTTTCAATTTTTGTAAAATTCAAAAATAACCTATAATTACACTTTGTGATCATTTTCAACATTTCTGGTGTACCTAGGTTCATGAGAAACTCCTTAAATTTTGAATTTTTTAATGATATTTTTTCTGTTATTTTTAACAATTTGTCGTGTGCCCCGGTACATGAAAAATTCTTAATTTTTGAATTTTTGTAAAATTTAAAAATTACCTATAATTACACTTTGTGATCATTTTAAATATTTCCGGTGTGCCTGGGTTCATGAGAAACTCCTTCAATTTTGAATTTTTTTAATGATATTTTTTCTGTTATTTTTAACAATTTGTCGTGTACACCGGTACATGAAAAATTCTTAATTTTTGAATTTTTGTAAAATTCCAAAATTACCTATAATTACACTTTGTGATCCTTTTAAAACATTTCTTTGGTACCTCGGTTAATGAGAAACTCCTTAAATTTTGAATTTTTAATGATATTTTTTGTGTTATTTTTAACAATTTGTCGTGTACCCCTGTACATGAAAAATTCTTAATTTTTAAATTTTTGTAAAATTCAAAAATTACCTATAATTACACTTTGTGATCATTTTAAACATTTCTGGTGTACCTGGGTTCATGAGAAACTCCTTAAATTTTGAATTTTTTGCTAATATTTTTTTAACAATTTGTCGTGTACCCCGGTACATGAAAAATTCTTAATTTTTGAATTTCTGTAAAATTCAAAAATTACCTGTAATTGCACTTTGTGATCATTTTAAACATTTCTGGTGTACCTGGGTTCATGAGAAACTACTTAAATTTTGAACTTTTTTAATGATATTTTTCTGTTATTTTTAACAATTTGTCGTGTACCCCGGTACATGAAAAATTCTTAATTTTTGAATTTTTGTAAAATTCAAAAATTACCAATAATTACACTTTGTGATCATTTTAAACATTTCTGGTGTAACTGGGTTCATGAGAAAGTGCTTAAATTTTGAATTTTTTAATGATATTTTTTCTATTATTTTTAACATTTTGTCGTGTACCCCGGTACATGAAAAATTCTTAATTTTTGAATTTTTTGTAAAATTCAAAAATTACATATAATTACACTATGTGATCATTTTAAACATTTCCGGTGTGCCTGGGTTCATGAGAAACTCCTTAAATTTTGAATTTTTTAATGATATTTTTTCTTTTATTTTTAACAATTTGTCGTGTACCCCGGTACATGAAAAATTATTAATTTTCAATTTTTGTAAAATTCAAAAATAACCTATAATTACACTTTGTGATCATTTTAAACATTTCTGGTTTACCTAGGTTCATGAGAAACTCCTTAAATTTTGAATTTTTTAATGATATTTTTTCTGTTATTTTTAACAATTTGTCGTGTACCCCGGTACATGAAAAATTCTTAATTTTTGAATTTTTGTAAAATTCAAAAATTACCAATAATTACACTTTGTGATCATTTTAAACATTTCTGGTGTAACTGGGTTCATGAGAAAGTCCTTAAATTTTGAATTTTTTAATGATATTTTTTCTATTATTTTTAACAATTTGTCGTGTACCCCGGTACATGAAAAATTCTTAATTTTTGAATTTTTTGTAAAATTCAAATATTACATATAATTACACTTTGTGATCATTTTAAACATCTCCGGTGTGCCTGGGTTCATGAGAAACTCCTTAAATTTTGAATTTTTTAATGATATTTTTTCTGTTATTTTTAACAATTTATCGTGTACCCCGGTACATGAAAAATTCTTAATTTTTGAATTTTTGTAAAATTCAAAATTTACCTATAATTACACTTTGTGATCATTTTAAAACATTTCTGGTGTACCTGGGTTCATGAGAAACTCCTAAAATTTTGAATTTTTTAATGATATTTTTTCAGTTATTTTTAACAATTTGTCGTGTATCCCGGTACATGAAAAATTCTTAATTTTTGAATTTTTGTAAAATTTAAAAATTACCTATAATTACACTTTGTGATCATTTTAAAACATTTCTGGTGTACCTGGGTTCATGAGAAACTCCTTAAATTTTGAATTTTTTAATGATATTTTTTCTATTATTTTTAACAATTTGTCGTGTACCCCGGTACATGAAAAATTCTTAATTTTCAATTTTTGTAAAATTCAAAAATAACCTATAATTACACTTTGTGATCATTTTAAACATTTCTGGTGTACCTAGGTTCATGAGAAACTCCTTAAATTTTCAATTTTTTAATGATATTTTTTATGTTATTTTTAACAATTTGTCGTGTACACAGGTACATGAAAAATTCTTAATTTTTGAATTTTTGTAAAATTCCAAAATTACCTATAATTACACTTTGTGATCCTTTTAAAACATTTCTGGGGTACCTCGGTTAATGAGAAACTCCTTAAATTTTGAATTTTTAATGATATTTTTTGTGTTATTTTTAACAATTTGTCGTGTACCCCTGTACATAAAAAATTCTTAATTTTTGAATTTTTGAAAAATTCAAAAATTACCTATAATTACACTTTGTGATCATTTTAAACATTTCTGGTGTACCTGGGTTCATGAGAAACTCCTTAAAATTTGAATTTTTTGCTAATATTTTTTTAACAATTTGTCGTGTACCCCGGTACATGAAAAATTCTTAATTTTTGAATTTCTGTAAAATTCAAAAATTACATATAATTGCACTTTGTGATCATTTTAAACATTTCTGGTGTACCTCGGTTCATGAGAAACTACTTAAATTTTGAACTTTTTTAATGATATTTTTCTGTTATTTTTAACAATTTGTCGTGTACCCCGGTACATGAAAAATTCTTGATTTTTGAATTTTTGTAAAATTCAAAAATTACCTATAATTACACTTTGTGATCATTTTAAACATTTCTGGTGTACCTGGGTTCATGAGAAACTCCTTAAATTTGGAATTTTTTACTGATATTTTTTTAAACAATTTGTCGTGTACCCCGGTACATGAAAAATTCTTAATTTTTGAATTTTTGTAAAATTCAAAAATTACCTATAATTACACTTTGTGATCATTTGAAAACATTTCTGGTGTACCTGGGTTCATGAGAAACTCCTTAAATTTTGAATTTTTTAATGATATTTTTTCTGTTATTTTTAACAATTTGTCGTGTACCTCGGTACATGAAAAATTCTTAATTTTTCAATTTTTGAAAAATTTAAAAATTTCCTATAATTACGCTTTGTGATTATTTTAAACATTTCTGATGTACCTGGGTTCATGAGAAACTCCTTAAATTTTGAATTTTTTTAATGATATTTTATTGTTATTTTTAACAATTTGTCGTGTACTCCGGTACATGAAAAATTCTTAATTTTTGAATTTTTGTAAAATTCAAAGATTACCTATGATTACACTTTGTGATCATTTTAAACATTTCTGGTGTACCTGGCTTCATGAGAAACTTCTTAAATTTTGAATTTTTTAATGATAATTTTTTTGTTATTTTTAACAATTTGTCGTGTACCCCGGTACATGAAAAATTCTTAATTTTCAATTTTTGTAAAATTCAAAAATAACCTATAATTACACTTTGTGATCGTTTTAAACATTTCTGGTATACCTAGGTTCATGAGAAACTCCTTTAATTTTAAATTTTTTAATGATATTTTTTCTGTTATTTTTAACAATTTGTTGTGTACCCAGGTACATGAAAAATTCTTAATTTTTGAATTTTTGTAAAATTCCAAAATTACCTATAATTACACTTTGTGATCCTTTTAAAACATTTCTGGGGTACCTCGGTTAATGAGAAACTCCTTAATTTTTGAATTTTTAATGATATTTTTTGTGTTATTTTTAACAATTTGTCGTGTACCCCTGTACATGAAAAATTCTTAATTTTTGAATTTTTGTAAAATTCAAAAATTACCTATATTTCTGGTGTAACTGGGTTCATGAGAAAGTCCTTAAATTTTGAATTTTTAATGATATTTTTTCTATTATTTTTAACAATTTGTCGTGTACCCCGGTACATGAAAAATTCTTAATTTTTGAATTTTTTGTAAAATTCAAAAATTACATATAATTACACTTTGTGATCATTTTAAACATTTCCGGTGTACCTGGGTTCATGAGAAACTCCTTAAATTTTGAAATTTTTAATGATATTTTAACAATTTTTCGTGTACCCGGATACATGAAAAAATCATAAATTTTGAATTTTTGTAAAATTCTTAAATTACCTATAATTACACTTTGTGATCATTTTAAACATTTCTGGTGTACCTAGGTTCACGAGAAACTCCTTAAATTTTGAATTTTTTTAATGATATTTTTTCTGTTATTTTTAACAATTTGTCGTGTACCCCGGTACATGAAAAATTCTTAATTTTTGAATTTTTGTAAAATTCAAAAATTACCTATAATTACACTTTGTGATAATTTTAAACATTTCTGTTGTACCTGAGTTCATGAGAAACTCCTTAAATTTTGAATTTTTTAACGATATTTTTTCTGTTATTTTTAACAATTTTTCGTGTACCCCGGTACATGAAAATTTCTTAATTTTTGAATTTTTGTAAAATTCAAAAATTACCTATAATTACACTTTGTGATCATTATAATTACACTTTGTGATCATTTTAAAACATTTCTGGTGTACCTGGGTTCATGAGAAACTCCTTAAATTTTGAATTTTTTAATGATATTTTTTATGTTATTTTTAACAATTTGTCGTGTACCCCGGTACATGAAAAATTCTTAATTTTTGAATTTTTCTAAAATTCAAAAACTACCTCTAATTACACTTTGTGATCATTTTAAACATTTCTGGTGTACCTGGGTTCACGAGAAACTCCTTAAATTTTGAATTTTTAATGATATTTTATTGTTATTTTTAACAATTTGTCGTGTACCCCGGTACATGAAAAATTCTTTATTTTTGAATTTCTGTAAAATTCAAAAACTACCTATAATTACACTTTGTGATCATTTTAAACATTTCTGGTGTACCTAGGTTCATGAGAAACTCCTTAAATTTTGAATTTTTAATGATATTTTTTCTGTTATTTTTATCAATTTGACGTGTACCCCGGTATATGAAAAATTTTTAATTTTTGAATTTTTGTAAAATTTAAAAATTACCAATAATTACACTTTGTGATTATTTTAAACATTTCTGATGTACTTGGGTTCATGAGAAACTCCTTAAATTTTGAATTTTTTATTGATATTTTTTTGTTATTTTTAACAATTTGTCGTGTACCCCGGTACATGAAAAATTCTTAATTTTTGAATTTTTGTAAAATTAAAAAATTACCTATAATTACACTTTGTGATCATTTTAAACATTTCTGGTGTACCTGGGTTCATGAGAAAATCCTTAAATTTTTAATTTTTAATGATATTTTTTTTGTTATTTTTAACAATTTGTCGTGTACCCCGGTACATGAAAAATTCTTAATTTTTCAATTTTTGTAAAATTCAAAGATTACCTATGATTACACTTTGTGATCATTTTAAACATTTCTGGTGTACCTGGCTTCATGAGAAACTTCTTAAATTTTGAATTTTTTAATGATAATTTTTTTGTTATTTTTAACAATTTGTCGTGTACCCCGGTACATGAAAAATTCTTAATTTTCACTTTTTGTAAAATTCAAAAATAACCTATAATTACACTTTGTGATCGTTTTAAACATTTCTGGTGTACCTAGGTTCATGAGAAACTCTTTTAATTTTAAATTTTTTAATGATATTTTTTCTGTTATTTTTAACAATTTGTTGTGTACCCAGGTACATGAAAAATTCTTAATTTTTGAATTTTTGTAAAATTCCAAAATTACCTATAATTACACTTTGTGATCCTTTTAAAACATTTCTGGGGTACCTCGGTTAATGAGAAACTCCTTAATTTTTGAATTTTTAATGATATTTTTTGTGTTATTTTTAACAATTTGTCATGTACCCCTGTACATGAAAAATTATTAATTTTTGAATTTTTGTAAAATTCAAAAATTACCTATATTTCTGGTGTAACTGGGTTCATGAGAAAGTCATTAAATTTTGAATTTTTAATGATATTTTTTCTATTATTTTTAACAATTTGTCGTGTACCCCGGTACATGAAAAATTCTTAATTTTTGAATTTTTTATAAAATTCAAAAATTACATATAATTACACTTTGTGATCATTTTAAACATTTCCGGTGTACCTGGGTTCATGAGAAACTCCTTAAATTTTGAAATTTTTAATGATATTTTAACAATTTTTCATGTACCCGGATACATGAAAAAATCATAAATTTTGAATTTTTGTAAAATTCTTAAATTACCTATAATTACACTTTGTGATCATTTTAAACATTTCTGGTGTACCTAGGTTCACGAGAAACTCCTTAAATTTTGAATTTTTTTAATGATATTTTTTCTGTTATTTTTAACAATTTGTCGTGTACCCCGGTACATGAAAAATTCTTAATTTTTCAATTTTTGTAAAATTCAAAAATTACCTATAATTACACTTTGTGATAATTTTAAAGATTTCTGGTGTACCTGAGTTCATGAGAAACTCCTTAAATTTTGAATTTTTTAACGATATTTTTTCTGTTATTTTTAACAATTTTTCGTGTACCCAGGTACATGAAAATTTCTTAATTTTTGAATTTTTGTAAAATTAAAAAATTACCTATAATTACACTTTGTGATCATTTTAAAACATTTCTGGTGTACCTGGGTTCATGAGAAACTCCTTAAATTTTGAATTTTTAATGATATTTTTTATGTTATTTTTAACAATTTGTCGTGTACCCCGGTACACGAAAAATTCTTAATTTTTGAATTTTTCTAAAATTCAAAAACTACCTCTAATTACACTTTGTGATCATTTTAAACATTTCTGGTGTACCTGGGTTCACGAGAAACTCCTTAAATTTTGAATTTTTAATGATATTTTTTTTTGTTATTTTTAACAATTTGTCGTGTACCCCGGTACATGAAAAATTCTTTATTTTTGAATTTCTGTAAAATTCAAAAACTACCTATAATTACACTTTGTGATCATTTTAAACATTTCAGGTGTACCTAGGTTCATGAGAAACTCCTTAAATTTTGAATTTTTAATGATATTTTTTCTGTTATTTTTATCAATTTGACGTGTACCCCGGTATATGAAAAATTCTTAATTTTTGAATTTTTGTAAAATTTAAAAATTACCAATAATTACACTTTGTGATTATTTTAAACATTTCTGATGTACTTGGGTTCATGAGAAACTCCTTAAATTTTGAATTTTTTATTGATATTTTTTTGTTATTTTTAACAATTTGTCGTGTACCCCGGTACATGAAAAATTCTTAATTTTTGAATTTTTGTAAAATTCAAAAATTACCTATAATTACACTTTGCGATCATTTTAAACATTTCTGGTGTACCTGGGTTCATGAGAAAATCCTTAAATTTTTAATTTTTAATGATATTTTTTTTGTTATTTTTAACAATTTGTCGTGTACCCCGGTGCATGAAAAATTCTTAATTTTTGAAATTTTGTAAAATTCAAAAATTACCTATAATTACACTTTGTGATCATTTTAAACATTTCTGGTGTACCTGGGTTCATGAGAAACTCCTTAAATTTTGAATTTTTTACTAATATTTTTTTAAACAATTTGTCGTGTACCCCGGTACATGAAAAATTCTTAATTTTTGAATTTTTGTAAAATTCAAAAATTACCTATAATTACACTTTGTGATCATTTTAAAACATTTCTGGTGTACCTGGGTTCATGAGAAACTCCTTAAATTTTGAATTTTTTAATGATATTTTTTCTGTTATTTTTAACAATTTGTCGTGTACCCCGGTACATGAAAAATTCTTAATTTTCAATTTTTGTAAAATTCAAAAATAACCTATAATTACACTTTGTGATCATTTTCAACATTTCTGGTGTACCTAGGTTCATGAGAAACTCCTTAAATTTTGAATTTTTTAATGATATTTTTTCTGTTATTTTTAACAATTTGTCGTGTACCTCAGTACATGAAAAATTCTTAATTTTTCAATTTTTGTAAAATTTAAAAATTTCCTATAATTACACTTTGTGATTATTTTAAACATTTCTGATGTACCTGGGTTCATCAGAAACTCCTTAAATTTTGAATTTTTTAATGATATTTTATTGTTATTTTTAACAATTTGTCGTGTACCCGGTACATGAAAAATTCTTAATTTTTGAATATTTCTAAAATTCAAAGATTACCTATGATTACACTTTGTGATCATTTTAAACATTTCTGGTGTACCTGGGTTCATGAGAAACTTCTTAAATTTTGAATTTTTTAATGATAATTTTTTTGTTATTTTTAACAATTTGTCGTGTACCCCGGTGCATGAAAAATTCTTAATTTTCAATTTTTGTAAAATTCAAAAATAACCTATAATTACACTTTGTGATCATTTTAAACATTTCTGGTGTACCTAGGTTCATGAGAAACTACTTAAATTTTAAATTTTTTAATGATATTTTTTCAGTTATTTTTAACAATTTGTCGTGTACCCAGGTACATGAAAAATTCTTAATTTTTTAATTTTTGTAAAATTCCAAAGTTACCTATAATTACACTTTGTGATCCTTTTAAAACATTTCTGGGGTACCTCGGTTAATGAGAAACTCCTTAAATTTTGAATTTTTAATGATATTTTTTGTGTTATTTTTAACAATTTGTCGTGTACCCCTGTACATGAAAAATTCTAAATTTTTGAATTTTTGTAAAATTCAAAAATTACCTATAATTACACTTTGTGATCATTTTAAACATTTCTGGTGTACCTGGGTTCATGAGAAAACTCCTTAAATTTTGAATTTTTTGCTAAATTTTTTTAACAAATTTTCGTGTACCCCGGTACATGAAAAATTCTTAATTTTTTCTGTAAAATTCAAAAATTACCTATAATTGCACTTTGTGATCATTTTAAACATTTCTGGTGTACCTGGGTTCATGAGAAACTACTTAAATTTTGAACTTTTTTAATGATATTTTTCTGTTATTTTTAACAATTTGTCGTGTACCCCGGTATATGAAAAATTCTTAATTTTTGAATTTCTGTAAAATTCAAAAATTACCTATAATTGCACTTTGTGATCATTTTAAACATTTCTGGTGTACCTGGGTTCATGAGAAACTACTTAAATTTTGAACTTTTTTAATGATATTTTTCTGTTATTTTTAACAATTTGTCGTGTACCCCGGTACATGAAAAATTCTTAATTTTTGAATTTTTGTAAAATTCAAAAATTACCTATAATTACACTTTGTGATCATTTTAAACATTTCTGGTGTACCTGGGTTCATGAGAAACTCCTTAAATTTTGAATTTTTTACTGATATTTTTTTTAAACAATTTGTCGTGTACCCCGGTACATGAAAAATTCTTAATTTTTCAATTTTTGTAAAATTTAAAAATTTCCTATAATTACACTTTGTGATTATTTTAAACATTTCTGATGTACCTGGGTTCATGAGAAACTCCTTAAATTTTGAATTTTTTTAATGATATTTTATTGTTATTTTTAACAATTTGTCGTGTACCCCGGTACATGAAAAATTCTTAATTTTTGAATTTTTGTAAAATTCAAAGATTACCTATGATTACACTTTGTGATCATTTTAAACATTTCTGGTGTACCTGGGTTCATGAGAAACTCCTTAAATTTTGAATTTTTTAATGATAGTTTTTTTGTTATTTTTAACAATTTGTCGTGTACCCCGGTACATGAAAAATTCTTAATTTTCAATTTTTGTAAAATTCAAAAATAACCTATAATTACACTTTGTGATCATTTTAAACATTTCTGGTGTACCTAGGTTCATGAGAAACTCCTTAAATTTTAAATTTTTTAATGATATTTTTTCTGTTATTTTTAACAATTTGTCGTGTACCCAGGTACATGAAAAATTCTTAATTTTTGAATTTTTGTAAAATTCCAAAATTACCTATAATTACACTTTGTGATCCTTTTAAAACATTTCTGGGGTACCTCGGTTAATGAGAAACTCCTTAAATTTTGAATTTTTAATGATATTTTTTGTGTTATTTTTAACAATTTGTCGTGTACCCCTGTACATGAAAAATTCTTAATTTTTGAATTTTTGTAAAATTCAAAAATTACCTATAATTACACTTTGTGATCATTTTAAACATTTCTGGTGTACCTGGGTTCATGAGAAACTCCTTAAATTTTGAATTTTTTGCTAATATTTTTTTAACAATTTGTCGTGTACCCCGGTACATGAAAAATTCTTAATTTTTGAATTTCTGTAAAATTCCAAAAATTACCTATAATTGCACTTTGTGATCATTTTAAACATTTCTGGTGTACCTGGGTTCATGAGAAACTACTTAAATTTTGAACTTTTTTAATGATATTTTTCTGTTATTTTTAACAATTTGTCGTGTACCCCGGTGCATGAAAAATTCTTAATTTTTGAAATTTTGTAAAATTCAAAAATTACCTATAATTACACTTTGTGATCATTTTAAACATTTCTGGTGTACCTGGGTTCATGAGAAACTCCTTAAATTTTGAATTTTTTACTAATATTTTTTTAAACAATTTGTCGTGTACCCCGGTACATGAAAAATTCTTAATTTTTGAATTTTTGTAAAATTCAAAAATTACCTATAATTACACTTTGTGATCATTTTAAAACATTTCTGGTGTACCTGGGTTCATGAGAAACTCCTTAAATTTTGAATTTTTTAATGATATTTTTTCTGTTATTTTTAACAATTTGTCGTGTACCCCGGTACATGAAAAATTCTTAATTTTCAATTTTTGTAAAATTCAAAAATAACCTATAATTACACTTTGTGATCATTTTCAACATTTCTGGTGTACCTAGGTTCATGAGAAACTCCTTAAATTTTGAATTTTTTAATGATATTTTTTCTGTTATTTTTAACAATTTGTCGTGTACCTCAGTACATGAAAAATTCTTAATTTTTCAATTTTTGTAAAATTTAAAAATTTCCTATAATTACACTTTGTGATTATTTTAAACATTTCTGATGTACCTGGGTTCATGAGAAACTCCTTAAATTTTGAATTTTTTAATGATATTTTATTGTTATTTTTAACAATTTGTCGTGTACCCGGTACATGAAAAATTCTTAATTTTTGAATATTTCTAAAATTCAAAGATTAGCTATGATTACACTTTGTGATCATTTTAAACATTTCTGGTGTACCTGGGTTCATGAGAAACTTCTTAAATTTTGAATTTTTTAATGATAATTTTTTTGTTATTTTTAACAATTTGTCGTGTACCCCGGTGCATGAAAAATTCTTAATTTTCAATTTTTGTAAAATTCAAAAATAACCTATAATTACACTTTGTGATCATTTTAAACATTTCTGGTGTACCTAGGTTCATGAGAAACTACTTAAATTTTAAATTTTTTAATGATATTTTTTCAGTTATTTTTAACAATTTGTCGTGTACCTAGGTACATGAAAAATTCTTAATTTTTTAATTTTTGTAAAATTCCAAAGTTACCTATAATTACACTTTGTGATCCTTTTAAAACATTTCTGGGGTACCTCGGTTAATGAGAAACTCCTTAAATTTTGAATTTTTAATGATATTTTTTGTGTTATTTTTAACAATTTGTCGTGTACCCCTGTACATGAAAAATTCTAAATTTTTGAATTTTTGTAAAATTCAAAAATTACCTATAATTACACTTTGTGATCATTTTAAACATTTCTGGTGTACCTGGGTTCATGAGAAACTCCTTAAATTTTGAATTTTTTGCTAAATTTTTTTAACAAATTTTCGTGTACCCCGGTACATGAAAAATTCTTAATTTTTTCTGTAAAATTCAAAAATTACCTATAATTGCACTTTGTGATCATTTTAAACATTTCTGGTGTACCTGGGTTCATGAGAAACTACTTAAATTTTGAACTTTTTTAATGATATTTTTCTGTTATTTTTAACAATTTGTCGTGTACCCCGGTATATGAAAAATTCTTAATTTTTGAATTTCTGTAAAATTCAAAAATTACCTATAATTGCACTTTGTGATCATTTTAAACATTTCTGGTGTACCTGGGTTCATGAGAAACTACTTAAATTTTGAACTTTTTTAATGATATTTTTCTGTTATTTTTAACAATTTGTCGTGTACCCCGGTACATGAAAAATTCTTAATTTTTGAATTTTTGTAAAATTCAAAAATTACCTATAATTACACTTTGTGATCATTTTAAACATTTCTGGTGTACCTGGGTTCATGAGAAACTCCTTAAATTTTGAATTTTTTACTGATATTTTTTTAAACAATTTGTCGTGTACCCCGGTACATGAAAAATTCTTAATTTTTCAATTTTTGTAAAATTTAAAAATTTCCTATAATTACACTTTGTGATTATTTTAAACATTTCTGATGTACCTGGGTTCATGAGAAACTCCTTAAATTTTGAATTTTTTTAATGATATTTTATTGTTATTTTTAACAATTTGTCGTGTACCCCGGTACATGAAAAATTCTTAATTTTTGAATTTTTGTAAAATTCAAAGATTACCTATGATTACACTTTGTGATCATTTTAAACATTTCTGGTGTACCTGGGTTCATGAGAAACTCCTTAAATTTTGAATTTTTTAATGATAGTTTTTTTGTTATTTTTAACAATTTGTCGTGTACCCCGGTACATGAAAAATTCTTAATTTTCAATTTTTGTAAAATTCAAAAATAACCTATAATTACACTTTGTGATCATTTTAAACATTTCTGGTGTACCTAGGTTCATGAGAAACTCCTTAAATTTTAAATTTTTTAATGATATTTTTTCTGTTATTTTTAACAATTTGTCGTGTACCCAGGTACATGAAAAATTCTTAATTTTTGAATTTTTGTAAAATTCCAAAATTACCTATAATTACACTTTGTGATCCTTTTAAAACATTTCTGGGGTACCTCGGTTAATGAGAAACTCCTTAAATTTTGAATTTTTAATGATATTTTTTGTGTTATTTTTAACAATTTGTCGTGTACCCCTGTACATGAAAAATTCTTAATTTTTGAATTTTTGTAAAATTCAAAAATTACCTATAATTACACTTTGTGATCATTTTAAACATTTCTGGTGTACCTGGGTTCATGAGAAACTCCTTAAATTTTGAATTTTTTGCTAATATTTTTTTAACAATTTGTCGTGTACCCCGGTACATGAAAAATTCTTAATTTTTGAATTTCTGTAAAATTCCAAAAATTACCTATAATTGCACTTTGTGATCATTTTAAACATTTCTGGTGTACCTGGGTTCATGAGAAACTACTTAAATTTTGAACTTTTTTAATGATATTTTTCTGTTATTTTTAACAATTTGTCGTGTACCCCGGTACATGAAAAATTCTTAATTTTTGAATTTTTGTAAAATTCAAAAAATACCTATAATTACACTTTGTGATCATTTTAAACATTTCTGGTGTACCTGGGTTCATGACAAACTCCTTAAATTTTGAATTTTTTACTGATATTTTTTTAAACAATTTGTCGTGTATCCCGGTACATGAAAAATTCTTAATTTTTGAATTTTTGTAAAATTCAAAAATTACCTATAATTACACTTTGTGATCATTTTAAAACATTTCTGTTGTACCGGGGTTCATGAGAAACTGCTTAAATTTTGAATTTTTTAAAGATATTTTTTCTGTTATTTTTAACAATTTGTCGTGTACCTCGGTACATGAAAAATTCTTAATTTTTGAATTTTTGTAAAATTCAAAGATTACCTATGATTACACTTTGTGATCATTTTAAACATTTCTGGTGTACCTGGGTTCATGAGAAACTCCTTAAATTTTGAATCTTTTAATGATAATTTTTTTGTTATTTTTAATAATTTGTCGTGTACCCCGGTACATGAAAAATTCTTAATTTTTGAATTTTTGTAAAATTCAAAAATTACATATAATTACACTTTGTGATCATTTTAAACATTTCCGGTGTACCTGGGTTCATGAGAAACTCCTTAAATTTTGAAATTTTTAATGATATTTTAACAATTTTTCGTGTACCCGGATACATGAAAAAATCATAAATTTTGAATTTTTGTAAAATTCTTAAATTACCTATAATTACACTTTGTGATCATTTTAAACATTTCTGGTGTACCTAGGTTCACGAGAAACTCCTTAAATTTTCAATTTTTTTAATGATATTTTTTCTGTTATTTTTAACAATTTTTTAATGAAAAATTCTTAAATTTTCAATTTTTGTAAAATTCAAAAATTACATATAATTACACTTTGTGATAATTTTAAACATTTCTGGTGTACCTGAGTTCATGAGAAACTCTTTAAATTTTGAATTTTTTAACGATATTTTTTCTGTTATTTTTAACAATTTTTCGTGTACCCCGGTACATGAAAATTTCTTAATTTTTGAATTTTTGTAAAATTCAAAAAATACCTATAATTACACTTTGTGATCATTTTAAAACATTTCTGGTGTACCTGGGTTCATGAGAAACTCCTTAAATTTTGAATTTTTAATTGATATTTTTTATGTTATTTTTAACAATTTATCGTCTACCCCGGTACATGAAAAATTCTTAATTTTTGAATTTTTCGAAAATTCAAAAACTACCTCTAATTACACTTTGTGATCATTTTAAACATTTCTGGTGTACCTGAGTTCACGAGAAACTCCTTAAATTTTGAATTTTTAATGATATTTTTTTGTTATTTTTAACAATTTGTCCTGTACCCCGGTATATGAAAAATTCTTTATTTTTGAATTTCTGTAAAATTCAAAAACTACCTATAATTACACTTTGTGATCATTTTAAACATTTCTGGTGTACCTGGGTTCATAAGAAACTCCTTAAATTTTGAATTTTTAATGATATTTTTTCTTTTAATTTTAACAATTTGACGTGTACCCCGGTATATGAAAAATTCTTAATTTTTGAATTTTTGTAAAATTTAAAAATTACCAATAATTACACTTTGTGATTTTTTTAAACATTTCTGATGTACTTGGGTTCATGAGAAACTCCTTAAATTTTGAATTTTTTATTGATATTTTTTTTGTTATTTTTAACAATTTGTCGTGTACCCCGGTACATGAAAAATTCTTAATTTTTGAATTTTTGTAAAATTCAAAAATTACCTATAATTACACTTTGTGATCATTTTAAACATTTCTGGTGTACCTGGGTTCATGAGAAAATCCTTAAATTTTGAATTTTTAATGATATTTTTTTTATTATTTTTAACAATTTGTCGTGTACCCCGGTACATGAAAAATTCTTAATTTTTGAAATTTTGTAAAATTCAAAAATTACCAATAATTACACTTTGTTATCATTTTAAACATTTCTGGTGTAACTGTTCATGAGAAAGTCCTTAAATTTTGAATTTTTTAATGATATTTTTTCTATTATTTTTAACAATTTGTCGTGTACACTGATACATGAAAAAATCTTAATTTTTGAATTTTTGTAAAATTCAAAAACTACATATAATTACACATTGTGATCATTTTAAACATTTCCGGTGTACCTGGGTTCATGAGAAACTTCTTAAATTTTGAAATTTTTAATGATATTTTAAAAAAATTTCGTGTACTCGGATACATGAAAAAATCATAAATTTTGAATTTTTGTAAAAATTCTTAAATTACCTATAATTACACTTTGTGATCAGTTTAAACATTTCTGGTGTACCTGGGTTCACGAGAAACTCCTTAAATTTTGAATTTTTTAATGATATTTTTTGTGTTATTTTTAACAATTAGTCGTGTACCCCGGTACATGAAAACTTCTTTATTTTTGAATTTTTGTAAAATTCAAAAATTACCTATAATTACACTTTGTGATCATTTTAAAACATTTCTGTTGTACCTGGGTTCATGAGAAACTCCTTAAATTTTGAATTTTTTAATGATATTTTTTCTGTTATTTTTAACAATTTGTCGTGTACCTCGGTACATGAAAAATTCTTAATTTTTCAATTTTTTATAAATATTAAAAGTTTCCTATAATTACACTTTGTGATTATTTTAAACATTTCTGATGTACCTGGGTTCATGAGAAAATCCTTAAATTTTGAATTTTTTTAATGATATTTTATTGTTATTTTTAACAATTTGTCGTGTACCCCGGTACATGAAAAATTCTTAATTTTTGAATTTTTGTAAAATTCAAAGATTACCTATGATTGCACTTTGTGATCATTTTAAACATTTCTGGTGTACCTGGGTTCATGAGAAACTCCTTAAATTTTGAATTTTTTAATGATAATTTTTTTGTTATTTTTAACAATTTGTCGTGTACCCCGGTAGATGAAAAATTCTTAATTTTTGAATTTTTGTAAAATTCAAAAATTACCTATAATTACACTTTGTGATCATTTTAAAACATTTCTGGTGTACCTGGGTTCATGAGAAACTCCTTAAATTTTTAATTTTTTAATGATATTTTTTATGTTATTTTTAACAATTTGTCGTGTACCCCGGTACATGAAAAATTCTTAATTTTTGAATTTTTCTAAAATTCAAAAACTACCTCTAATTACACTTTGTGATCATTTTAAACATTTCTGGTGTACCTGGGTTCACGAGAAACTCCTTACATTTTGAATTTTTAATGATATTTTTTTTGTTATTTTTAACAATTTGTCGTGTACCCCGGTATATGAAAAATTCTTAATTTTTGAATTTTTGTAAAATTTAAAAATTACCAATAATTACACTTTGTGATTATTTTAAACATTTCTGATGTACTTGGGTTCATGAGAAACTCCTTAAATTTTGAATTTTTTATTGATATTTTTTTGTTATTTTTAACAATTTGTCGTGTACCCCGGTACATGAAAAATTCTTAATTTTTGAATTTTTGTAAAATTCAAAAATTAACTATAATTACACTTTGTGATCATTTTAAACATTTCTGGTGTACCTGGGTTCATGAGAAAATCCTTAAATTTTGAATTTTTAATGATATTTTTTTTGTTATTTTTAACAATTTGTCGTGTACCCCGGTACATGAAAAATTCTTAATTTTTGAAATTTTGTAAAATTCAAAAATTACCAATAATTACACTTTGTGATCATTTTAAACATTTCTGGTGTAACTGGGTTCATGAGAAAGTCCTTAAATTTTGAATTTTTTAATGATATTTTTTCTATTATTTTTAACAATTTGTCGTGTACACCGATACATGAAAAAATCTTAATTTTTGAATCTTTGTAAAATTCAAAAACTACATATAATTACACATTGTGATCATTTTAAACATTTCCGGTGTACCTGGGTTCATGAGAAACTTCTTAAATTTTGAATTTTTTAATGATATTTTAAAAAAATTTCGTGTACCCGGATACATGAAAAAATCATAAATTTTGAATTTTTGTAAAAATTCTTAAATTATCTATAATTACACTTTGTGATCCGTTTAAACATTTCTGGTGTACCCGGGTTCACGAGAAACTGCTTAAATTTTGAATTTTTTAATGATATTTTTTGTGTTATTTTTAACAAATAGCCGTGTACCCCGGTACATGAAAAATTCTTAATTTTTGAATTTTTGTAAAATTCAAAAATTACCTATAATTACACTTTGTGATCATTTTAAACATTTCTGGTGTACCTGGGTTCATGAGAAACTCCTTAAATTTTGAATTTTTTACTGATATTTTTTTTAACAATTTGTCGTGTACCCCGGTACATGAAAAATTCTTAATTTTTGAATTTTTGTAAAATTCAAAAATTACCAATAATTACACTTTGTGATCATTTTAAACATTTCTGGTGTAACTGGGTTCATGAGAAAGTCCTTAAATTTTGAATTTTTTAATGATATTTTTCTGTTATTTTTAACAATTTGACGTGTACCCCGGTATATGAAAAATTCTTAATTTTTGAATTTTTGTAAAATTTAAAAATTACCAATAATTACACTTTGTGATTATTTTAAACATTTCTGATGTACTTGGGTTCATGAGAAACTCCTCAAATTTTGAATTTTTTATTGATATTTTTTTGTTATTTTTAACAATTTGTCGTGTACCCCGGTACATGAAAAATTCTTAATTTTTGAATTTTTGTAAAATTCAAAAATTACCTATAATTACACTTTGTGATCATTTTAAACATTTCTGGTGTACCTGGGTTCATGAGAAAATCCTTAAATTTTGAATTTTTAATGATATTTTTTTTATTATTTTTAACAATTTGTCGTGTACCCCGGTACATGAAAAATTCTTAATTTTTGAAATTTTGTAAAATTCAAAAATTACCAATAATTACACTTTGTGATCATTTTAAACATTTCTGGTGTAAGGGTTCATGAGAAAGTCCTTAAATTTTGAATTTTTTAATGATATTTTTTCTATTATTTTTAACAATTTGTCGTGTACACCGATACATGAAAAAATCTTAATTTTTGAATCTTTGTAAAATTCAAAAACTACATATAATTACACATTGTGATCATTATAAACATTTCCGGTGTACCTGGGTTCATTTGAAACTTCTTAAATTTTGAATTTTTTAATGATAATTTTTTTGTTATTTTTAACAATTTGTCGTGTACCCCGGTAAATGAAAAATTCTTAATTTTTGAATTTTTGTAAAATTCAAAAATTACCAATAATTACACTTTGTGATCATCTTAAACATTTCTGGTGTAATTGGGTTCATGAGAAACTCCTTAAATTTTGAATTTTTTACTGATATTTTTTTAACAATTTGTCTTGTACCCCGGTACATGAAAAATTCTTAATTTTTGAATTTTTGTAAAATTCAAAAATTACCTATAATTGCACTTTGTGATCATTTTAAACAATTCTAGTGTACCTGGGTTCATGAGAAACTACTTAAATTTTGAATTTTTTAATGATATTTTTCTGTTATTTTTAACAATTTGTCGTGTATCCCGGTACATGAAAAATTCTTAACTTTTTAATTTTTGTAAAATTTAAAAATTTCCTATAATTACACTTTGTGATTATTTTAAACATTTCTGGTGTACCTGGGTTCATGAGAATCTCCTTAAATTTTGAATTTTTTAATGATATTTTATTGTTATTTTTAACAATTTGTCGTGTACCCCGGTACATGAAAAATTCTTAATTTTTAAATTTTTGTAAAATTCAAAAATTACCTATGATTACACTTCGTGATCATTTTAAACATTTTTGGTGTACCTGGGTTCATTTGAAACTCCTTAAATTTTGAATTTTTTAATGATAATTTTTTTGTTATTTTTAACAATTTGTCGTGTACCCCGGTAAATGAAAAATTCTTAATTTTTGAATTTTTGTAAAATTCAAAAATTACCAATAATTACACTTTGTGATCATCTTAAACATTTCTGGTGTAATTGGGTTCATGAGAAAGTCCTTAAATTTTGAATTTTTAATGATATTTTTTCTGTTATTTTTAACAATTTGTCGTGTACCCCGGTACATGAAAAATTCTTAATTTTTGAATTTTTGAAAAATTCAAAAACTACCTATAATTACACTTTGTGATCATTTTAAACATTTCTGGTGTACCTGGGTTAATGAGAAACTCCTTAAATTTTGAATTTTTAATGATATTTTTCTGTTATTTTTAACAAATTGTCGTGTACCCGGTACATGAAAAATTCTTAATTTTTGAATTTTTGTAAAATTCAAAAATTACCTATAATTACACTTTGTGATCATTTTAAACATTTCTGGTGTACCTGGGTTCATGAGAAAATCCTTAAATTTTGAATTTTTAATGATATTTTTTTTATTATTTTTAACAATTTGTCGTGTACCCCGGTACATGAAAAATTCTTAATTTTTGAAATTTTGTAAAATTCAAAAATTACCAATAATTACACTTTGTGATCATTTTAAACATTTCTGGTGTAAGGGTTCATGAGAAAGTCCTTAAATTTTGAATTTTTTAATGATATTTTTTCTATTATTTTTAACAATTTGTCGTGTACACCGATACATGAAAAAATCTTAATTTTTGAATCTTTGTAAAATTGAAAAACTACATATAATTACACATTGTGATCATTTTAAACATTTCCGGTGTACCTGGGTTCATTTGAAACTTCTTAAATTTTGAATTTTTTAATGATAATTTTTTTGTTATTTTTAACAATTTGTCGTGTACCCCGGTAAATGAAAAATTCTTAATTTTTGAATTTTTGTAAAATTCAAAAATTACCAATAATTACACTTTGTGATCATCTTAAACATTTCTGGTGTAATTGGGTTCATGAGAACCTCCTTAAATTTTGAATTTTTTACTGATATTTTTTTAACAATTTGTCTTGTACCCGGTACTTGAAAAATTCTTAATTTTTGAATTTTTGTAAAATTCAAAAATTACCTATAATTGCACTTTGTGATCATTTTAAACAATTCTAGTGTACCTGGGTTCATGAGAAACTACTTAAATTTTGAATTTTTTAATGATATTTTTCTGTTATTTTTAACAATTTGTCGTGTATCCCGGTACATGAAAAATTCTTAACTTTTTAATTTTTGTAAAATTTAAAAATTTCCTATAATTACACTTTGTGATTATTTTAAACATTTCTGGTGTACCTGGGTTCATGAGAATCTCCTTAAATTTTGAATTTTTTAATGATATTTTATTGTTATTTTTAACAATTTGTCGTGTACCCCGGTACATGAAAAATTCTTAATTTTTAAATTTTTGTAAAATTCAAAAATTACCTATGATTACACTTCGTGATCATTTTAAACATTTCTGGTGTACCTGGGTTCATTTGAAACTCCTTAAATTTTGAATTTTTTAATGATAATTTTTTTGTTATTTTTAACAATTTGTCGTGTACCCCGGTAAATGAAAAATTCTTAATTTTTGAATTTTTGTAAAATTCAAAAATTACCAATAATTACACTTTGTGATCATCTTAAACATTTCTGGTGTAATTGGGTTCATGAGAAAGTCCTTAAATTTTGAATTTTTAATGATATTTTTTCTGTTATTTTTAACAATTTGTCGTGTACCCCGGTACATGAAAAATTCTTAATTTTTGAATTTTTGAAAAATTCAAAAACTACCTATAATTACACTTTGTGATCATTTTAAACATTTCTGGTGTACCTGGGTTAATGAGAAACTCCTTAAATTTTGAATTTTTAATGATATTTTTCTGTTATTTTTAACAAATTGTCGTGTACCCGGTACATGAAAAATTCTTAATTTTTGAATTTTTGTAAAATTCAAAAATTACCTATAATTACACTTTGTGATCATTTTAAACATTTCTGGTGTACCTGGGTTCATGAGAAAATCCTTAAATTTTGAATTTTTAATGATATTTTTTTTATTATTTTTAACAATTTGTCGTGTACCCCGGTACATGAAAAATTCTTAATTTTTGAAATTTTGTAAAATTCTAAAATTACCAATAATTACACTTTGTGATCATTTTAAACATTTCTGGTGTAAGGGTTCATGAGAAAGTCCTTAAATTTTGAATTTTTTAATGATATTTTTTCTATTATTTTTAACAATTTGTCGTGTACACCGATACATGAAAAAATCTTAATTTTTGAATCTTTGTAAAATTCAAAAACTACATATAATTACACATTGTGATCATTTTAAACATTTCCGGTGTACCTGGGTTCATTTGAAACTTCTTAAATTTTGAATTTTTTAATGATAATTTTTTTGTTATTTTTAACAATTTGTCGTGTACCCCGGTAAATGAAAAATTCTTAATTTTTGAATTTTTGTAAAATTCAAAAATTACCAATAATTACACTTTGTGATCATCTTAAACATTTCTGGTGTAATTGGGTTCATGAGAACCTCCTTAAATTTTGAATTTTTTACTGATATTTTTTTAACAATTTGTCTTGTACCCCGGTACTTGAAAAATTCTTAATTTTTGAATTTTTGTAAAATTCAAAAATTACCTATAATTGCACTTTGTGATCATTTTAAACAATTCTAGTGTACCTGGGTTCATGAGAAACTACTTAAATTTTGAATTTTTTAATGATATTTTTCTGTTATTTTTAACAATTTGTCGTGTATCCCGGTACATGAAAAATTCTTAACTTTTTAATTTTTGTAAAATTTAAAAATTTCCTATAATTACACTTTGTGATTATTTTAAACATTTCTGGTGTACCTGGGTTCATGAGAATCTCCTTAAATTTTGAATTTTTTAATGATATTTTATTGTTATTTTTAACAATTTGTCGTGTACCCCGGTACATGAAAAATTCTTAATTTTTAAATTTTTGTAAAATTCAAAAATTACCTATGATTACACTTCGTGATCATTTTAAACATTTCTGGTGTACCTGGGTTCATTTGAAACTCCTTAAATTTTGAATTTTTTAATGATAATTTTTTTGTTATTTTTAACAATTTGTCGTGTACCCCGGTAAATGAAAAATTCTTAATTTTTGAATTTTTGTAAAATTCAAAAATTACCAATAATTACACTTTGTGATCATCTTAAACATTTCTGGTGTAATTGGGTTCATGAGAAAGTCCTTAAATTTTGAATTTTTAATGATATTTTTTCTGTTATTTTTAACAATTTGTCGTGTACCCCGGTACATGAAAAATTCTTAATTTTTGAATTTTTGTAAAATTCAAAAACTACCTATAATTACACTTTGTGATCATTTTAAACATTTCTGGTGTACCTGGGTTAATGAGAAACTCCTTAAATTTTGAATTTTTAATGATATTTTTCTGTTATTTTTAACAAATTGTCGTGTACCCGGTACATGAAAAATTCTTAATTTTTGAATTTTTTTAAAATTCAAAAATTACCTATAATTACACTTTGTGATCATTTTAAACATTTCTGGTGTACCTGGGTTCATGAGAAACTCCTTAAATTTTGAATTTTTTACTGATATTTTTTTAACAATTTGTCTTGTACCCCGGTACTTGAAAAATTCTTAATTTTTGAATTTTTGTAAAATTCAAAAATTACCTATAATTTTTCTTTGTGATCATTTTAAACAATTCTAGTGTACCTGGGTTCATGAGAAACTACTTAAATTTTGAATTTTTTAATGATATTTTTCTGTTATTTTTAACAATTTGTCGTGTATCCCGGTACATGAAAAATTCTTAACTTTTTAATTTTTGTAAAATTTAAAAATTTCCTATAATTACACTTTGTGATTATTTTAAACATTTCTGGTGTACCTGGGTTCATGAGAATCTCCTTAAATTTTGAATTTTTTAATGATATTTTATTGTTATTTTTAACAATTTGTCGTGTACCCCAGTACATGAAAAATTCTTAATTTTTAAATTTTTGTAAAATTCAAAAATTACCTATGATTACACTTCGTGATCATTTTAAACATTTCTGGTGTACCTGGGTTCATTTGAAACTCCTTAAATTTTGAATTTTTTAATGATAATTTTTTTGTTATTTTTAACAATTTGTCGTGTACCCCGGTACATGAAAAATTCTTAATTTTTGAATTTTTCTAAAATTCAAAAACTACCTCTAATTACACTTTGTGATCATCTTAAACATTTCTGGTGTAATTGGGTTCATGAGAAAGTCCTTAAATTTTGAATTTTTAATGATATTTTTTCTGTTATTTTTAACAATTTGTCGTGTACCCCGGTACATGAAAAATTCTTAATTTTTGAATTTTTGAAAAATTCAAAAACTACCTATAATTACACTTTGTGATCATTTTAAACATTTCTGGTGTACCTGGGTTAATGAGAAACTCCTTAAATTTTGAATTTTTAATGATATTTTTCTGTTATTTTTAACAAATTGTCGTGTACCCGGTACATGAAAAATTCTTAATTTTTGAATTTTTGTAAAATTTAAAAATTACCTATAATTATACTTTGTAATTATTTTAAACATTTCTGGTGTACTTGGGTTCATGAGAAACTCCTTAAATTTTGAATTTTTTAATGATATTTTTTTGTTATTTTTAACAATTTGTCGTGTACCCCGGTACATGAAAAACTCTTAATTTTTGAATTTTTGTAAAATTCAAAAATTACCTATAATTACACTTTGTGATCATTTTAAACATTTCTGGTGTACCTGGGTTCATGAGAAACTCCTTCAATTTTTAATTTTTTAATGATATTTTTTTTGTTATTTTTAACAATTTGTCGTGTACCCCGGTACATGAAAAATTCTTAATTTTTGAAATTTTGTAAAATTCAAAAATTACCAATAATTACACTTTGTGATCATTTTAAACATTTCTGGTGTAACTGGGTTCATGAGAAAGTCCTTAAATTTTGAATTTTTTAATGATATTTTTTCTATTATTTTTAACAATTTGTCGTGTACCCCGATACATGAAAAAATCTTAATTTTTGAATTTTTGTAAAATTCAAAAACTACATATAATTACACATTGTGATCATTTTAAACATTTCCGGTGTACCTGGGTTCATGAGAAACTCCTTAAATTTTGAAATTCTTAATGATATTTTAAAAAATTTTCTTGTACCCGGATACATAAAAAATTCATAAATTTTGAATTTTTGTAAAAATTCTTAAATTACCTATAATTACACTTTGTGATCATTTTAAACATTTCTGGTGTACCTGGGTCACGAGAAACTCCTTAAATTTTGAATTTTTTAATGATATTTTTTGTGTTATTTTTACCAATTAGTCGTGTACCCCGGTACATGAAAAATTCTTAATTTTTGAATTTTAGTAAAATTCAAAAATTACCTATAATTACACTTTGTGATCATTTTAAACATTTCTGGTGCACCTGGGTTCATGAGAAACTCCTTAAATTTTGAAATTTTTACTGATATTTTTTTAACAATTTGTCGTGTACCCCGGTACATGAAAAATTCTTAATTTTTGAATTTTTGTAAGATTCAAAAATTACCTATAATTACACTTTGTGATCATTTTAAACATTTCTAGTGTACCTGGGTTCATGAGAAACTCCTTAAATTTTGAATTTTTTAATGATATTTTTTCTGTTATTTTTAACAATTTGTCGTGTACCCCGGTACATGAAAAATTCTTAATTTTTGAATTTTAGTAAAATTCAAAAATTACCTATAATTACACTTTCTGATCATTTTAAAACATTTCTGGTATACCTGGGTTCATGAGAAACTCCTTAAATTTTGAATTTTTAATGATATTTTTTATGTTATTTTTAACAATTTGTCGTGTACCCCGGTACATGAAAAATTCTTAATTTTTGAATTTTTCTAAAATTCAAAAACTACCTCTAATTACACTTTGTGATCATTTTAAACATTTCTGGTATACCTGGGTTCACGAGAAACTCCTTAAATTTTGAATTTTTTAATGATATTTTTTTTGTTATTTTTAACAATTTGTCGTGTACCCCGGTACATGAAAAATTCTTTATTTTTGAATTTCTATAAAATTCAAAAACTACATATAATTACACTTTGTGATCATTTTAAACATTTCTGGTGTACCTGGGTTCATGACAAACTCCCTAAATTTTGAATTTTTAATGATATTTTTTCTGTTATTTTTAACAATTTGACGTGTACCCCGGTACATGAAAAATTCTTAATTTTTGAATTTTTGTAAAATTCAAAAATTACCTATAATTACACTTTGTGATCATTTTAAACATTTCTGGTGTACCTGGATTCACGAGAAACTCCTTAAATTTGAATTTTTTACTGATATTTTTTTAACAATTTGTCGTGTACCCCGGTACATGAAAAATTCTTAATTTTTGAATTTCTTTAAAATTCAAAAATTACCTATAATTACACTTTGTGATCATTTTAAACATTTCTGGTGTACCTGGGTTCATGAGAAACTCCTTAAATTTTGAATTTTTTAATGATATTTTTCTGTTATTTTTAACAATTTGTCGTGTACCCCGGTACATGAAAAATTCTTAATTTTTGAATTTTTGTAAAATTCAAAAATTACCTATAATTACACTTTGTGATCATTTTAAACATTTCTGGTGTACCTGGGTTCATGAGAAACTCCTTAAAATTTGAATTTTTTAATGATATTTTTTTGTTATTTTTAACAATTTGTCGTGTACCCCGGTACATGAAAAATTCTTAATTTTTGAATTTTTGTAAAATTCAAAAATTACCAATAATTACACTTTGTGATCATTTTAAACATTTCTGGTGTAACTGGGTTCATGAGAAAGTCCTTAAATTTTGAATTTTTTTAATGATATTTTTTCTATTATTTTTAACAATTTGTCATGTACCCCGGTACATGAAAAAATCTTAATTTTTCAATTTTTGTAAAATTCAAAAATTACCTATAATTACACTTTGTGATCATTTTAAACATTTCTGGTGTGCCCGGGTTCATGAGAAACTCCTTAAATTTTGAATTTTTTTAATGATATTTTTTCTGTTATTTTTAACAATTTATCGTGTACCCCGGTACATGAAAAATTCTTAATTTTCAATTTTTGTAAAATTCAAAAGTAACCAATAATTACACTTTGTGATCATTTTAAACATTTCTGGTGTACCTAGGTTCATGAGAAACTCCTTAAATTTTGAATTTTTTTAATGATATTTTTTCTGTTATTTTTAACAATTTGTCGTGTACCCCAGTACATGAAAAATTCTTAATTTTTGAATTTTTGTAAAATTCAAAAATTACCTCTAATTACAATTTGTGATCATTTTAAACATTTTCGGTGTACCTGGGTTCATGAGAAACTCCTTAAATTTTGAATTTTTTAATGATATTTTTCTGTTATTTTTAACAATTTGTCGTGTACCCAGGTACATGAAAAATTCTTAATTTTTGAATTTTTGTAAAATTCAAAAATTACCTATAATTACACTTTGTGATCATTTTAAAACATTTCTGGGGTAGCTCGGTTCATGAGAAACTCCTTAAATTTTGAATTTTTAATGATATTTTTTGTGTTATTTTTAACAATTTGTCATGTACCCCGGTACATGAAAAATTCTTAATTTTTGAATTTTTTTAAAATTCAAAAATTACCTATAATTACACTTTGTGATCATTTTAAACATTTCTGGTGTACCTGGGTTCATGAGAAACTCCTTAAATTTTGAATTTTTTAATGATATTTTTCTGTTATTTTTAACAATTTGTCGTGGACCCCGGTACATGAAAAATTCTTAATTTTTGAATTTTTGTAAAATTCAAAAATTACCTATAATTACACTTTGTGATCATTTTAAACATTTCTGGTATACCTGGGTTCATGAGAAACTCCTTAAATTTTGAATTTTTTAATGATATTTTTTTGTTATTTTTAACAATTTGTCGTGTACCCCGGTACATGAAAAATTCTTAATTTTTGAATTTTTGTAAAATTCAAAAATTACCAATAATTACACTTTGTGATCATTTTAAACATTTCTGGTGTAACTGGGTTCATGAGAAAGTCCTTAAATTTTGAATTTTTTAATGATATATTTTCTATTATTTTTAACAATTTGTCGTGTACCCCGGTACATGAAAAATTCTTAATTTTTCAATTTTTGTAAAATTCAAAAATTTCCTATAATTACACTTTGTGATCATTTTAAACATTTCTGGTGTGCCAGGGTTCATGAGAAACTCCTTAAATTTTGAATTTTTTAATGATATTTTTTCTGTTATTTTTAACAATTTATCGTGTACCCCGGTACATGAAAAATTCTTAATTTTTGAATTTTTGTAAAATTCAAAAATTACATATAATGACACTTTGTGATCATTTTAAAACATTTCTGGTGTACCTGGGTTCATGAGAAACTCCTTAAATTTTGAATTTTTTAATGATATTTTTTCTGTTATTTTTAACAATTTGTCGTATATCTCGGTACATGAAAAATTCTTAATTTTCAATTTTTGTAAAATTCAAAAGTTACCAATAATTACACTTTGTGATCATTTTAAACATTTCTGGTGTACCTAGGTTCATGAGAAACTCCTTAAATTTTGAATTTTTTAATGATATTTTTTCTGTTATTTTTAACAATTTGTCGTGTACCCAGTACATGAAAAATTCTTAATTTTTGAATTTTTGTAAAATTCAAAAATTACCTCTAATTACACTTTGTGATCATTTTAAACATTTCTGGTGTACCTGTGTTCATGAGAAACTCCTTAAATTTTGAATTTTTTAATGATATTTTTCTGTTATTTTTAACAATTTGTCGTGTACCCAGGTACATGAAAAATTCTTAATTTTTGAATTTTTGTAAAATTCAAAAATTACCTATAATTACACTTTGTGATCATTTTAAAACATTTCTGGGGTAGCTCGGTTCATGAGAAACTCCTTAAATTTTGAATTTTTAATGATATTTTTTGTGTTATTTTTAACAATTTTTCATGTACCACCGGTACATGAAAAATTCTTAATTTTTGAATTTTTTTAAAATTCAAAAATTACCTATAATTACACTTTGTGATCATTTTAAACATTTCTGGTGTACCTGGGTTCATGAGAAACTCCTTAAATTTTGAATTTTTTAATGATATTTTTCTGTTATTTTTAACAATTTGTCGTGACCCCGGTACATGAAAAATTCTTAATTTTTGAATTTTTGTAAAATTCAAAAATTACCTATAATTACACTTTGTGATCATTTTAAACATTTCTGGTGTACCTGGGTTCATGAGAAACTCCTTAAATTTTGAATTTTTTAATGATATTTTTTTGTTATTTTTAACAATTTGTCGTGTAACCCGGTACATGAAAAATTCTTAATTTTTGAATTTTTGTAAAATTCAAAAATTACCAATAATTACACTTTGTGATCATTTTAAACATTTCTGGCGTAACTGGGTTCATGAGAAAGTCCTTAAATTTTGAATTTTTAATGATATATTTTCTATTATTTTTAACAATTTGTCGTGTACCCCGGTACATGAAAAATTCTTAATTTTTCAATTTTTGTAAAATTCAAAAATTACCTATAATTACACTTTGTGATCATTTTAAACATTTCTGGTGTGCCTGGGTTCATGAGAAACTCCTTAAATTTTGAATTTTTTTAATGATATTTTTTCTGTTATTTTTAACAATTTATCGTGTACCCCGGTACATGAAAAATTCTTAATTTTTGAATTTTTGTAAAATTCAAAAATTACCTATAATTACACTTTGTGATCATTTTAAAACATTTCTGGTGTACCTGGGTTCATGAGAAACTCCTTAAATTTTGAATTTTTTAATGATATTTTTTTGTTATTTTTACCAATTTGTCGTGTACCCCGGTACATGAAAAATTCTTAATTTTTGAATTTTTGTAAAATTCAAAAATTACCAATAATTACACTTTCTGATCATTTTAAACATTTCTGGCGTAACTGGGTTCATGAGAAAGTCCTTAAATTTTGAATTTTTAATGATATATTTTCTATTATTTTTAACAATTTGTCGTGTACCCCGGTACATGAAAAATTCTTAATTTTTCAATTTTTGTAAAATTCAAAAATTACCTATAATTACACTTTGTGATCATTTTAAACATTTCTGGTGTGCCTGGGTTCATGAGAAACTCCTTAAATTTTGAATTTTTTTAATGATATTTTTTCTGTTATTTTTAACAATTTATCGTGTACCCCGGTACATGAAAAATTCTTAATTTTTGAATTTTTGTAAAATTCAAAAATTACCTATAATTACACTTTGTGATCATTTTAAAACATTTCTGGTGTACCTGGGTTCATGAGAAACTCGTTAAATTTTGAATTTTTTAATGATATTTTTTCTGTTATTTTTAACAATTTGTCGTGTATGCCGGTACATAAAAAATTCTTAATTTTCAATTTTTGTAAAATTCAAAAGTAACCAATAATTACACTTTGTGATCATTTTAAACATTTCTGGTGTACCTAGGTTCATGAGAAACTCCTTAAATTTTTAATTTTCTAATGATATTTTTTCAGTTATTTTTAACAATTTGTCGTGTACCCAGGTACATGAAAAATTCTTAATTTTTGAATTTTTGTAAAATTCAAAAATTACCTATAATTACACTTTGTGATCATTTTAAAACATTTCTGGGGTAGCTCGGTTCATGAGAAACTCCTTAAATTTTGAATTTTTAATGATATTTTTTGTGTTATTTTTAACAATTTTTCATGTACCCCGGTACATGAAAAATTCTTAATTTTTGAATTTTTTTAAAATTCAAAAATTACCTATAATTACACTTTGTGATCATTTTAAACATTTCTGGTGTACCTGGGTTCATGAGAAACTCCTTAAATTTTGAATTTTTTAATGATATTTTTCTGTTATTTTTAACAATTTGTCGTGACCCCGGTACATGAAAAATTCTTAATTTTTGAATTTTTGTAAAATTCAAAAATTACCTATAATTACACTTTGTGATCATTTTAAACATTTCTGGTGTACCTGGGTTCATGAGAAACTCCTTAAATTTTGAATTTTTTAATGATATTTTTTTGTTATTTTTAACAATTTGTCGTGTAACCCGGTACATGAAAAATTCTTAATTTTTGAATTTTTGTAAAATTCAAAAATTACCAATAATTACACTTTGAGATCATTTTAAACATTTCTGGCGTAACTGGGTTCATGAGAAAGTCCTTAAATTTTGAATTTTTAATGATATATTTTCTATTATTTTTAACAATTTGTCGTGTACCCCGGTACATGAAAAATTCTTAATTTTTCAATTTTTGTAAAATTCAAAAATTACCTATAATTACACTTTGTGATCATTTTAAACATTTCTGGTGTGCCTGGGTTCATGAGAAACTCCTTAAATTTTGAATTTTTTTAATGATATTTTTTCTGTTATTTTTAACAATTTATCGTGTACCCCGGTACATGAAAAATTCTTAATTTTTGAATTTTTGTAAAATTCAAAAATTACCTATAATTACACTTTGTGATCATTTTAAAACATTTCTGGTGTACCTGGGTTCATGAGAAACTCCTTAAATTTTGAATTTTTTAATGATATTTTTTTGTTATTTTTAACAATTTGTCGTGTACCCCGGTACATGAAAAATTCTTAATTTTTGAATTTTTGTAAAATTCAAAAATTACCAATAATTACACTTTCTGATCATTTTAAACATTTCTGGCGTAACTGGGTTCATGAGAAAGTCCTTAAATTTTGAATTTTTAATGATATATTTTCTATTATTTTTAACAATTTGTCGTGTACCCCGGTACATGAAAAATTCTTAATTTTTCAATTTTTGTAAAATTCAAAAATTACCTATAATTACACTTTGTGATCATTTTAAACATTTCTGGTGTGCCTGGGTTCATGAGAAACTCCTTAAATTTTGAATTTTTTTAATGATATTTTTTCTGTTATTTTTAACAATTTATCGTGTACCCCGGTACATGAAAAATTCTTAATTTTTGAATTTTTGTAAAATTCAAAAATTACCTATAATTACACTTTGTGATCATTTTAAAACATTTTTGGTGTACCTGGGTTCATGAGAAACTCCTTAAATTTTGAATTTTTTAATGATATTTTTTCTGTTATTTTTAACAATTTGTCGTGTATGCCGGTACATAAAAAATTCTTAATTTTCAATTTTTGTAAAATTCAAAAGTAACCAATAATTACACTTTGTGATCATTTTAAACATTTCTGGTGTACCTAGGTTCATGAGAAACTCCTTAAATTTTTAATTTTCTAATGATATTTTTTCTGTTATTTTTAACAATTTGTCGTGTACCCAGTACATGAAAAATTCTTAATTTTTGAATTTTTGTAAAATTCAAAAATTACCTCTAATTACACTTTGTGATAATTTTAAACATTTCTGGTGTACCTGGGTTCATGAGAAACTCCTTAAATTTTGAATTTTTTAATGATATTTTTCTGTTATTTTTAACAATTTGTCGTGTACCCAGGTACATGAAAAATTCTTAATTTTTGAATTTTTGTAAAATTCAAAAATTACCTATAATTACACTTTGTGATCATTTTAAAACATTTCTGGGGTAGCTCGGTTCATGAGAAACTCCTTAAATTTTGAATTTTTAATGATATTTTTTGTGTTATTTTTAACAATTTGTCATGTACCCCGGTACATGAAAAATTCTTAATTTTTGAATTTTTTTAAAATTCAAAAATTACTTATAATTACACTTTGTGATCATTTTAAACATTTCTGGTGTACCTGGGTTCATGAGAAACTCCTTAAATTTTGAATTTTTACTGATATTTTTTTTAACAATTTGTCGTGTACCCCGGTACATGAAAAGTTCTTAATTTTTGAATTTCTGTAAAATTCAAAAATTACCTATAATTACACTTTGTGATCATTTTAAACATTTCTGGTGTATCTGGGTTCATGAGAAACTCCTTAAATTTTGAATTTTTGAATGATATTTTTCTGTTATTTTTAACAATTTGTCGTGTACCTCGGTACATGAAAAATTCTTAATTTTTGAATTTTTGTAAAATTCAAATATTACCTATAATTACACTTTGTGATATTTTTTTAACAAGAGAAATTCCTTAAATTTTGAATTTTTTACTGATATTTTTTTAACAATTTGTCGTGTACCCCGGTACATGAAAAATTCTTAATTTTTGAATTTTTGTAAAATTCAAAAATTACCTATAATTACACTTTGTGATCATTTTAAACATTTCTGGTGTACCTAGGTTCATGAGAAACTCCTTAAATTTTGAATTTTTTACTGATATTTTTTAACAATTTGTCGTGTATCCCGGTACATGAAAAATTCTTAATTTTTGAATTTTTGTAAAATTCAAAAATTACCTATAATTACACTTTGCGATCATTTTAAACATTTATGGTGTACCTGGGTTCATGAGAAACTCCTTAAATTTTGAAATTTTTAATGATATTTTAACAATTTTTCGTGTACCCAGATACATGAAAAAATCATAAATTTTGAATTTTTGTAAAATTCTTAAATTACCTATAATTACACTTTGTGATCATTTTAAACATTTCTGGTGTACCTGGGTTCATAAAAAACTTATTAAATTTTGAATTTTTTTAATGATATTTTTCTGTTATTTTTAACAATTTGTCGTGTACCCCGGTACATGAAAAATTCTTAATTTTTCAATTTTTGTAAAATTCAAAAATTACCTATAATTACACTTTTTGATCATTTTAAACATTTCTGGTGTACCTGGGTTCATGAGAAACTCCTTAAATTTTGAATTTTTTTAATGATATTTTTCTGTTATTTTGAACAATTTGTCGTGTACCCCGGTACATGAAAAATTCTTAATTTTTGAATTTTTGTAAAATTCAAAAATTACCTATAATTACACTTTGTGATCATTTTAAACATTTCTGGTGTACCTGGGTTCATGAGAAACTCTTTAAATTTTGAAATTTTTAATGATATTTTTTTTGTTATTTTTAACAATTTGTCGTGTACCCCGATACATGAAAAATTCTTAATTTTTGAATTTTTGTAAAATTCAAAAATTACCAATAATTACACTTTGTGATCATTTTAAACATTTCTGGTGTAACTGGGTTCATGAGAAAATCCTTCAATTTTGAAATTTTAATGATATTTTTTCTATTATTTTTAACAATTTGTCGTGTACCCCGGTACATGATAAATTCTTAATTTTTGAATTTTTTGTAAAATTCAAAAATGACATATAATTACACTTTGTGATCATTTTAAACATTTCCGGTGTACCTTGGTTCATTAGAAACTCCTTAAATTTTGAAATTTTTAATGATATTTTAACAATTTTTCGTGTACCCGGATACATGAAAAAAATCATAAATTTTGAATTTTTGTAAAATTCTTAAATTACCTATAATTACACTTTGTGATCATTTTAAACATTTCTGGTGTACTTGGGTTCATGAGAAACTCCTTAAATTTTGAATTTTTTAATGATATTTTTTCTGTTATTTTTAACAATTTGTCGTGTACCCCGGTACATGAAAAATTCTTAATTTTTCAATTTTTGTAAAATTCAAAAATTACCTCTAATTAAACTTTGTGATCATTTTAAACATTTCTGGTGTGCCTGGGTTCATGACAAACTCCTTAAATTTTGAATTTTTTAATGATATTTTTTTGTTATTTTTAACAATTTATCGTGTACCTCGGTACATGAAAAATTCTTAATTTTTGAATTTTTGTAAAATTCAAAAATCACCTATAATTACATTTTGTGATCATTTTAAAACATTTATGGGGTACCTCGGTTCATGAGAAACTACTTAAATTTTGAATTTTTAATGATATTTTTTGTGTTATTTATAACAATTTGTCGTGTACCCCAGTACATGAAAAATTCTTAATTTTTGAATTTTTGTAAAATTCAAAAATTACCTATAATTACACTTTGTGATCATTTTAAACATATCTGGTGTACCTGGGTTCATGAGAAACTTCCTAAATTTTGAATTTTTTACTAATATTTTTTTTAACAATTTGTCGTGTACCCCGATACATGAAAAATTCTTAATTTTTGAATTTCTGTAAAATTCAAAAATTACCTATAATTACACTTTATGATCATTTTAAACATTTATGGTGTACCTGGGTTCAGGAGAAACTCCTTAAATTTTGAATTTTTTTAATGATATTTTTTTGTTATTTTTAACAATTTGTCGTGTACACCGGTACATTAAAAATTCTTAATTTCTGAATTTTTGTAAAATTCAAAAATTACCAATAATTACACTTTGTGATCATTTTAAACATTTCTGGTGTAACTGGGTTCATGAGAAAGTCCTTCAATTTTGAATTTTTTAATGATATTTTTTCTATTATTTTTAACAATTTGTCGTGTACCCCGGTACATGAAAAATTCTTAATTTTTGAATTTTTGTAAAATTCAAAAATTACATATAATTACACTTTATGATCATTTTAAACATTTCCGGTGTACCTGGGTTCATGAGAAACTCCTTAAATTTTTAAATTTTTAATGATATTTTAACAATTTTTTGTGTACCCTGATACATGAAAAAATCATAAATTTTGAATTTTTGTAAAATTATTAAATTACCTATAATTACACTTTGTGATCATTTTAAACATTTCTGGTGTACCTGGGTTCACGAGAAACTCCTTAAATTTTGAATTTTTTTAATGATATTTTTTCTGTTATTTTTAACAATTTGTCGTGTACCCCGGTACATGAAAAATTCTTAATTTTTCAATTTTTGTAAAATTCAAAAATTACCTATAATTACACTTTGTGATCATTTTAACCATTTCTGTGTACCTGAGTTCATGAGAAACTCCTTAAATTTTGAATTTTTTAATGATATTTTTTCTGTTATTTTTAACAATTTATCGTGTGCCCCGGTACATGAAAAATTCTTAGTTTTTGAATTTTTGTAAAATTCAGAAATTACCTATAATTACACTTTGTGATCATTTTAAACATTTCTGGTGTACCTGAGTTCATGAGAAACTCTGTTGGGGTACAAAAGCCCTCATGGAGTGATGCATGACAAGCTTGGTCGGCCCATAGTAAAACTTGTTTATTGGGCCTTGCCCTAGTTTTATCCTAACCTATATATACTCATGTAGTATTCAGTTTTAGGTTAGAGCTCACAATGTGAGGTGTAGGTGCTTTATGCAATAACCCTGTACACTCTCACATGTTTGATTATATTTGAATATTAATCATTCGGCACTTTGGATATTTTTTTCGATCTTCACGTTATTATTATTCCGCACATGTCAAATCCGACTTAACAATTGGTATCAGAGCCGTACCTTGAAGATCTAGCGATTATTTCAAGGGAACGATCTCGATTTGACAACTTTTGAAGATTGATTCAATGTTTCAATGATAGTTGGTGAGTCTCTCATGAATTTTTGGATTCTTTTTTTTTGTGTTACTGTTCATCATCCGAATTCTACTGTTCATCAAAATGTTAGTTCATTCTTAGTTTTGATGTTCATCGTGTTTATACCATTTTCACCCAAATCTGTTAATTTACTGTTCATAGCCCCATTTTTGAGCTCAAATCAGATTTCACTTGATCCATTCCAGCTTCACACTTCCATTTGATTCCCATCTTTGATCTGTTACTCAATACGTAAGGTTGATTCTCACGGTTCCTCTCGAACGTGGAATCGACCTCTCATCACTTGATAATGGATTTCATTTGACATCAGATCCAGATTTAAGTATCTCATTGACATCCTTGATTTTTGCTCATCTCAGTTCCAATTATCTTCGACTGAAATTAATATTACGACATCGATTTATGATACACACACCTTTGACATTATCATTCAAACCTTCTGAATCAAAATATCGAGATCTAGATCTGTGGATCAAGGAGAAAATGTTTGTGAGAACAACGGGTGAACATATGAATCAGATCTGTAATCGAAAATCAAATGTGTAAACAAAACTTGTGGTTTGATGGTTTTAATCGATGACATATAAACGGATCTGGTCTCGATAATCAATGGTTGTTTGATACATGTTCTTTGACGATGATACCTGGTGTTCAACCGATAGCTGTTCGGTTTTGATACGTGACTGTTGAGGATAATGTCAAGAACACAAAACGTAGATGATATAGATTCAAGAATCATTGTTCTTTCTCGTAATGTTCAATGACGTTCATAAGTGCTTCCAAAACGATAATATTTTTGGTGATATCGATCTCAGATCAAGGATTGGGTATTAAATCAGAGGAATTGTTTGTGGTTTGGTTCTTTAAAAAGCAGCAATATGATTTAGGGTCTCGATTGTTGATCACGATTTGAAGCCAATTTGGGTTGTTTATCGGAATGGGAAGTGAATGGTAAATCGGGGAAGAAACGAAAATGGAACGAGATGGTGAAGTGCGATCTTGACTTGAGGGCTGTAAAGTTGAAATCGATTGTGGTTGCCTTCGATGACTAATGCTTAATCGGAATTAAAGATACAGAATCGAAAATTGGAGATGGCGACCTTGGTCTGATTTCGACGATGTTGAAGCCAAAGCGTGACCTTGCCTTCGGATGTTGATGGCTTCACATGTTTGATCTGACCGGAGAAGAAAAATGAGGAATCGGATGAAACATAGATCAACACGAGAACGGTGAAGGCTGGTGATCGGAAACTGTGAATGTGAATCGGAAACAAATCGCGAAGGGTTGGTAGTTGCCTTCGGATCCACTGCCTTCGCCGGTGAAGGTAATAAACGGAGACTACGAAGGGTTATCCAACTTTGGTGGGTAAGCAATCAAAGAAGTAAGCAGTCGGATGAGATGAAAGTTTGGAGAAGACGAAGTCAATTTTGACTTTAAGGGTCAAAGATGTACACACCGCTACCAGACTTTCAATTCGAAATCCGGACCTAAACCCAAAACCATCGGGCCCTAACCATCACATGCCATTCGGATTGCAGCCCATGTCTAATCGAACTCAACCAGCCCAACAGTATCCATTTAACCCACTTTAAACAAACCCAAACTCATCCGAACCCAAAACAAAAACCAATCCGAACCCAAACAGTAAACCCAAATTCAAACCCCAATTTGTAAAATTTTGGAACCCCACTCTAAACAAAGTCAAACCCTTACATCGAAAACAATTTTTTTTGGTTGAATGGTGATCAAGAAAGGATGAACAAGAATACAAGAATTTTTTGAACTCCATGATTCATATTTTCTTTTCAATGCAACTTGCCGAATTTTTGGGCATTGACGAATACACTCAAGTCGAGGGGGAGTTTTTATTGAATTTCCCGATTGAGCACATTCTCATATTTAACGGGTTATTTCACGATCATATATTCTGAAGACCAATGACACGTTGAGGGAGAGTTTTCACATATATGAGGATATCAGATTTGCCTCTACATCTCGTGTTGTCATCAACTTCGATTCCGCTAGTGCCCGTTTGCCATCTTGCCACACATCATCCATTCCGCCCTTTGAGGGGGAGATTGTTGGGGTACAAAAGCCCTCATGGAGTGATGCATGACAAGCTTGGTCGGCCCATAGTAAAACTTGTTTATTGGGCCTTGCCCTAGTTTTATCCTAACCTATATATACTCATGTAGTATTCAGTTTTAGGTTAGAGCTCACAATGTGAGGTGTAGGTGCTTTATGCAATAACCCTGTACACTCTCACATGTTTGATTATATTTGAATATTAATCATTCGGCACTTTGGATATTTTTTTCGATCTTCACGTTATTATTATTCCGCACATGTCAAATCCGACTTAACAAACTCCTTAAATTTTGAATTTTTTAACGATATTTTTCTGTTATTTTTAACAATTTGTCGTGTACCCCGGTACATGAAAAATTCTTAATTTTTGAAGTTTTGTAAAATTCAAAAATTACCTATAATTACACTTTGTGATCATTTTAAAACATTTCTGGTGTACCTGGGTTCATGAGAAACTCCTTAAATTTTGAATTTTTTAATGATATTTTTTATGTTATTTTTAACAATTTGTCGTGTACCCCGGTACATGAAAAATTCTTAATTTTTGAATTTTTGTAAAATTTAAAAATTCCTATAATTACACTTTGTGATTATTTTAAACATTTCTGGTGTACCTGGGTTCATGGGAAACTCCTAAAATTTTGAATTTTTTAATGAATTTTTTTTATTTTTAACAATTTGTCGTGTACCCCGGTACATGAAAAATTCTTAATTTTTGAGTTTTTGTAAAATTCAAAAATTACCTATAATTACACTTTGTGATCATTTTAAATATTTCTGGTGTACCTGGGTTCATGAGAAACTCCTTAAATTTTGAATTTTTTAATGATATTTTTTTTGTTATTTTTAACAATTTGTCGTGTACCCCGGTACATGAAAAATTCTTAATTTTTGAATTTTTTGTAAAATTCAAAATTTACCAATAATTACACTTTGTGATCATTTTAAACATTTCTGGTGTAACTGGGTTCAAGAGAAAGTCCTTAAATTTTGAATTTTTTAATGATATTTTTTCTATTATTTTTAACAATTTGTCGTGTACCCCGGTATATGAAAAAATCTTAATTTTTGAATTTTTGTAAAATTCAAAAACTACATATAATTACACTTTGTGATCATTTTAAACATTTCCGGTGTACCTGGGTTCATGAGAAACTACTTAAATTTTGAAATTTTTAATGATATTTTAACAATTTTTCGTGTACCCGGATACATGAAAAAATCATAAATTTTGAATTTTTGTAAAATTCTTAAATTACCTATAATTACACTTTGTTATCATTTTAAACATTTCTGGTGTACCTGGGTTCATGAGAAACTCCTTAAATTTTGAATTTTGTAATAATATTTTTTCTGTTATTTTTAACAATTTGTCGTGTACCCCGGTACATGAAAAATTCTTTATTTTTGAATTTCTATAAAAATTCAAAAATTACCTATAATTACACTTTGTGATCATTTTAAACATTTCTGGTGTACCTGGGTTCATGAGAAAACTCCTTAAATTTTGAATTTTTTAATGATATTTTTTTGTTATTTTTAACAATTTGTCGTGTACCCCGGTATATGAAAAATTCTTAATTTTTGAATTTTTGTAAAATTTAAAAATTACCTATAATTAAACTTTGTGATTATTTTAAACATTTATGGTGTGCCTGGGTTCATGAGAAACTCCTTAAATTTTGAAATTTTTAATGAATTTTTTTTTTATTTTTAACAATTTGTCGTGTACCCCGGTACATGAAAAATTCTTAATTTTTGAGTTTTTGTAAAATTCAAAAATTACCTATAATTACACTTTGTGATCATGTTAAACATTTCTAATGTACCTGGGTTCATGAGAAACTCCTTAAATTTTGAATTTTTTAATGATATTTTTTCTGTTATTTTTAACAATTTATCGTGTACCCCGGTACATGAAAAATTCTTAATTTTTGAATTTTTTAAAATTTAAAAATTACCTATAATTACACTTTGTGATCATTTTAAACATTTTTGGTGTACCTGGGTTCATGAGAAACTCCTTGAATTTTGAATTTTTTAACGATATTTTTTCTATTATTTTTAACAATTTGGCGTGTACCCCGGTACATGAAAAATTCTTAATTTTTGAATTTTTGTAAAATTCAAAAATTACCTATAATTACACTTTGTGATCATTTTAAAACATTACTGGTGTACCTGGGTTCATGAGAAACTCCTTAAATTTTGAATTTTTTAATGATATTTTTTCTGTTATTTTTAACAATTTGTCGTGTACCCCGGTATATGAAAAATTCTTAATTTTTCAATTTTTGTAAAATTCAAAAATTACCTATAATTACACTTTGTGATCATTTTAACCATTTCTGTGTACCTGAGTTCATGAGAAACTCCTTAAATTTTGAATTTTTTAATGATATTTTTTCTGTTATTTTTAACAATTTGTCGTGTGCCCCGGTACATGAAAAATTCTTAGTTTTTGAATTTTTGTAAAATTCAGAAATTACCTATAATTACACTTTGTGATCATTTTAAACATTTCTGGTGTACCTGAGTTCATGAGAAACTCCTTAAATTTTGAATTTTTTAACGATATTTTTCTGTTATTTTTAACAATTTGTCGTGTACCCCGGTACATGAAAAATTCTTAATTTTTGAAGTTTTGTAAAATTCAAAAATTACCTATAATTACACTTTGTGATCATTTTAAAACATTTCTGGTGTACCTGGGTTCATGAGAAACTCCTTAAATTTTGAATTTTTTAATGATATTTTTTATGTTATTTTTAACAATTTGTCGTGTACCCCGGTACATGAAAAATTCTTAATTTTTGAATTTTTGTAAAATTTAAAAATTCCTATAATTACACTTTGTGATTATTTTAAACATTTCTGGTGTACCTGGGTTCATGGGAAACTCCTAAAATTTTGAATTTTTTAATGAATTTTTTTTATTTTTAACAATTTGTCGTGTACCCCGGTACATGAAAAATTCTTAATTTTTGAGTTTTTGTAAAATTCAAAAATTACCTATAATTACACTTTGTGATCATTTTAAATATTTCTGGTGTACCTGGGTTCATGAGAAACTCCTTAAATTTTGAATTTTTTAATGATATTTTTTTTGTTATTTTTAACAATTTGTCGTGTACCCCGGTACATGAAAAATTCTTAATTTTTGAATTTTTTTGTAAAATTCAAAATTTACCAATAATTACACTTTGTGATCATTTTAAATATTTCTGGTGTAACTGGGTTCAAGAGAAAGTCCTTAAATTTTGAATTTTTTAATGATATTTTTTCTATTATTTTTAACAATTTGTCGTGTACCCCGGTATATGAAAAAATCTTAATTTTTGAATTTTTGTAAAATTCAAAAACTACATATAATTACACTTTGTGATCATTTTAAACATTTCCGGTGTACCTGGGTTCATGAGAAACTACTTAAATTTTGAAATTTTTAATGATATTTTAACAATTTTTCGTGTACCCGGATACATGAAAAAATCATAAATTTTGAATTTTTGTAAAATTCTTAAATTACCTATAATTACACTTTGTTATCATTTTAAACATTTCTGGTGTACCTGGGTTCATGAGAAACTCCTTAAATTTTGAATTTTGTAATAATATTTTTTCTGTTATTTTTAACAATTTGTCGTGTACCCCGGTACATGAAAAATTCTTTATTTTTGAATTTCTATAAAAATTCAAAAATTACCTATAATTACACTTTGTGATCATTTTAAACATTTCTGGTGTACCTGGGTTCATGAGAAAACTCCTTAAATTTTGAATTTTTTAATGATATTTTTTTGTTATTTTTAACAATTTGTCGTGTACCCCGGTATATGAAAAATTCTTAATTTTTGAATTTTTGTAAAATTTAAAAATTACCTATAATTAAACTTTGTGATTATTTTAAACATTTATGGTGTGCCTGGGTTCATGAGAAACTCCTTAAATTTTGAAATTTTTAATGAATTTTTTTTTTATTTTTAACAATTTGTCGTGTACCCCGGTACATGAAAAATTCTTAATTTTTGAGTTTTTGTAAAATTCAAAAATTACCTATAATTACACTTTGTGATCATTTTAAACATTTCTAATGTACCTGGGTTCATGAGAAACTCCTTAAATTTTGAATTTTTTAATGATATTTTTTCTGTTATTTTTAACAATTTATCGTGTACCCCGGTACATGAAAAATTCTTAATTTTTGAATTTTTTAAAATTTAAAAATTACCTATAATTACACTTTGTGATCATTTTAAACATTTTTGGTGTACCTGGGTTCATGAGAAACTCCTTGAATTTTGAATTTTTTAACGATATTTTTTCTATTATTTTTAACAATTTGGCGTGTACCCCGGTATATGAAAAATTCTTAATTTTTGAATTTTTGTAAAATTCAAAAATTACCTATAATTACACTTTGTGATCATTTTAAAACATTACTGGTGTACCTGGGTTCATGAGAAACTCCTTAAATTTTGAATTTTTTAATGATATTTTTTCTGTTATTTTTAACAATTTGTCGTGTACCCCGGTATATGAAAAATTCTTAATTTTTGAATTTTTGTAAAATTTAAAAATTACCTATAATTACACTTTGTGATTATTTTAAACATTTCTGGTGTACTTGGGTTCATGAGAAACTCCTTAAATTTTGAATTTTTTGATGATATTTTTTTGTTATTTTTAACAATCTGTCGTGTACCCCGGTACATGAAGAATTCTTAATTTTTGAATTTTTGTAAAATTGAAAAAATTACCTATAATTACACTTTATGATCATTTTAAACATTTCTGGTGTACCTGAGTTCATGAGAAACTCCTTAAATTTTGAATTTTTTAATGATATTTTTTCTGTTATTTTTAACAATTTGTCATGTACCCCGGTACATGAAAAATTCTTAATTTTTGAATTTTTGTAAAATTTAAAAATTACCTATAATTACACTTTGTGATCATTTTAAACATTTCTGGTGTACCTGGGTTCATGAGAAACTCCTTAAATTTTGAATTTTTTAATGATATTTTTTTTTGTTATTTTTAACAATTTGTCGTGTACCCCGGTACATGAAAAATTCTTAATTTTTGAATTTTTGTAAAATTCAAAAATTACCAATAATTACACTTTGTGATCATTTTAAACATTTCTGGTGTAACTGGGTTCATGAGAAAGTCCTTAAATTTTGAATTTTTTAATGATATTTTTTTTATTATTTTTAACAATTTGTCGTGTACCCCGGTACATGAAAAATTCTTAAATTTTGAATTTTTGTAAAATTCAAAAATTACATATAATTACACTTTGTGATCATTTTAAAAATTTTCGGTGTACCTGGGTTCATTAGAAACTTCTTAAATTTTGAAAATTTTAATGATATTTTAACAATTTTTCGTGTACCCGGATACATGAAAAAATCATAAAATCAAATTTTACGTCATTTTGTAAAAGTTGTGTTATAGGCTTTGTTATTTTGGAGAAATCTTTTATAAATCTCCGATAAAAACCGGCATGTCCCAAGAAGCTTCTAACACCTTTTATGTTGGTCGGTGGTGGAAGTTTAGCGATGACTTCCACTTTTGCTTTGTCGACTTCAATCCCTCGTCCCGACACTTTGTGGCCCAAAACTATTCCCTCTTTCACCATGAAGTGGCATTTCTCCCAATTGAGCACTAGATTGTTTTCTTCACATCGTTTAAGCATTTTGTCTAGATTAGACAAACAATCTGTAAATGAGTTACCAAACAGTGAGAAGTCATCCATGAAGACCTCCATTGAGTTTTCCATCATGTCATGGAAGATCGCTATGACGCATCTTTGAAAAGTGGCTGGAGCATTGCATAGACCAAAAGGCATTCTTCGGTATGCAAAGATTCCTAAAGGGCATGTGAACGTCGTCTTGTCTTGATCTTCTGGGTCAATCGGAATTTGAAAATAACCTGAAAAACCATCCAAAAAACAGTAATAGGCTTTTCCTGATAATCGTTCCAGCATTTGATCGATGAAGGGAAGGGGAAAATGGTCTTTTCATGTTGCATCGTTTAATTTGCGATAATCGATGCACACCCGCCATCCTGTCACTGTTCGTGTAGGTATTACTTCATTCTTCTCGTTGGTTATGACGGTTATCCCTCCTTTCTTTGGAACGACGTGGATTGGGCTTACCCATTTGCTGTCAGAAATTGGGTAGATGATACCGGCATCGAGTAGCTTCATGATTTCTTTATCGACCACATCTTGCATTTTTGGGTTAAGCCTTCTATGATGCTGGGCTGTTGGCTTTGAATCTTCCTCCATCAGTATTTTGTGAGAACAGATGGTTGGGCTTATTCCCTTGATGTCTGAGATGCTCCATGCGATGGCATTCTTTCTTCTTCTAAGAACTTTCATAAGTTCTTCTTTTTCTTCTTGGCTTAATTCAGCTGAAATAACAACCGGGAACTCTTTGGTATCAGTCAAAAATGCAAACTCTAAATTGTTTGGAAGTATTTTCAATTCCGGGATGCTCTGGTTCCTTGGAGATTTTTGCTTTGGAAGTACAGTTTCTTCTCGGTCAGCAAAATGTGGTTTATCTCTCAAGAGTTCTTCTAGTTCCTTCAGATCCTTTTTAGGGTCGAATGATTTCTCAGCAAGTTGCATTTCGTAACTATGGCTTTCTTCTTGTATGGCTCTGGCTTCTTCTTCCAATATTAAGTCGAAAGTGTCAATATGGAAGACTGTGTCATCACTCATCGTCGAGTGTTTGATCGTGTGGTCCATGCCAAAGGTGATAGTGTCAGTGCCAACCCGAATGGTTAGTTTTGTGTCATGGACGTCTATTAAAGCTCTCGCTGTGGCTAAAAAGGGTCTTCCGAGAAGAATGGGGACTTCATCATCTTCATATCCAATATGACAAAATCTACATGAAAAACAAATTTGTCAACTTTTACAAGAAGATCTTCTACAATCCCTCTAGGATAAGTCGCCGCTTTATTAGCAAGATTAATTGTCATTCGAACGGGTTTTGGTTATGGTAGATTGAGTTTCTTGTAGAATGAATATGGCATCAAATTTATGCTGGCACCTAAGTCTGCCAAACCATAGCTGCTAGCATGATTTCCGAATGTGCAAGGAAGATGCAAACCGCCGGGATCCCCCACTTTCTCTGGTGAGCTTTTCATCATTGAAGCATATCATTTTTCACTTAATGTTACCAGTGACACTTCTTCCATTTTCTTGCGGTTAGTGAGGAGGTCTTTGAGGAATTTGGCATATTTTGGCATTTGTGTGATTGCATCAACGAAAGGAATGTTGATGCTTAGCTGCTTTAGGTGTTCAAGGAATTTCTTGAATTCTTTGTCTTCTTTCTCTTTCTTCAACCGTTGATGAAATTGAATGGTCGGTTGGTGTGGTTCTGGTGAGGATGTTTCTTTTGTTCCTTCACCCTTAGTGTGCTCCATATTTTTCTCCGCTTTATCCTTTTGTGATTCAGGGGTTGAAGTGATGGTGTTTTCAATGACTACTGGGTGGATGATTTTGCCGCTTCTGGTAGTGATTGCTTTTGCTTGGGCTCGTGGGTTCGGCTCGGTGTTGGTGGGAAGCGTCCCTGGTAATATTTCTTGCAAAACTTTTGATATTTGGCCAATTTGGTTTTCTATGTTTTGAATGGAGGCTGCTTGATTTCTCAGTTGAACTTCGGTTGCTGAGTGTCTCTTTTCTGATCCTTCCATAAATTTGCCCAATATGTCTTCTAAGGTTGGCTTCTTTTCTTGGGTATGTTGTTGGCCAAATCCTGTTGGTGATTGCTTTTGTTGATTATAGGGTTGTTGCTGGCGTTCGAATGGTGGTTGTTGCCTCTGTTGTTGGTTGTAAAAATCATTTCCTCCCTGCCAGTTATTTCGAGGTCTTTGGTAATCGAATCTGTCTCCGGATGAGTAACAAGCATCTGCTTTCTTATTACCATCTTCATCGTAGGGACAGTCTTTCTGTAGGTGAGGACCGCTGCAATTGTCACATCCTACCGTGATGGCGTGGATGTTTTGATTCATTTTCTTGAGGTCTCTCCCAAATTGGTCCAGTCGGTTATGTATTGCTGACATTCCTTCCACTGCTTCTTCCATTAGCTTCCTTTGACATGACGTATATCTGGAGGAATGGTAGTGATGGGAATGTTTTTCCAGTTCCTTAATTCTTTTGTAAGCATCGGTGGAGGTTAGGTTTATGAGTGGTCCTCGCCCGTCGAGTAATTGCCTGGTTTGTGTATTGATGCAATCATAGAACTTCTGTACCTTTTGATGTTTGTCCATATCGTGTTGTGGACAATCTTGAATCAATTCTTTGAATCGACTCCATGCTTGGTACAAAGTTTCATCTTCGTCTTGAAGGAAGTTTTGAATTTTTGCTTTTAGTTTATTGATTTTGGAAGGTGGAGTGTATTCTTCAATGAAATCATCTTTTAATCCGTTCCATGTAGTGATGGAACCTGGAGGTAGTCTCTTCAACCATTTCTTTTCACCTTCGCGTAGTGTCATTGGGAAAATTCGTAACATGATTGCGTCTGAAGAAATTCCTAGAATGTTGAAACAATCAGTTATTTCTGTAACTTGCTCGATGTGTTTAACTGGATCTTCTTCTTCTGTCCATTTGAAAGTGATGCCTTTAAGAGCGGAAAGGTAATGGCCTTTAAGCTCAAAATTTGCATTTTCAGGAATTTTTGGGCGTATAAGGCTTGGTCCCGTTCCGTCTCGTGCTCGGTTGTAGTATGCTTTCAAGGTTGGTTCTGGTTCGTTTACTGGGGCGGCCATTTCTTCTATTGGTTCTTCTTTCGGGAATATGCTTCTTCTTGTTTTTCTCCTTGTGTTAAATTCACGTTCTGGTTCGTTCAGTGTAGGTACGATGTTCGGTTGTGAACTTCGGGTCATAAACTGCACATTAGAAACTGTATGCAAGCTGGGTGCGCAGTATTTATTTATTTATTTATTTATTTTTTTCAACAATAAAAATAAAAACAAATCAAACAAAAAGTTTAAAACCTTTAAAACCTTTATGTAATTAATTTGTTATAACAACCGAATATCTCGTCAAATCCACTATAATGCGTTGACTATCAAATAAAGAACGGCCAGGCAGGACAGTAGGGAGGTAGGATTCTTTCGGTTAATGACCTTTTGAAAATCCAACAACCAAACCGGATCTGTCTATTCTGACACCGTTCTCGTAAGTAGAATTACTAGCATGATAGTTGGACTGATAATCAATTTAGTTTGAAACAACTAAATAAATTGCAAGCGGGTCTTAAAATTATTTAGAAAATAAACACAGAGAAGCACTTGAAAGACTTGAATCAAACTTGAAATTTTAACTTCCCACGGTAGAAACCGTAAAAAGGATCGATTGACTAACAATTGTAAACAATAGAATTAATTAAATAACTCCCCAGCAATGGCGCCAAAAACTTGTTGTGGTCAAAACAACTCACTTGTAGTCGTCATGTCTTTAAAGTCTTAATCCAATTATCTACCTTATTATATGACTATTAGACTTACGAGCAAGCATTACTCGATCATTTAATAGTATAGTTTGGGTAATTAAAGGTATCGAATTTCCACAGGGAGTTGTTAATTAACTTTAAAGTTTGAATTATCAATCAAACAGTTTTAGAGGCAAGTTTTAGTGAAAACTCGTAAAACTTAGTTTTGGATGTTTATAAAATAGGCGAAATAATAAATTACAATGATTGTAACCACACAACAATAAAGATATGATATGATCAAATAATAACAATGGAAACTTTCACCTAGGATCTGTTGATTCATATAAACTTGTGTTGACTAGTTTTGATTATGTGCAATGAGTTTAAATAGGTTGCTTTAAGTGGTAGGATCATATGGTCAAGTCACCAATTCTATGACTTCTAAATTAATTTAGCACAATGGTCATGCAACTAAATAACTTATAATCATGAATTATTAATACAATCTAGCATGCAAACATAGTCCATATCCTAATGGTCATAGTGATATGTTCATACAATCAATTGTCATGAGTTGCAACTAAATATGATATAAGTCTTATTTCACTAATCAAGTTTATATCTTAGATAACCTTCCTAGTTAAATGGTCAATAACTAGTCCAATGATATATAGTTGTCAATTACACATCACAATGGTTCATATGATCAATGCGTTTAAATGGTCAATAAACTTAATCATATGAAGATGGTTATCAAGAGTACAAACTTTAATCACATTTAATATGTATAGCATGCAAGTTATATATTCTAACCGATATTAAACTCGAATCAAGAACTAGATCAACACATATTTATATTAATGAATCAACATCACCTAGGCAAAAGTTACAGAGATTTAGCCTAGCATGGTATCAAACATGCAACAACAATATACTGAATACGTGACAAAAGGTACTAACCGGTTATAATCGATGAACCTTGCTACAACGAAGATCTTAGCTCCTTCTTGTAGTGAAAATAACTCTCAATAACACTTATTACACATGAAATGATGAAACACACCAGATATACTAACTTTAGAATGACAATTCTCTGATTTCTCTCTTGGTTTTTAGCCTTGGTGTCTAAAATGGTCGTGCATGGCCTTGTATTTATAGCTGATGATGGCAATGGGCGAGGTGCACCGAAAGTAAGGCGCAGTGCGCCTAGTGGGAATCTTCCCTTCGCTGGCTGCCTTTATCGCTGGAAGAACCATGTGACTTTTCACTTTAAAGATCGGATCTAAGGCGAGGTGCGCCCAAAAGTAGGCACGGTGCGCCGATGCACATGTTAGGCAAGTCTGTTGAATCATTGGATGAAAGCACACTCGATTATTTTAATCCCAAGTAGGCAAAAACGAAGATTTCTGAATTCTTCAAAGGCGCAGTGCGCCTATGGTGTGGGCGGGGTGCGCCCAAGCAGTACTCATTTTTGCACTTGGTTTCTTTTAAAGCTCAATTCTTTTGTGTAATCCGTTCCTTTGCTCCATAGATGTCTTTTTATGAAACTAAACTAAAATGACACTGATATCGCCCGAAAAATTTGTATAGTTTACGCGATATCAAGTAGTGAGGACTTTTGTGACTCAAACAGAAGAAGGAATGATGGTGAGTCTTGATGGCTCGATACCGAGAGGGAGATCCGCTAGAGTCAAAGAGGAGATGGGATGAAATCAGAAAATGGTATGAGGTACCATGATTTGGTTGGAGGACGGTATAAGATACCGTAACACATCATTGAGTGGTGAAACCAGGGGATGATACGAGGTACCGTGAAACAGCATTGAATGGCGAGTTTAAAGGATAGTACTGGGTACTGTAAAATAGTGTTGGGTGAAGAGATTAGAGGAAAGTACGGGGTACAATGAACTAAGGTGAAGTGGCATTATAATGTAGTACTTGTGTGTAAACAAGTATGTACTGTGTAATAATGTAGAGTGTTGAGACTGTACTATCCTTGAGTGTGGATAAGTATGGTACAGAGGTGAGCTTGTATGGCCCAAGACTTTATGGGTGAGAAGAGGACGAATCCGAGGCTGAGTAACAGTACAGGAGTACTATGAGATAATACAGTGAGTAATACTATTGAGAAATGTTGCTGTGAGTAAGTACGTCTGTTATGTACTCGTGTTGAGAATGTATGAGATTTCTTGTATGTTGAACGAGATAGAGTTTTATAAATACATAATGAAAAGATGCGAGTTAAAAGAAGGAATAAAGTAATTGTGTTTGTGATTGATAGGATTCGTTCCATAGCAATCAAACCAATTACTGCCAATGAGATAAATGCGTGAGTGTCGAGATGACAAAACTATTTATTCGTATGAGACGATGGGTGTGGATTTTGATATAATAATCTGAGTTATTTTCTTGAGATTAATGAATTAATAGGATAATGAGAAATGATCTCACCGTAGAGATTGCGGTGTCAGATTTTATTATTTTGAGTCATGTGTAGAGATTTCGGTGGGTTGTATATATCACATGTTCTATGTCATTCTGATGAGTTGGAGATTGAAATGATAATGATGGAGAAATGGCGAGAAGAAAATATTTACTAGTGGTGTGTCAGAAGGAATATATACATGGTTGTGTTGAGAATTTATTTGATAATAAACTATTGAGTTTAATAGAGCAAATGATTTATTGAGAATGTGATGTGGATTGTCCACATTAGAGATGATATAATAAGTGAGTACATCGAGAGAAACAACATGAGGTATCTCATTGAACTGAGATAAAGAGGAGCCAATTGGTGGAGGATTGTTAGTTGTATATTGGGTGAAAAGCCTAATATGTGTGCTGACATGGGAGCAGAGATAAATGAGCTTTCGGAGGAGTTGTAATCGGTTGTAGAGATAAGACAACTGAAACGGGTTTTGTGTGACCAAAGTGTTAAGAGTTTGAGTGAAACTCGAGATAGTTTCTAATATTTTGTTATTTCTGGATTTTTATCCTAGTATTTGTGAGCGTGTTAGTTGGAGAAATTGTGCTGGTATGTTAGTATCGGAGGAATGAATTAATAGAGTATGAGTTGTAAACGGTGAGACCGTTTTTCTTAATGAGTTAGAGTAAATCATTTCAATGAGATTTGAAATGGAAATTGAATCCGAAATAGTTAATTGAGATTAATATTACAAATGGAATGAATGATCTGATGAGAATATGGCTCGATGTGAGCCATAAATATGAGTGAATATAAATGAGGATAGTGATTGGATTATCACTTGAGGAGTAAGGTGAGACACCTGGTTATCGACAAAGCTAAAATGAAAGGTGTGTTCTAAAAAGAGTAAGGATTTCCTACGTGGCAATGATGATAGTTAATATGAATATAGAGATAATCTTATGAGGATGATAGTGGGTGTTAGCTATATTATGAGTAAATGAGGTGTGACAGTGTGTATATGTCATGTGACATGACGAGATGATAATGTCATTATTGTATGTGATGTGTGATTGCAGTGGTGAGGTGATTATACAGACCACACCTATTCTAAGAGATTCCGAGGACGGAATCTTTTGAAGGAGGAGAGAACTTGTAAGACCCATTTTCATTTTAAGATGCTTACTAAGGTAAGTAGAGTTATTACCTTTGAGTTATGAGTTGTTTGATTTGTGAGAAGAGATTTAAAACCTTTCTTATGTACTAATCTTGGTGTGATTAAGATTAGTTAAGTTGATGTATGAGTTTGGGTGATTAGAAACCCATTTGGGAGAAGTTTAAACTCTTAAAAATGTCAAAAGAGGTTACACGGGTCGTGCTGTGCAAGACAACCCATTTTGGAAGCATTCAGTAAGTTACACGGGCCGTGTATAACTTACATGGGCCGTGTTTTTCTGCAGACCAACTTTTTGAGAGCAATCCGTAAGTTACACGGGCCGTGTTACGCTGCAGACCTATATCATGTGCAGAAAATGCTTATTTCGGGAAAAACACACCCAAAGTCGATTCTAGAGCATAAAGAGGCGATTTTCTGTCAAATTGAAGCTAGAGATTCGTGCGGAAACATAAAGAGACTCGGATCTAATCCCGCAAACGCGTTCTTGATTCCTAATTCGTCGAGGTGAGTGATTTCTCTATTTTGGGGGTTTTGAAACCCTAGCTTTGATTTTAGTGGTTTTAGTTATATATTGTTATATATGTTGTTAGTAGATTGTTAGTGGATGCCTTTAGAGTTATTGGTGAGAGTATTGTCGAGTTTCTACGGTTGAATGAGTAGAACCGCAGATTTGGGGTTTCGGTAAATATAGAGTTGATATTTACCGTTTATACTCCTTTTTCCTCTTTTGATTCATACATCTTGAGATAGATGTTATTGAGATGATTGTGAATGTTGGAGAATTGATTTAGACTATGATGATATAACCAAGTCTAGAGAATAGGAGCCTGGTACGCGCAAATTGGGGGTTCCACATACTAAACCGATATCAGGTGAGTACCTTTGAATACTTGAGTAAGAATTAAAGCTTGATATATATATATATATATATATATATATATATATATATATATATATATATATAGTTCATATATGTGTGTTATACATATATGTGTGTATTATGTTGATATTGTGGTAACATAGGGTTAGAGTGGTTCTATTATCTATGGATAACAAGAGACGAGTTACAACTTAAATTTGAGTATAAGAGTAGAGTATATGCTAGAGTGAGTGAGTTAAAGAGTCTTTGAGTTTGACTACTACAATCATGAGGATTGCTATAATTGAGTATAACTGATTGTGAAATGAGTATGTACGAGTGTGTTTGATTGAGTTTATGAGTAGTGTCAGTCATGATACTTATTATTGAGTTGATGATACTAACAGTTAGCTGGTGTTTGTTAAGTTAATATGTTTACAGGTTTCCGAATTAAGAGAAGATGGATCTTGCTAATGAGGATAGCAAGAGAGGAAAGATGAGGATGTTTATTAAGAAAGATTGTGAAAGTTAATTGAGATTACTCACTAAGCTTTATAAGCTTACACTTGAGTTGTTTGTTGTTTGCAGGTATCTGTAGCAGTGATAAGGGAATGCATGTGATAAAGAGAGATGGACAACTTAGAGCATGTCCTTTAGTTGTGTTAGGTTTATTTGTAATGCCTGGTCAAATTGTAAGGACCTTTTGTGTAATTAATGTTTGATAACATCTTGTTTTCCTGGGTTGAGTGCAAGTATACCCACTTTTAATGTATAATTGTTTGAAAAATTTTGGGTGTACTTTTCATGAGAAACCGGGTGTTACACCAAGGCATGTGATTCATTATAATACCTACATTATTTGCTCTCCGTAACCAGAACATTATGGTATATAACAGAAGATATGAACGAACAAGATCAAGAATCAAGGTTGAAGAAAATAAAATGCAATAAAAAATTAGATAAACAATCATGAATTTAAAACACGCTCACGTGGATTGCACTTCATAGGTTTCTAAAGTCATGCCCTTGTTTGTTTAACTTAGCACGTATAGATGCATGAATTTGTTTGCTTTTACAGAAAAGAATCATCGTTACTCTAAAGTGCCTCTAACAAATCAGATCCTAGATCTTCCAATATCACCAAGTCTTTTTTGCTACTTATTTTTTTCTCAGGAACTCGATGACAAAGACTGTTCTACGAAGCCTATGCATGACCAATTGATTATTTAAAAATGCCGGTTTTCGTGTTTATTTACAGGTTTTATATTTTATCTACATTATGACATCAAAGTTCGTTACATTGGTATGTTATCATGGAGGAAACTTTTGTGATGGCGAAGAAGGAATCACTTATAATAAGCCTGCAAATAAAGCTATGAAGGTTCAATATGGAATAAAAATCAACCACCTCATCAACCAAATTCATATTGCAACATCAATTGATAAGAAAAAATATCATATGAAAGTAATTTGTAGATATCCGTAGGTTGTTGGAAAAGTAATGAAATATATTCCTTTTCCAATAAAGGACGATAATGATGTTGAGATCATATTTGATGTGCTCAGTCTCTACGAGGAACTAAGTAACATTGATTTATACTTAGAGGTTGAAGTGAATGGCAACAAAAATTATACAGAGGTAGCACACATGTATTAAAAATTCATGTTATATGTCAATTTTTTTATTTGTTTTTGTTAATTTTGTTTGTTACATTACTTGCAGAATTCAAGAAAAAAGTTTTCAATTATTACCTAATGTAAGTCATGATAGTGTTGTGTCACACATGATTCAAAACGAGGACTTAAACACAATTTCCCAATTTGCTATAGTGAACAATGCAATGAATAGCGGGTTTGAAAGTGGAGATGAAAATGTGGTTAATAATGGAGGAGATGGAATTAGAGATAATGATGGAAGTAACAATGAAGGAAATGAAATTGAAGATGAGGATGACATCGAGGTGCCTTCTAATTTTACTAATTTAGAAGGAATATATATGGCTAATGCTGATAATTTGATGTTGTCGAATTCTGAAAGTAAAAATGATTTTATTCGGGAGTTGGGCGAGAATTCTTTTAAAAGTAAAGAAGAACTTATCAAAGCTATCAAGATCCAAACCATCAAGAATCATAGACAGTATGAATTGGTTGAAACATGTTCAAATATTTGGAAGGTCCAATACGAGTTATATTCACAATGTGTCTGCAAATGGCAATTGCATGCATGTAAACGCTAACGTAGTGGATATTTTGAGATCAAAAGATATAGTGGACCACATACTTGTTTACATTATAAAATTACTCAATATTATCCAAATCTAGATGCAATCTTGATCGCTCAAGAACTATGCACCTTATAAAGGAACAACCATCTATTAGTGTCCCTGCACTGAGAGCTGAAATAATAGATAAATTAGGTTATACTCCTTCGTACAAGAAGGTTTGGTTGGGAAAGCAGAAGGCAATTGAATAAATATTTGGGAACTGGGAGGAATATTATATTGATTTACCTAAATATTTTACAGCACTACAATTTTTTAACCCTGAGACTATAGTTGAATGGTGCACTGGAACATTGGATGATGTGGATTAAGTGGAGTTCATACGTGTTTTTTGAGCTTTTTCTTCTTCTATCAAGGGATTTGCGCTTTGTCGGCCTGCTATTAACATTGGTGCATGTAACACCAAAATACTCTTTATATGTAAATATAATAAAAAGGGTAAATTGGTCATTTTACCTTAGAAGGGTAATTTAGTCCTTTGGACAGAAAAGGATTTTGTTTGTAATAATATTTTGAGTTTTGGACTTAAAATGTTATAAAAACTGTTTTTTTGTGTCATAAAATGTGTAAGTTGTGGCAAAAGTTCAAGAATTAGAACTCCAGGGACTAAATTGCAAATTCAAGAAGTATAAATAAGGAACAGCTCTTCCACATGTGCAAAAAATCTGGAAGCATCGGGAGAGGGCTGTTGGAACGATCGTTGCAGATTTTTGGAGTTTTCTTGAAGAATTGAAGCTTGTAATTCGATTATTGGCTTTGAATTGAGGAATTGGAAGCCTTGAAGGTTAGTATTTCAAGTTCTAACCTAGCTTGTTCTTGATGAGTCTTATAGAAACTGAAATCTGTAATTTCAGTTATAATTATGTGTTTCAAATGGCTTAATACTTCCAGTAAGTCATGTTAAAAGAACTTAATTCAAGAATATGGAAGTAGGTTGCTATTCTTGAAGAATTGAGATTTTGATCAAGAACCCTAGATTGTGAGTTCTTGTGATACACTTGCTTCTAATGGCTTAAAATGAGTTTTAGATGCTATATTGACTGAAAGAAATCAGTAGAAGCAAGTAAAATTCAACAATTTCGGTTTTTGGACCAAAATTGTGAAAACGGGAAGTTTTAGAAATGGGTTGGAATCACCAATTCCATTGTCTAAAACTTAGTATTTATGAAGGGTTTTGATCTTGGAACATTGCCTAGCAATTAAGTCAAGTAATAAGGACTTAATAAGGAAAAATGGGATTTTTATAGCACAAAATCGAGCTCACTGTCTGGAATCGCAGCGATCGCGACCCGACGATAGAGCGGATCGCGACGCGAAGGCTCGACAAAAGAGGACTTGTTCTCTGTCAAAATTTTGAAGTTTGATTTTGATGCTAGGCTTATCCGATTGACCTGAAACTTTGAACATAGGTCTAATATGGTGTGAAACCTCATACAAAATTATCAAAATAAGAATACGACTTCCCGAAGGTACTGTAGCAGAATACGTGTATTTCGGGAAGTGTATTAAATTTTATGATGATGGTTAATGCTTGGAATTGGTGCTATATTAGACTCTTATGCATTAGAGTCAATTAAAATGGTTGTTAACCTATAATCATTGTGAAATGAATGAAATTATAGGTACGGGACAAAATCTTGCGGAATCCAATTCAAGGCAAGAAAAAACTAAAGCTAGTAGTAGCAAACATTCAGGTGAGTAATCTCACTTATATCCGATGTGATATGTGCTGGTTGAACAGCTGCAGATGGAAACAGTTTTGGGGACGAATTTGACAAATTTCATGATGAAATAAAAGACAATACCAGATAAGCCGTGAGTCTGTTATAGACAAGAACAGAGCTGTGAGTCAAGAATAATAATACGACAATATCAGATAAGCCGTGAGTCTACGATAGACAAGAACGCAGCTGTGAGTCGACCTTGAAAAGGCAATACCGGATAAGCCGTGAGTCATTGAGATGGCAAGAACGGAGCTGTGAGTCTAGGCAAAAGCGGTCAAACCCGTGAGCCATATATGAACATGTTTTATGGGATAATGCATATTTGATTTGTATATAGAACTTTATTCTTATACATGTTATAGTATATGTGATTACTCATTGGGCTTTATAGCTCACGATTTTATTTGATATGTCCCTGCAGGTGAGCGTGATCCCGCCAAGGGAAAAGATAAAGTCCGTAACTAGGGACTTAGGATGGATGAAGTGACAACCCGGCTTAAAGGATGTTTAATATTTGATGTATTGTAATCCTTGATACACTTGTACCTGTTTATGTTAATAAATACCCTTTGATTACGGTTTTATTATAAAATATATGGTTGAAAACTAAAAATTTTTATGGGGTGTTTTGTTAATAAGTCGGGTGTTACAAGTTGGTATCAGAGTCGTGGTTTAAGTGAACTAGGTGTCTTAGATTAGATTCCTGGACTTAAACCTTGAGAGAAAATAGACAGATGGACTGTTAGACATATATAAGTTTGTTGTTATATATGTAATCTAACCATTTGCTGAATTTTGAAGTATGATAAATACAAGGAGTAATCCCACTGGTGCAAATTCACGTTGAACATCAAGGAGTGGACCAGCCCGTTCACGTGGCTCAGATGGACGTAGAGCAAGGGAACCAGTGGGGGAAAATCCACCGGATCTACGGGCAATTGTGGCTGATGTGGTTAGGGAACTTATGCCTACGCTAATGAACAACCCTAACCCGAGTGAAGAGGCTGCAAAAAGCATTCATGACAAGCAGCCGGAAGATGAAAGTCACGGAGAAAGCCATGCCCGATCAGAAAAAGAAAAACAGGGCGGGAAGCTTCTACAAAGAAAGTCGGATGTACTTACAAAGCTTTCCTTGGTTGTAAACCAAAAGAATTTTCAGGGATAGACAATCCAGTCCAGGCAATGGAGTGGATAATGCATATTGAGAAGGTGTTTCGGGTCAGCAAATGTGCTGATGACGACAAGGTAGAATTTGCCACAAATCAACTTACAAGCAGTGCATTGCATTGGTGGCAAATTTACTACAAGTCATTAGGTCCTGACTCAACCCTATCGATACCTTGGGAACAATTCAAGACTAAGTTCAACGAGGAGTATTGTTTAGAGGTAGCCATAAAGAAGTTGGAGGACGAATTTCTGCACATGGAACAAGGTTCCCAGTCTGTCCAAGAATACACTCTGAGTTTTCTGGAGAAAGCAAGATTTGCGGAACACCATGTCAATACCGAAAAGAGGAAGATTGATAAGTATGTCTGGGGGCTGACGACCCGAATTAGAGAAATTGTGCAACCATTGAAACTGTCTACTTTCCGACAAGTGGTGGATAGGCCACTGAAAGGGAGACAGAGTTGAAGCGACAATAAGATGAAAAGAAAGCCATGGAAACTAAAAGAAAGGCGGAAGACCAAGGTTGGACGCCTCAGAAAAAGTCGCAACAAACTGGGTCTAAAGGTAAAGGCCAAAAAGATGGAGCCAAATGGTGTGAGAAGTGCAGAAAAAGGCACTCAGGAAGCTGTCAAAGTGATACTGTGTCGGTTAATTGCCGAAATTGTGGGAAAACGGGTCATACTACACGGGAGTGTCAGGCGGAACGACAGTGTTACCAGTGTGGAGCCACGGACCATATTCGCCCGAATTGTCCCCAGCTGAAATCTGGAGCGTACAGTGATAGATCCAGAGATGACCAGGGAGGAAAGAAAGAAGAGGCGAAGAACAGGGGAAGACCGGTGGCCTCGCGAGCTTTCCAGATGACTGTAGAAGAAGCTCGTGAAAATACCGATGTAGTGACAGGTATATTCACTCTAAATTCCATACCTGTATATGTTATATTTGATCCAGGGGCGACACATTGTTTTGTATCGGAGTCCCTAATGCCTCGCTTGAACGTACCCTTAACTCCTATGGATGAAAGCTTGGAAGTAGCTATAGCAGATGGTAGATATGTTTGGGTTTCCGAACACCTGGAAGGTTGTCAGCTTAAAATCTACGGGACCACTTTCCTTATAGATTTGAAGCCGATGACTACCAATGAATTTGGAGTAATCATGGGTATGGATTGGTTAGCAACGAATTATGCTAACATGGATTGTAGAAATAAAAGTCTTACAGTATTATCACCGGATGGGAAATGGATAAAGATTCAGGGTGAAAGACCACGGTTGAGAATGCCAGTTATCTCCTTTGCTCAAGCCCGAAGCTGTATTAGTAAAGGAGGGATGTTTTATTTGGCCTATGTAGCAGTGGCTAAACCAATTAAAGTGGGGGTAGCAAATGTAAATGTGGTAAACGAATTCCCAGATGTGTTTCCAGATGAACTTCCAAGGTTACCACCAGATCGACAAGTAGAGTTCACGATTGAACTGGTGCCGGGAGCTGCTCCTGTTGCCCGAGCTCCATATCGTTTAGCACCTTCAGAGATCATGGAACTGCGAAAGCAACTGGAAGAACTGTTGGATCGAGGTTTCATCAGACCGAGTACATCGCCTTGGGGAGCCCCTATCTTGTTTGTTAAGAAGAAAGACGGGTCAATGCGCATGTGCATTGACTATCGGGAATTAAACAAGATCACGGTGATAAACAAATATCCGCTGCCTAGAATAGATGACCTGTTTGATCAGCTACAGGGAGCATCTTATTTTTCCAAAATTGACCTGAGGTCGGGTTATCATCAGTTGAAGATACGAGAATCTGACATACCGAAGACAGCTTTTCGTACACGATACGGTCATTATGAGTTTTTGGTGATGCCTTTCGGGTTAACCAATGCTCCGGCCGTATTCATGGATCTCATGAACCGAGTGTGCCGTCCGTTCCTCGATACCTCGGTGATAGTATTTATAGACGATATCCAGGTGTATTCGCGAAGTCAAGCCGAGCATGAAGTGCAACTTCGACAAATGCTGGAGTTGCTTCGTCAGGAAAAGTTATATGCAAAATTCTCCAAGTGTGAATTCTAGCTGAGAGAAGTCCAATTTCTTGGCCATGTAATTAATGTTGAAGGGGTGAAAGTCGATCCAGCGAAGGTTGAAGCCGTGATGAAGTGGGAACCACCTCGAAGTCCGACTGAGGTACGAAGTTTCCTTGGTTTGGCAGGTTATTACAGAAGATATGTCGAGAATTTCTCCTCGATAGCTGCCCCGTTGACCAAGCTGACCAAGAAAGGCGAAAGATTTGAATGGGCAGAAAAATAGCAAGAAGCATTTCAAAGGTTGAAACAAGCCCTATGTGAAGCACCGATGTTAGCTCTACCGCAAAGCGGAGAAGAATATGTGATTTATAGTGATGCTTCTAGAGTCGGCCTTGGTTGTGTGCTAATGCAGAAAGGTCGGGTGATAGCTTATGCGTCCCGCCAATTAAAAGAAGCCGAGAAGAAATATCCAGTTCATGATCTGGAATTAGCTGCTGTGATCTTGGCATTGAAGTTGTGGAGACACTACCTGTACGGTGTGAAGTTCGTTATTTACACGGATCATAAAAGTTTGAAGTACCTATTTGATCAAAAAGAGCTCAACATGAGACAGCAAAGGTGGATGGATCTACTTAAAGACTTTGATTGCAAAATCTTGTACCACCCTGGCAAGGCGAATGTGGTGGCATATGCTCTAAGCCGGAAAGAAGTTCCTTTGAAAGTTACATCCACTTGTATGGGTGTAGCAAGCCGACTACCTGAACTGATCCGTTTGGCACAGGAAGAAGCGTTTAAGCCGGAACATGTAAAAAGCGAACGAATGGTTGGATATATGAAGTATTTGGATAAAAATGCACAGAAATTGAAGACCTTTAGAGGACGTGTATGGGTCCCAAAGCAGGGTGAGGCACGAAATTTACTACTAGAAGATGCACATTATAGCCGATATGCAGTTCATCCGGGCAGTACCAAGATGTTTTGGACGCTAAAACCGCTGTACTGGTGGCCTGGGATGAAGAGAGACGTTGGCAGATACGTAGAAAAGTGTTTGACGTGCCTGCAAGTGAAGTCAAACCATCAGAAACCATACGGAGAAATCCAGCCGTTGCTGATTCCAGAAAAGAAATAGGACAATATTACTATGGATTTTGTGACAAAGTTGCCGCGGACACCGCGAGGTCATGATGCGGTATGGGTGATTATTGATCGGTTGACCAAATCGGCACAATTCATACCAATTAGCGAGAAGTTCAGAATTGATAAATTGGCGAAAATCTACATAGATGAGGTGATTTGTCGACATGGGTTACCGGTGTCGATCGTGTCGGACCGAGATAGCGGATTTACTTCCCGGTTTTTGCAAAGTCTGCAAGAGCAATTGGGTACAAAGGTACTTATGAGTACTGCATACCACCCACAAACCGATGGCCAAAGTGAAAGAACCGTTCAGACTTTGGAAGACATGTTTGTTGGAAATCAAGGTTCATGTAATTAGTTTCAAAAACAAGAATTTGCAACGGAAGCATAAAATCATGAACACAAATTCCATTTTCAAGAGGATCATGCTACATGCATGTAGAGATAAGATGAAGAACAAACATAGATTAAGTTCAAGATCATAACCTTTGTTCTTGGGTTTGGTTTGGATGATTTTGATAGCTAGGAATCAAATTAGAATCCCTCTATAGTTGATCCACCACAAGCTTGAACACCCTTGAATGCTAGTTCCACAACTTGCAAGTTATAACTCCTTTTCTTATGAATCCAAAAACCAATTTTCTTAGGCACTTAAGGAGAGTTATTTGGCTGATTTTTAAGCAAGAAAATGATCATAAAACCCTCTCAAAACCGTCCACAATATAACCCACCAAGAGAAAAGAAAAGCACATGCAACTAGCTTAAAAGAAAGATCCATTTGATTTCTATAATCAAAAGCTAGAAGACACAAGGCATCTCCCTTTTCTTTTAAGTTCTTAATGCATTCTTTTCCTTCCAATATGGCTAGTTATATGATGACTAATGAAGTGCTAGTTGGTTGTTATTATTTATAAAACTTAGATAATTATAAGCTTATAAATAATACATCTTCTCATTTCTTTAATGGAATAACATTTAACCCATAATCAAATATATAAATAAACCATCTAAATATACAATCTTAATTGTATAATTATATATATATACATATATATATAACAATATATATATATTTTATTTAATTTACTAATTAAATTAAATAAAAGGCTTACTTATAAATCAATTAAATCGTTTAACAATTTAAACAATTTAATTGTTACTTAATTAATTCATCACATATGAATTACTAATCAACCTTTAATTTTGTAGTTATTATTATTTACCTCAAATAATAATAACCTACAAGATTAAATTGCAAGTTTAGTATCATTTGATGTTAAATCAAATTTAACGTTCTAAATGATCAATAGGTGTCAAACTTGTTGTTGGTGTGACCCTATAGGATCATGTATTATTAGTAATATCATTTTATGATCATCCTTGGACATATAGAACTAACAATCTCCCACTTGCACAAGGTTGCATCATAGAATGATATCGACAGTGGTAAACGTCTAGCAACATTTCACTGCCCCCAATAACACATGACATTGTGCCATTCAACAACATTCAATTCTTCAGAAAACACGAGGCTCTAATTGATGTATAAGGTTATCTATCAATTATCCCTTTGTCACAGACATCATGTTGAACATGAGACATGGATCTTAATAATTCTCATTTTATGTTCAACTTTCAAACAGGCGCCTTAGATGTCTAACTCTCAACACATAAGAGGAACAAATCCCGTCTTGACTACATACGCCCCTCATATAGTTAGTACTATGCATGAGTATGGCCTTTATGGTTGTCTGTATTTCAAGAACAACAGTAAACCATATCAAAGCATAGTACACTCTACACTTGAGTCCCAAATATGTATCTCAGGTCAAAGGATACAATGATAATACCTTTATTCAAGAATCACTTATGATGATGATCCATGGAGTGATCTTGAAACGGGTCAAGTCCAATACTTGTTCACTGACAAGTACCTATAAATTTGGTTGCAACCTTTTGCTACTTTTACCCATAAAAGTCAACCAATCCAATTCATATTAGTCTTACTTCATAATTGCTCCCACAACTATGATCGACTATGGACGTTTAGAATAACTAAATTATTCAAGGATTAAACATGCTAATAAAACACAATAATTATGAATGAAACATCACGTCACAAATATTACATAATTCTTGTCGTTTTCATAAGTTCATATTCATAAAACATTAAAACACAAATCAAATCCATTCATTAGAAAAACGGAGTCCTATACCCTTAGCATGACTTTCATGCTTAGTTTGGGGTAAAGGTTTCGTGAATGGGTCTGCCAAATTTTGATCTGTATGAACCTTGTGAATACTTATTTCACCATTTTTAACTTCATGTCTAATGTAGTTATACCTTCGGTGAATGTGTTTGGTTCTTTGATGCAATCTAGGTTCCTTTGCTTGAGTTATAGCACCTAGATTGTCACAGAAGATTTCTATAGGGTCCCGAATGGAAGGAACAACCCCTAGATCTTCTATGAACTTTCTCATCCAGACAGCTTCTTGAGCAGCTTCTGAAGCAGCAACATATTCTGATTCTGTAGTGGATTGTGCAATCACTTCTTGTTTGGAACTCTTCCAAGACACGGCTCCTCCATTTAAAATAAAGACATACCCAGATTGAGATTTCGAATCATCCCTATCTGTTTGGAAGCTTGCGTCAGTGTAACCCTTTACCTTTAAGCTTTCTTCCAAACCGCCATAAACTAAGAACATATCTTTAGTTCTTCTCAAGTACTTAAGAATGTTCTTTACAGCAGTCCAGTGGGCTTCACCTTGGTTCTGTTGATACCTACTAGTCATACTTAAGGCACATGAGACGTCGGGCCTAGTGCATAACATGGCATACATGATGGACCCAATTGATGAAGCATATGGGACATGTTTCATCCTTTCAAGTTTAGTCCTAGAGTTTGGGCACTGAGACTTGCTTAGGATGGTGCCATGAGGCATTGGCAAGAATCCTCTTTTGGAGTCTTGCATCTTGAACCTTTTCAAGATTTTATCAATATATACACTTTGGCTAAGACCAATAAGTCTCTTAGATCTATCTCTATAGATCTTTATGCCTAATACATAAGCAGCTTCCCCTAGATCCTTCATTGAGAAACAACTCTCAAGGAACGCTTTGACACCTTTTAAGGTTGGGATGTCATTTCCAAATAAAAGTATGTCATCTACATACAATACTAGGATTATGACAATGCTCCCACTAGCTTTCTTGTAAACACAGGAGTCATCCTCATTTTTGATGAATCCAAAACTCGTAATCTTTTCATCAAAACGGATGTTCCATGTTCGAGACGCTTGCTTTAATCCATAGATAGATCTTTTAAGCTTGCACACTTTGTTTGGATGCTTGGGATCGACAAAACCTTCAGGTTGTTCCATATAGACATCTTCCAATAAGTATCCATTAAGGAAAGCGGTCTTGACATCCATTTGCCATATCTCATAATCATAGTATGCGGCTATGGCAAAAAGTATCCTAATCGACTTGATCATTGCCACTGGAGAAAAGGTCTCATCATAGTCAATACCATGAGTCTGTGAGTATCCTTTAGCGACAAGTCTAGCCTTAAAAGTGTGAACATTTCCATCCACGTCGATTTTCTTCTTGAAAACCCATTTGTTCCCAATAGTCTTACAATTGGTGGGAAGATTAACCAAGTTCCAAACTTGATTATCGTGCATGGATTGCATCTCAGTGTTCATGGCCTCAAGCCATTTATCAGATTCAGGATCTGATATTGCACTCTGATAGTTGACGGGTTCATCAGAATCTATCGTATAACATTCCTCTTCCATCAAAAGGTAACCATACCTTTCTGGTTCAATTCGAACCCTACCAGATTTGCGAACACCTTGTGTTACAATTTGTTCCTGATCAACCGTTTGTTCAGGTTCAACAATTTCTTGTTGAATGCTAGATTCAACTTCTTGTGTATCAGGTTGTGGTTCCTGAAGTTCCTCAAGTTCCACAAACCTCCCACTAGCCTCTTCCGTCAGAAACTTGTTTTCTAGGAATTCAGCTTTTCGAGAAATAAATATCTTATTCTCGATGGGATTGTAGAAATAGTATCCAAGACAATCTTTCGGATACCCTACAAAGATACATTTAGTTGAACGGAGTTCTAATTTGTTTGAAGCTTCTTGTCTAATATAAGCTTCACAACCCCATACCTTGAGATAGGATAAAGATGGAACCCTTCCATGCCATATCTCATAAGGCGTTTTATCTACCTTCTTAGTAGGTGCCATGTTTAGGAGACGAGCAGATGTTTGTAAAGCATAACCCCAAAAAGATAAAGGTAGAGTACTTCTACTCATCATGGATCAAACCATATCCAATAGTGTTCGGTTCCGCCTCTCAGACACACCATTATGTTGTGGTGTTCCAGGTGGAGTAAGTTGTGAAACAATTCCACAAGTCTTACAATGATCCATAAAGTTTGTACTTAAGTACTCACCTCCTCTATCAGAACGAATAACTTTAATTGTTTTGTTGAGTTGATTTTCCACTTCACTTTGAAACGTTTTGAACATTTCAAACGCCTCATGTTTATGTTTAATCAAATAAACATATCCAAAACGACTAAAGTCGTCAGTGAAGGTGATGAAATATCTTTCACCATATCTAGTCATTGGCTTGAAAGGACCACATACATCCGTATGTATGATTCCTAACAAGTCCTTTGCTCTCTCATTGGTTCCGGAGAAAGGAGCTTTAGTCATCTTGCCATGTAAACAAGATTCACATATATCAAATGAGTCACTCTCATTTGCCTTCAAAAGTCCACTCTTTTGAAGTTGGGATATGCGATTCTTGTTTATATGCCCAAGGCGACAATGCCATAGATAGGTTTGACTCAAATCAAATTTGGGTTTCTTGGTGAAAGTGTGGTATAAAGAGTCATGGTTAGTCTTTTCATCAAGGTTTACTTCATAAATTCCATTTAAAGGCCTAGCCTCAAAATAGAATACATTATTTTTGTAAACACAAATATCATCATTATTAAAGGAAAGATCAAATCCACATTGTCTTAATTTAGCAACCGAAATAATATTCCTAGTCAAGCTAGGAACATAGTAAACATTCAACAATGTCACACACAAGCCATTAGGTAGTAATAAATTAAAACTTCCAATTGAATCCACCGCAACCCTTGCATTGTTTCCAACCCGAAGTACTACCTCATTTGCCTTCAGTCGCCTACTCCTTTTGAACCCCTGCAACATATTACATATGTGAGTTCCACAACCAGTATCAAATACCCATGTGTTAGGAGATAAATTATAAAGTTCTAGATCTATCACATAGATACCTGAAGTGCCTTCACCGGCCTTCTTCTTTTTCAACTCCGCAAGATACGTAGGGCAATTTCTCTTCCAATGCCCAGCTTTGCCACATTCAAAGCATGTGTCTTCTTTGGCAACCTTTGCCTTCTTCTTGGGCGGATGGGATGGTTGGACAACTTTCTTGCCCTTACCTTTGAAAGCTTTTGCTTTCCCTTTGCCCTTGGAGTTGGTGGGGTGTTCTGGTCTAGTTCTCTTTGTTCCACCTTCCTTGATCATGAGAACTTGAGTGGTTTTCTTAGGCAGATTCTTTTCCGCGGTAATTAGCATCCCATGTAATTCCGGGATAGTCTTGTTTAAACCATTCATGTTATAATTCATGACAAAAGGATCAAAGGACTTTGTCAAGGAGTTAAGGATCATATCCGTTGCTAGCTCTTCGGGCATCACAACTCCAAGACGTGCCAAATGATCAATGTGACTCTTCATTTTGAGCACATAAGAGCTTACCGTCTGCCCATCCTCCATCTTGCAAGCATGGAAAGCCCGAACAGTTTCGAACCTTTCCGTTCTTGCAAGTTGTTGGAACATTTCCTTTAGTTGATTAATCATGTCATAGGCTGAATGATTCTCCAAATCCTTCTGAAGGTCGGGAATCATGGTTGCCAACATGAGGCATGATGCATCGATGGAATCATCCATCTTTTTAAGCCATGCATCGTGTGCGGGCTTAGGAGTGGCAGGAGGCTCTTCTGTAAGTGGTTCATTGAGAACATATTCTTTCTTTTCTTGTTTGAGAACAATTCTCACACTACGGTACCAATCCAAGAAGTTGGTATGGTTAAGTTTTTCTCCTTCAAGGAGAGACCGTAGTGAGGTTTTATTAGGAGCCGAGTGTGTGTTGTTTGGTGCCATCTACAAAATTTTAACAAGGTTCTATTTAGTAAATTATGATATTAAGTCCTTAATAATTAATACCCTTTCTTGTTTCATAAACTTTAATTAATTAAGGTCTAGAATCCAAGTTGCATCACGAATAAGTGGTTAGGTATCCTTTATCCCGCCTATTCGAATCAACAAGGTAGGTAACGGTTTACCAATTATATCCAAATATAATTTCTAGAGTTATGGGATCCCATTATAACATTTATAAGTTTGGCATGTTTGATCCCATCTATGCCTTGGATTTCTAATGCTTAGGTGACCTTTATCACAAGAGATTTCCAAACGAATCATCCTACTTAAACGGACGTGTAGTTTTTGACAACTATTAATGGTTAGGTGTCCTTTATCCCATCAATATTGCAAAACTACTTCTTGTATCACAAGAAGACTCCAAGTGGTTAGGTATCCTTTATCCCACAAGGAAATACAAGTGATACATGAGTGTCTTTAAGAGGGATGGCATTGATTCGTATTTCATAAGGGATTTGAATGTTTTACAATTCTAATTTTGAAAAACATATGGTATCATGTAGATTGCATGCATCCTATGAACATGGTACCATTAAATCTTATTTTGTTAATTGGTTCCTAAATCATAAAATCTCCATTTTATTGATTCTTTGTTTGTGGTCAAGTTTACAATTAATATCCAATATTAAGTTTGAGTTTGATCACATATATTAGAACCAATTTATAATCCTAAATAATTACCATTATTACTTAGGGTTGGAGTTTGTAAGAGTTTATAAAATCTCCATTTTATTTCTTGTTTTAATCATTTTCAAAACTTGACTTAATAGGTTTTTAAACAAAACCCATTTTATCACATCTTATGTTTTAAATGTCAACTTTTGAAAATACAAACTCCTTGATGATTATGTTTAATTATCTAGGTTGTCTAGCATGCAAAATCTCATTTTCATCCACAACATAACATAATAAAACATTCAAACATCACAAGCATGCATGGGTGCATAAACACAAGCCAACTAGTTTGATATTTCATGTGAGCCACACATGAAATATCAAGTCCAAACCTAGGGACAAAAGGGTGACAAAAACTCAACCAAATGATCTTCGATTTGGCTACAATTTTGCCAAGCCTTTTATAACACCAAATGACACTTGAACCACCATTTCTTGACACCATAGAGTGACATGTGATTTTTCTTTGGACCCTTCAAAACTTGCGACCAGCAGGGGCAGCAGGAAGGGTTTTTGTGGTTTTTTGTTGCATTTTTCAATTCATTCTTGGCTATATTGATGCTAATACTTGTTGAAACTTAATGTATATACTAGATATTAAAGTTACCAACAAGTATATCACCAAATGACCAATATATGAATTTATAAAACACTTCCAAAACATTTTTGAAATCTGGACAGCAGTTCTTCAGAAAGTGCTGCTGTTGGGTGCAATCTTTTCTTACTTCCTTCTCTTGTTACATTTTGTGAATGAAATAAAATACAACTATTCTAACAATTACAAAATGAATAAAAGAAGTAAATAACTAATTATTATTACAAACCATTTGAATAAAAGAATAGATTACAACCAAATCGAATACAAACACAACACATGCATCATATGGTCCTTGGCTTGTTTATGCACCATTTTATCACATAAAATTATAAGAAAATCAACACTTTGTTTTTCTAAGGCAACATCTATGTAACCAAATGCATGCATACATAAAATATAGTTGGTTACATAAAATCATAGATTATATATTTGCAAGTTGCCAAAGAAGCCATGCATGAAACTTTCATTCATGAAGATGAACATTCATGGCTTCCAAAAACCAAGTTTATCTAAATAAACTTATTATCTGAACATGCAATATAGCCATGGCTCTGATACCAATTGTTGGAAATCAAGGTTCATGTAATTAGTTTCAAAAACAAGAATTTGCAACGGAAGCATAAAATCATGAACACAAATTCCATTTTCAAGAGGATCATGCTACATGCATGTAGAGATAAGATGAAGAACAAACATAGATTAAGTTCAAGATCATAACCTTTGTTCTTGGGTTTGGTTTGGATGATTTTGATAGCTAGGAATCAAATTAGAATCCCTCTATAGTTGATCCACCACAAGCTTGAACACCCTTGAATGCTAGTTCCACAACTTGCAAGTTATAACTCCTTTTCTTATGAATCCAAAAACCAATTTTCTTAGGCACTTAAGGAGAGTTATTTGGCTGATTTTTAAGCAAGAAAATGATCATAAAACCCTCTCAAAACCATCCACAATATAACCCACCAAGAGAAAATAAAAGCACATGCAACTAGCTTAAAAGAAAGATCCATTTGATTTCTATAATCAAAAGCTAGAAGACACAAGGCATCTCCCTTTTCTTTTAAGTTCTTAATGCATTCTTTTACTTCCAATATGGCTAGTTATATGATGACTAATGAAGTGCTAGTAGGTCGTTATTATTTATAAAACTTAGATAATTATAAGCTTATAAATAATACATGTTCTCATTTCTTTAATGGAATAACATTTAACCCATAATCAAATATATAAATAAACCATCTAAATATACAATCTTAATTGTATAATTATATATATATATATACATATATATATATATATATATATATATATATATATATATATATATATATATATATATATATAACAATATATATATATATTTTATTTAATTTACTAATTAAATTAAATAAAAGGCTTACTTATAAATCAATTAAATCGTTTAACAATTTAAACAATTTAATTGTTACTTAATTAATTCATCACATATGAATTACTAATCAACCTTTAATTTTGTAGTTATTATTATTTACCTCAAATAATAATAACCTACAAGATTAAATTGCAAGTTTAGTATCATTTGATGTTAAATCAAATTTAACGTTCTAAATGATCAATTGGTGCCAAACTTGTTGTTGGTGTGACCCTATAGGATCATGTATTATTAGTAATATCATTTTTATGATCATCCTTGGGCATATAGAACTAACAATGTTAAGAACCTGTGTCATTGATTTTGGTGGAAGTTGGGAAGATCATTTACCTCTGGTAGAATTCGCGTACAATAATAGCTATCATTCCAGCATTCAGATGGCCCCGTATGAAGCATTGTATGGAGCACCGTGTCGTACTCCGACATTGTAAGAACCCGCGAAACTCTGTAATAAGATATTAAATAAGTATGTGTAATAGTAAAGTTATGAAAAAGGGCAAATTGGTCTTTTGCCATATTTTGAACTTTAATGTAAAATATTTCGTAATTATGGGTATTAATGTAAGAAATTAAAGTATGGTGTAATAAAATTAAAGTATGGTGCCAAATTGGAAGAAAAGGAACTAGAGGGTTAAAAGTGAAAAATTAGGAAGTATAAATAGGAGAAAAATCTCCATAACTCCCAGAAACTTACAGAAGCATCGGGAGAGAGCAAGAGTGGTCACAGTTTTGAAGGTTCTGGGGAATTTGATCAGAAAATCAGAAACTAACTTGAAGATTGTTGTTTTCAAGCTAATTAAGGTAAGAATTTCACCTTAAAAACTTAGTTTAAACATTTTGGGGTTTTTGTGGATGGGTGAAAACGAGTTGCAGAAGTGGTGTGGAGTTATATCGTGTTTCCAATCTTAGAAACATGTTCTAAGTACCATTAGAAACTCAATTCCACTTCTGGCATCGGTTAAAAATAGGAGGAATTGATAATTTTCCTCAAGAACCCTAAATTGAGAATTTATGTGATTAAGTTGTTTCCATGGGTTAAAACATGATGTAAACTGAAGGTTTTAGTCATAGAATGATGTATAATGGTTTGGTTAAGTATTAAGGACTTAATGGACTAAAACAGTGGGCTACAGCACAAAAATCGGGCAAAAACCCGTATCTGCAGCACAGACACGAGTCGTGCTCTTTTTGCCTAGCATAAGCACGGGTCTTGCTCCACTATTTAAGCCAGAAATAGCATCCTACAAAGAGCACGAGTCGTGCTCTTTCATGCACACAATATGCACGACTCGTGCATATCCCCTGATGTCCAAAACGTCCGAAATTTCGTGAAAAATGGTGCTAGGTATGTCCGTTTGGCCTATAATTTATACCATAAGCCTAAAGTGGGTTTAAAATAGGGGGAAAATTGTCGGAACAGAAATACAACCTCTCAAGGGTACTGTAGCAAGATGCGTGTATCTCAGGGAAAGTTATAAATTAAAGAAAGTTAGTTAATAAAGATTGTAGCCTAGTTATGAACCGTAGTTGCATAATATGGCACTCTTGTGCTGTAAAGATAGTTATTGAATATACGAACCTAGTATAAATGTATAATTTGTATATAATAGGTGGTGGTTCAAACAAGATTGTTCAAGAGAAAGAAAAAGGAGTTCGGGAAGCTAGATAACTCCTAAGTGACTCGAGGTGAGTATTATGTGGATTTTTGAAGTACATAGCAAAATGAATTTTTATGCAAAAATGTTTTGGAGTCAAAGTGGTTTTATAACTTTAAAAGTATTTTGTGAAAAATATGCTTATATGTGTAAAGAAAGAAAATCAGAAATACTGTGAACTAATAATGTGATTGGCCCATGATGATAAGTTGTTTAGTATCCGGATAAAGATCACGGCCTGCTGTGGTAGGGGTGGTCAAAGACACTACTGGGATGGTACCTCCCGTCGCGAAGTAGTTGTCTTACCTTGGTAGATGAATCCGTTTCATGCTATTGAGGAAGTAGTTATACGGGTGCGTCTCGTATAAAACCTACGGGTGCGCTCGTAGGAATGTACCATCACACAATAAGGAATACCTATGGGTGCGCTCATAGGAAATGAAATGTTGGTAATTTAAAGAATAATGTATTATTGGAAAACTGTTTTCGGTCTAAACCCTTAATGCTCACGAGACATTATGTCTCACGTACATTTTTTTAAATGCTATGTACTCAGGTAAGCAGGAAGGGCATTAAAAGAGTCGGGTGTGGGACCGTAGCTTCTGTTGTACAAAATATAAAAAAATAAACAGGTTTGAACTATGGTTATGATACGTATTTGTGATACCCAGTTTGTAAAAACTTAAATGGTTTGTATGATTAAATATTTGTATTATAAGTTTTTTGAAAAAAAAATGTGTTCAAAAGTTGGGGTGTTACAATTTGGTATCAGAGCCATGGTTTAAGCGAATTAGGTTGGGTAACCATCCTAGGCTTAAACTATTGGATTAATAGTAAGTAAAGTAGTAGTCTAGGTACTAATTAACGGGGTAGAGTCGGTAATTGACAGTGTTGCAATCCACAGAAACCGGTGAATCAGGAGGTCTTGTGATAACACCAGAGCCAAAGTATATAGGTGGTTAAAATAGTATTGGGCCGGTATTATTGTAACCACAGGATATGCTTTGGAAATGGTGAAGTCACAATGGAACCTGAGGAAACTTGGTTGTGGAAATTAGTAGAGAGATATGTGGGAACGCAAGTTCCATAGGAAGATCACATGCTATCGCTTTCGAATATATTGATAAGCATATTTACGGAAGTAACAAACGTGAAATTTTATTATTCTCATATAGTAAATGAGAGTGGTGATCATAACCTTTCAAGCGAAGGACATGCAGCCAGTCATACTCCATCTCGTGGGAGTATTCCTGTCAACGATGTGGATAATATGGGTGACATGCCAAACCCAATACCGCAACCTCCACCTGTAACTTTGGAGGCTATACAAAACCTTATTAGCAATCTAAAGACGGAGATGAAGGAAGATATGCGCCAAATGCTGAACACACGGCTGGGGGACCCACGTCCTAATCCTTCTACTGATGATGCCTCTTGGAGACCTACCAATGGAGATTCCCTGACAGAAGAAGATAGTGTGGGGACGGAAGACAAGAAGAGATGTTCTTTTAAGACCTTCCTGGCCTGTAAACCAACAGAATACTATGGTAGTTTCGAGCCCAAAGTTACGATGCGATGGATACGGGAAACAGAGCAAGTATTGGAGGTCAGCAAATGTCATGAGAAAGATAAGGTTTACTATGCCTCCCGAATGTTGAAAGACGATGCGTTGGTCGGGTGGAATACCCTATACGAGCTGGTTGGAAAGGATGTAATTTATAAATGGTCGTGGACCGAATTCACTACTCGCCTAAAGAACAAATATTTTCCCCTTCGGGACATAGAAAAACTTGAAGATGAATTCCTTACATTAAAGAAGGGTATTATGACCATTGCTGAGTACACTAAGAAGTTTAGCGATATGCTACCATTTGTGGGCAACATTTATACTACGGAGCGGGCCCGAATCAACCGCTACGTGAAAGTTCTACCTTGGGAGTACGAATTGGAAGTGAAACAGACGGTAACAATGGATGAGGCGTTCGTGGCAGCAAGAAATGTTGAAGATGTGTGGAAGCGAAGAACAATGGAAAGGCAAGTTTCTGGGGATAAACGTAAATTCAGTGGTGGGAGCAGTAGTTGGAATAAGAAGGGGAAGTCGGTGGTGATGTCAACCAAACAGGGCAACCGGAAGACGTGTGAGAAATGTGGGAAAGAGCATACGGGCGAATGTAAGACGGGAAGCACAGCCTGCTTTAACTGTGGAAGAATGGGTCACAAGGCTAGGGAATGTACCTATCCGAAGCTCAGCGAAGTCGAGTGTTTCTCCTGTCATGAAAAGGGGCACTACAGTTTTAATTTCCCGAAGAAGGGTGGCGAGACAATGGTGTGAACGGCGCAGAAAAAGACGGAGCATCAAAAAGTGAAGACTCGCGCTTTTCAACTTACACGGGAGGAAGCGAAGGAGACACAAGACGTGGTCTCAGGTACCCTATTAATTAACCAGATGCCTGCTTACGTACTATTTGATTCTGGTGCTACGTGTTCGTTTGTGTTTCATGAGTTTAATCAAAAATTCAACGTACCGTTAGAATCATTAGATTGTGTATGCGAGGTCGAGTTGACTAGTGGTAAGAAGGTGGAGATAAAACATGTGTACCGTGGCTGCGAACTCAGCATAGATGACCAGAAATTCTCGTTGAACCTTCTTTCAATTGGAGTGAAGACTTTTTATGTCGTCATTGGCATGGATTGGCTTGGGGCCAATGATGCGAAAATTGCATGTGGAAAGAAGATAGTGTCGGTGAAGATTCCGGATGGTAGTAAAGTGTATGTTTATGGTGAAAAACCCAAGAGGATGTCAAGCTTGATTAGTGCAGCGAAAGTCAGAAGATGTTTGGTGAAAGGATGCCCATCCTATGTGGCGTATGTAATAATAGAAGATAAAGAAAAGAAAACCGTAAATGACATTGACGTGGTGAGAGAATACCCTAAAGTGTTTCCAGACGATTTACCCGGTTTGCCACCAGAGAGACAAGTTAAATTTCGAATTGATCTTGTACCTGGAGCTTCTCCTATTGCCCGTGCTCCATACCGTTTGGCCCCGACCGAAATGCGGGAGTTGATGTCACAATTACAGGAATTGCTTGATAAAAGCTTCATACGCCCCAGTGTGTCGCCTTGGGGTGCACCGGTGCTGTTTGTCAAAAAGAAGGATGGTTCGATGCGAATGTGCATTGACTATCGCGAGCTCAACAAGATTACCATTAAAAATCGTTACCCGTTACCACGTATAGATGATCTGTTTGACCAATTGCAAGGCGCTGACTATTTCTCAAAGATTGACCTTCGGTCTGGTTATCATCAGGTGCGTGTGAGAAACGAAGATATTGAGAAGACTGCTTTCCGTACTCGCTACGGGCACTATGAATGCCTGGTCATGCCTTTTGGTTTGACGAATGCCCCGGAAATTTACATGGATTTGATGAATAGGGTGTGCAAACCGTTCCTTGATAAGTTTGTTATCGTCTTTATTGATGACATTCTTATCTACTCGAAAAATGCGGAAGAACACAAGAGTCATCTGAGGACAGTATTGGAAGTTTTAAAGAAAGAGAAGTTATATGCGAAATTTTCAAAGTGTGAGTTTTGGCTGAGGGAAGTGTAATTCCTTGGACACGTCGTCTCAATCCAAGGTATCAAAGTAGATCCAGCGAAAGTGGAAGCGGTGATGAAATGGGAAATCCCAAAGACCCCGACAGAAGTGAGAAGTTTTCTTGGACTCGCCGGGTACTACCGACGATTCATCCAAGATTTTTCACGAATTGCAGTACCTCTTACGAAGCTAACAAGAAAAGGGGTACAATTCGAGTGGGGAGTAGAACAAGAGAAAGCATTTGAGACACTGAAAGAGAAATTATGTGATGTGCCGGTTCTTACCCTGCCTGAAGGAACCGAAGATTTCGTGGTGTATAGTGATGCCTCGAACAGAGGATTGGGTGGTGTACTAATGCAGCGGGGAAAAGTGATAGCATATGCCTCTCGCCAATTGAAGGAACCCGAAACTCGGTATGCAACACACTACTTGGAATTGGCGGCAATTGTGTTTGCATTAAAGATTTGGAGGCATTACTTATACGGGACCAAATGTACTCTGTACAGGGATCATAAAAGTCTGCAGTATGTATTCTCACAAAAGGAACTTAATATGAGGCAAAGTAGGTGGCTAGAACTGATAAATGACTATGATTGTGAAATCGCCTACCACCCTGGGAAAGCAAATGTGGTAGCAGATGCTTTAAGCAGAAAGTTTCACGAAAAGAAGAGTCAAGAAAGATTGATGCAGACAGAACTGAAATCCAGTTTAATAGAAAGAATTAAAGACGCGCAAAAGCAAGTGTTGGAAAGTGGTGACTTAAAGAAATAAAAGCTGGGAAAGGATCTGGTATTTGGAGAAAATACTCAGGGATTGAAGACAGTCAGAAACCGCGTATGGGTACCAAAAGCTGGTGGAATCAGGAAGTTGATCCTAGAAGAATCCCATAAGTCAAAGTATTCCATTCATCCAGGAAGTACGAAAACTTATGGGGATCTCAAAGAACAGTACTGGTGGCCGGGAATGAAGAAAAGAATAGTCAAGTATATTTCTAAATGTGCAACCTGTGCACAAGTGAAGGCGGAACACCAAGCCCCGTATGGAAATACTCAACCACTGCAAATTCCAGTGGGGAAATGGGAAGACATAACCATGGATTTCATAGTTGGGTTGCCAAGAACTAGAAGGGGCCATAATTGTATATGGGTCATTGTTGACCGCTTGACCAAGAGTGCTATGTTTTGGGCAATTAAAGAAAATACACATCTGGAAACATTAGCATAGATATACATGGGTGAAGTTATAAGACTTCATGGAGCTCCCCTGTCAATTGTGTCTGATAGAGATCCACGATTTACCTCAAAGTTGTGGGAGGCATTACAGGAACGAATGGGGACAAAAAACAAAATGAGTACAGCTTATCATCCCCAGACTGACGGGCAAAGTGAACAAACTATCCAGACCGTGGAAGCCATGCTACGATCGTGTGTTCTGGATTTTGGTGGAAATTGGGACGAGCACTTGCCATTGGTGGAGTTTTCTTATAATAACAGCTATCATTCCAGTATTGGAATGCCACCATTCGAAGCTTTATATGGCAGGAAATGTAGAACCCCTTTGTGTTGGTTGGAAGCGGGGGAGACTAAAATGACTGGGCCGGAAATAGTAAGGATAACAAATGAAAAGATCAAAATAATTCAAGCTAATATGAAAGCTGCACAAGATAGACAGAAGAGTTATGCAGACTTGAAGAAGAGACCTTACGATTTAAAAGAAGGTGATCTAGTAATGCTTAAAGTATCACCGTGGAAAGGTGTGGTAAGATTCGGAAAGAGGGGTAAACTGAGTCCAAGATATATTGGACCTTTCAAGATCCTACAAAGAATTGGCGAGCAAGCTTTCAAGTTAGAATTACCATGTGAACTGAGTGGTATACATGATACGTTCCATGTATGTTACCTAAAAAGGTATTTTGGAAAGAGTGAGCTTGTTATCCCGTTGGAAGACTTAAAAGTGGAAGCCCTGAATAAGCTAGTAGAAGAACCAGAAGCAATGCTGGAAGTAAGAACCAAGAAGCTGAGAAACAAGGAGATTGACTTAGTCTTAGTCAAATGGAAGCATCAATCGAGTTCAGACTTGACCTGGGAGACTTTGGAAGACATAAAGAAAAGATACCCCAATTTACGAATTATGAGAAGATTCCGAGGACGGAATCCTCTTAAGGGGGAGAGGTTGTAAGAACCCGCGAAACTCTGTAATAAAATATTAAATAAGTATGTGTAATAGTAAAGTTATGAAAAAGGGCAAATTGGTCTTTTGCCATATTTTGAACTTTAATGTAAAATATTTCGTAATTATGGGTATTAATGTAAGAAATTAAAGTATGGTGTAATAAAATTAAAGTATGGTGCCAAATTGGAAGAAAAGGAACTAGAGGGTTAAAAGTGAAAAATTAGGAAGTATAAATAGGAGAAAAATCTCCATAACTCCCAGAAACTTACAGAAGCATCGGGAGAGAGCAAGAGTGGTCACGGTTTTGAAGGTTCTGGGGAATTTGATCAGAAAATCAGAAACTAACTTGAAGATTGTTGTTTTCAAGCTAATTAAGGTAAGAATTTCACCCTAAAAACTTAGTTTAAACATTTTGGGGTTTTTGTGGATGGGTGAAAACGAGTTGCAGAAGTGGTGTGGAGTTATATCGTGTTTCCAATCTTAGAAACATGTTCGAAGTACCATTAGAAACTCAATTCCACTTCTGGAATCGGTTAAAAATAGGAGGAATTGATAATTTTCCTCAATAACCCTAAATTGAGAATTTATGTGATTAAGTTGTTTCTATGGGTTAAAACCTGATGTAAACTGAAGGTTTTAGTCATAGAATTATGTATAATGGTTTGGTTAAGTATTAAGGAATTAATGGACTAAAACAGTGGGCTACAGCACAAAAATCGGGCAAAAACCCGTATCTGCAGCACAGACACGAGTCGTGCTCTTTTTGCCTAGCATAAGCACGGGTCGTGCTCCACTATTTAAGCCAGAAATAGCATCCTATAAAGAGCACGAGTCGTGCTCTTTCATGCACACAATATGCACGACTCGTGCATATCCCCTGATGTCCAAAACGTCCGAAATTTCGTGAAAAATGGTGCTAGGTATGTCCGTTTGGCCTATAATTTATACCATAAGCCTAAAATGGGTTTAAAATAGGGGGAAAATTGTCGGAACGAAAATACAACCTCCCGAGGGTACTGTAGCAAGATGTGTGTATCTCAGGGAAAGTTATAAATTAAAGAAAGTTAGTTAATAAAGATTGTAGCCTAGTTATGAACCGTAGTTGCATAATATGGCACTCTTGTGCTGTAAAGATAGTTATTGAATATACGAACCAAGTATAAATGTATAATTTGTATAATAGGTGGTGGTTCAAACAAGATTGTTCAAGAGAAAGAAAAAGGAGTTCGGGAAGCTAGATAACTCCTAAGTGACTCGAGGTGAGTATTATGTGGATTTTTGAAGTACATAGCAAAATGAATTTTTATGTAAAAAGGTTTTGGAGTCAAAGTGGTTTTATGACTTTAAAAGTATTTTGTGAAAAATATGCTTATATGTGTAAAGAAAGAAAATAAGAAATACTGTGAACTAATAATGTGATTGGCCCATGATGATAAGTTGTTTAGTATCCGGATAAAGATCACGGCCTGCTGCGGTAGGGGTGGTCAAAGACACTACTGGGATGGTACCTCCCGTCGCGAAGTAGTTGTCTTACCTTGGTAGATGAATCCGTTTCATGCTATTGAGGAAGTAGTTATACGGGTGCGTCTCGTATAAAACCTACGGGTGCGCTCGTAGGAATGTACCATCACACAATAAGGAATACGTATGGGTGCGCTCATAGGAAATGAAATATTGGTAAATTAAAGAATAATGTATTATTGGAAAACTGTTTTTGGTCTAAACCCTTAATGCTCACGAGACATTATGTCTCACGTACATTTTTTTAAATGCTATGTACTCAGGTAAGCAGGAATGGCATTAAAAGAGTCGGGTATGGGACTATAGCTTCTGTTGTACAAAATATAAAAAAATAAACAGGTTTGAACTATGGTTATGATACGTATTTGTGATACCCCGTTTGTAAAAACTTAAATGGTTTGTATGATTATATATTTGTATTATAAGTTTTTTGAAAAAAAAATTTGTTCAAAAGTTGGGGTGTTACAGACTTGCTGGACTGAAGCTGGGGAAAAGCCGTTGGCTGGACCTGAAATTGTAGCACAAACTGAAGAAAAGATCAAACAAATTCGAGAAAATTGAAGGTAGCTCAGAATCGACAGAAACAGTATGCAGACAAACGGGTAAAACCACTGGAATTCCAAGTGGGAGACATGGTAATGCTCAAGGTATCCCCTTGGAAAGGCTTAATCCGTTTTGGGAAGAAAGGGAAGTTGAGTCCTCGCTTCATTGGACCTTTCCGTATATCCCAAAGAGTTGGAGCTGTGGCGTATAGATTGGAGTTACCTGATGAACTTCATGGTATACATGATGTATTTCATGTGTCCCGTTTGAGAAAAACTTTGTTTGATAAGTCTCAACATGTACCTCTTGCTGAAATCCAGGTAGATGAAAAGTTGAGATACCCAGAACAACCCGAGAGGGTGTTAGACCGCAAGGTAAGACAGCTGCGAAACAAGAAAATCAACATGGTTAAAGTGCTGTGGCACCATCATAGAGGTTCTGACATGACTTGGAAGACCGAAAGCAAAATGAGGGAGAAATACCCTCAACTCTTTGTATGATTTCGGGGACGAAATCTCTTGAAGGAGGGGAGAATTTGTAACACCAAAATACTCTTTATATGTAAATATAATAAAAAGGGTAAATTGGTCATTTTACCTTAGAAGGGTAATTTAGTCCTTTGGACAGAAAAGGATTTTATTTGTAATAATATTTTGAGTTTTGGACTTAAAATGTTATAAAAACTGTTTTTTTTGTGTCATAAAATGTGTAAGTTGTGGCAAAAGTTCAAGAATTAGAACTCCAGGGACTATATTGCAAATTCTGGAAGTATAAATAGTGGAACAGCTCTTCCACATGTGCAGAAAATCTGGAAGCATCTGGAGAGGGCTGTTGGAACAATCGTTGCAGATTTTTGGAGTTTTCTTGAAGAATTGAAGCTTGTAATTCGATTATTGGCTTTGAATTGAGGAATTGGAAGCCTTGAAGGTTAGTATTTCAAGTTCTAACCTAGCTTGTTCTTGATGAGTCTTATAGAAACTGAAATCTGTAATTTCAGTTATAATTATGTGTTTCAAATGGCTTAATACTTCCAGTAAGTCATGTTAAAAGAACTTAATTCAAGAATATGGAAGTAGGTTGCTATTCTTGAAGAATTGAGATTTTGATCAAGAACCCTAGATTGTGAGTTCTTGTGATACACTTGCTTCTAATGGCTTAAAATGAGTTCTAGATGCTATATTGACTGAAAGAAATCAGTAGAAGCAAGTAAAATTCAACAATTTCGGTTTTTGGACCAAAATTGTGAAAACGGGAAGTTTTAGAAATGGGTTGGAATCACCAATTCCATTGTCTAAAACTTAGTATTTATGAAGGGTTTTGATCTTGGAACATTGCCTAGCAATTAAGTCGAGTAATAAGGACTTAATAAGGAAAAATGGGATTTTTATAGCACAAAATCGAGCTCACTGTCTGGAATCGCAGCGATCGCGACCCGACGATAGGGCGGATCGCGACGCGAAGGTTCGACAAAAGAGGACTTGTTCTCTGTCAAAATTTTGAAATTTGATTTTGATGCTAGGCTTATCCGATTGACCTGAAACTTTGAACATAGGTCTAATATGGTGTGAAACCTCATACAAAATTATCAAAATAAGAATACGACTTCCCGAAGGTACTGTAGCAGAATACGTGTATTTCGGGAAGTGTATTAAATTTTATAATGATGGTTAATGCTTGGAATTGGTGCTATATTAGACTCTTATGCATTAGAGTCAATTAAAATGGTTGTTAACCTATAATCATTGTGAAATGAATGAAATTATAGGTACGGGACAAAATCTTGCGGAATCCATTTCAAGGCAAGAAACAACTAAAGCTAGTAGTAGCAAACATTCAGGTGAGTAATCTCACTTATATCCGATGTGATATGTGCTGGTTGAACAGCTGCAGATGGAAAACAGTTTTGGGGACGAATTTGACAAATTTCATGATGAAATAAAAGACAATACCAGATAAGCCGTGAGTCTGTTATAGACAAGAACGGATCTGTGAGTCAAGAATAATAATGCCACAATATCAGATAAGCCGTGAGTCTACGATAGACAAGAACGGAGCTGTGACTCGACCTTGAAAAAGCAATATCGGATAAGCCGTGAGTCATTGAGATGGCAAGAACGGAGCCGTGAGTCTAGGCAAAAGCGGGTCAAACCAGTGAGCCATATATGAACATGTGTTATGGGATAATGCATATTTGATTTGTATATAGAATTTTATTCTTATACATGTTATAGTATATGTGATTACTCATTGGGCTTTATAGCTCACGGTTTTATTTGATATGTCCCTGCAGGTGAGCGTGATCCCGCCAAGGGAAAAGATAAAGTTCGTGACTAGGGACTTAGGATGGATGAAGTGACAACCCGGCTTAAAGGATGTTTAATATTTGATGTATTGTAATCCTTGATACACTTGTACCTGTTTATGTTAACAAATACCCTTTGATTACGGTTTTATTGTAAAATATATGGTTGAAAAATAAAAAATTTTATGGGGTGTTTTGTTAATAAGTCGGGTGTTACAATGCAATTCATTTATATGGAAAGTATAAGGGTAAGATGATGATTGCAATGGGGGTTGATGGTAACAATCAAATTTTTCCGCTTGCATATGCTATTGTTGAGAATGAATCTTATAGTAGTTGGTATTGGTTTCTTAATCATGTCAAGAAACATGTGGTAAAAGATCGTGGAGGAATTTGTTTAATATATGATCGGCATAGTGGAATTCTAAAAGCATGTAACGAGCAAGGATCTCCTTGGTTGGAGCCACATAGTTTTAGTTTTATCAGGTATTGCTTATTTTTCTTTTTCTTTTTCTTAATCATTTTTATGGGAAGTTTAATTGGCAACTCATATTTGAAAGGATTTTTGTAGGTATTGTTTGCGGCATTTTGTCAACAACTTTCATGATAAATTTCGCAACTCGCATCTGAAAGACTTAGCTTACTGTGCTGGGAGTCAGAATAAAGTTCGTAAGTTCAACTCCATCATGGAAGAAATCGGAAAACTATATGCACCAGCTCGACAATGGCTTGAGGGACATTCATTATTTAGATGGACACTTGCACATGACGATGGAAAGCACTACGGGTTACTCACTACAAATATGTCAAAGAGTTTTAATAGTGAACTTAAGGGTGCTCGTTTTTTACCGATCACTCCATGTGTCCAACTTACATTTTATAGATTGCTTCACTACTTTGACGTGAGACATTGTTTAGGTTCAACAGCTCAAGCTAATGGAGATATGTTTACTCCTCATGTTGATGCAAAATAAGTTGCGTCATTGTCAAAAGCTAGTGCGCATACCATAAAAAATCTTTTAATCGAACGAAAGGAATATTTGAGATAGTTACCCAGAAAGAAAAAAATGTGCAAGTAGTTGATTTGGAGAAAAAAACTTGCACATGTGGTAAGTGGCAGGTACATAAATATCATTGTTCTCATATATTGAGTGTGTGTGCTTATCTTTTCTTGAACAGTTGTCAGTATATTCAACAATATTATTCAATCTTTGAATATTGTGCTGCTTGGGCATCTGAGTTTTTCCCAATTCCCCATAAAGCATATTGGCCCGAGATGTCAATTCGAGGAATGCTTCCAAATTCAGAGTTACAACGAAAGAAAAAAGGCCGCCCTCGCTCTACAAGACTACGAAATGGAATGAATATTAAAGAAGGAGAAAAAATAATCTTTGCAGAATTTGTAGACATGCTGGTCATAATTACTAATTAGAAGACATGTCCTTCTAGACCAAGAAAAAGGCCGACTGATCTATAATGGTGTTTGGTGTTTGATCGGGTTGGATTTTGCTCAAGTTTTTAGCATTTTTTTATAGATTTGCTTACTTTATAACATGATGTACAACTTTTTTGTACCTTGTCACGATTATTCGATTTATGTTAAGGATGTTCGATTATATACGATCAGTACAATTTTATTTTTTATTTGTGGCCGTCAATACTTATGTCAAGTTTTTATTATTTTTTATGTTACAATTAATTTGCAAACATTGTACTAACTACTATATCTAGTAAAATAATAAGTTTTGTAAAACATAAAGTTAAGAAAATGTTTTTACATATTGTCATTCAATTTATGCATTAACCATCAAATAAAGGAATTGATTAGAAAATAATAAGGTAGTATGGACGTTATCTAATGGTTTGCAAACTAATAGAAAACTACATGATATATTTATTTATAATATATAAATTTTCTAACGAGATAAATTTAAAAAAAAAAATTAAACGGACGTTGGAAGGTATATTACCAATTTACCATATATTGGTAAATAAAATTGGAATCACAATGGAAAAGTAAATATTTTTTAGAAACGCTACGGGTGCGTTTGGTTGTGGAAAATTTTCTGTTTTCCAAGAAAATTTTTCAAGAAAAATGAAAAGTTGGAAAACGCGTTTGGTTAATCAAATTTTCCAAAATTTTCCTAGAAAATGAAAATTTTCCATTTTCCAAAATTACATAGAACTTAGAAAACTCAAAATTATTGTTTTCCAAATTTTTCTATTTCCTAATTTTTCCAAAAATACAATACCTCCACACATATTCTACCCATCTCACCCACCCAACCCCATCCCCACCCACCACCCACCACCCAACCCCACCCTACCCCACCCCCACCCCTACCCTCACCCACCACCCCACCCCCACCCCTCACCCAACTCCACCCTACCCCACACCCTACCCACCTCCACCCACCACCCTACCATCCCTACCCACCTCCACCTACCCCCACCCACCCCACCCCTACCCCTACCCCACCCTTACCCACCTCCACCCACCCTTACCCACCTTCACCCTACATTTCCGTAAAACACTTTTCCGCAACCAAACACACCCTACATTTCCGTAAAAAAACTCATTCGTAGGGCACTAGGGCTTCGTTTGGATTAATTGGGTTTGTAGGGGAATGGGCTTCTCTAATGTCTTTGCTAGTGGGTAAGTTATTTGGGCTAAGGGGATGGATAAAGAGTTTTGAGACATGGTCCGTATCAAACGTGCAATTAAAACTTTAGAATAGACGTCAAAATTTTCGGCGGAAAGCTTCATCGAGGACCCTACGAGATAAGCGGCGACATCTTCGTCACAGTAATTGATTTCGTAAGTAATTTTTTTCTACAACTTCTAGTTTGTAGCTTCGATTGTTCGTAAGTAATTTTTTTCTACTACTCCTAGTTTGTAGCTTCGATTGTGTTCCTGTGGATCAAACATAGAGGCGGAATTGCTAGACTTGAGATTGTTGGTGTATTTCTCTAAATGAACGCATGAGGCAACATTAAATCTGCAAATTTCTATTATTCTCGCTCAACTTTATTCTCCCGCTCAAATATTCAGTTCCCGATTAATGATGATTGCTGATATTTTAGGAATGATATCAATGCTAATCGGTATGTTACTTTTAGTATCCGTTTCCTGAATTTAAGCCGCCTTATTTTGGTTGATTCCTTGATTTCCTGATCTTGCTATTACAGACGAAATCCCGTTCAATCTCTCCCTCTTTCTCAATCAAGCCCTAATTCATTCCCTTTGATTTCTTTAGTTTTTTACATAATAAAATATATTTTTTTAAAGATTTCTTTAGTTTTTTGTATTTAACCCAAAGACAATGGGCTACATGTAAAAAAATAGCAATGTACTTTGACATATTTGTGCATTCTAATTTCATTTCCTTCAATTATAGCATTGTACATCATTTTTTTCTCTTATAAATCAATGAACTCTGAAAAAACGTACCTATTATAGTATTGTACTCTCAATTTTTTTTCTTTTATAACATTCAATATTGTTACAAAAGAAAGAAATAAAGTAGGATGTCATAATGAACAAACCTATGAAAGTACATTGCTATATCTTCAACAAACCTATGAAAGTACATTGTTATATCTTCTATTTAATCCAAAGATAAAAAAAGCATATAGCTCACATATCAGGTGATATAAAAATAAAAAAATAAAAGTAAATTCCCTTTTACGCAACAAAAAATTCAATTGTCAACCCGTGTTTAACACGGGCTTATAACCTAGTTTATATAATATATTTTCCGTTTTCCATATGATTCCACCCATATTTAATTATAGACTATGCCTTCATATCTCTGGGTATGTATGGGTTGACTTATACTGCCATTAACTGATATTAACTCTTTGTTTCTTATTGTAGCTTAACATTTTGACTATGGATTCAAAGAAAACCGTGAAGAATATATTTTCAAAGCTGGAGGAAATTAATGATCAGGAAATTTATGACGGCTTCTTAGAGGCAGTAACCCCCTTTTTAGAAAAAAAAGGTTTATTAGCGCCTGGAAAGGCTCCAAAGTCCTTCACCGGGCCGCCACCTCAGGGGGTTTTAGACTTAGTTTTCCCAACACTTGATGCTGTAGATCTTGCAAGATGCATGGCAGTTTCAAGCCAATGGGAAAGAGCAGCACTCAACAGTTATTATTGGAAGCAAATTTTGGCAAAGAAGTGGCCATCTATTCTTTGCAAACGGTTTCCTCAAAAGAAGTATTATGAGATATGTAAAACAAAATGCAATGCCGAGTATTATGGATATGCTCGCTTAACTTCACGGGTAGCACTGGAAGACATGGATTTCTGTATCGACCTAACTTCACCGGATGATATAATTTTGTGGTCTAAAGTTGTTCCGAGCTCCTCCTTCCGAAAAATCTTCCCCATAGAGGATGGCCCTTTCACGATGAGGCTAGACCTTGAAGAAAAGTTTTTATTTCCTATGGAAAATGTACATGGCTCCCGTGTATCAATGATGGCCGTTACGAAAAACCTTAGCCAAAAAGCTTGTATTGCGGAGGCTCCGATCGATGATCTAGATGTTAGAAGGGGACTATGGACTCCAATTGACCTGGGCAAGCCATTTACTGATGACAACTTCAAGGGGGAGATTTGCTTCACTTGTCCCAAAGAAGATGGTAATATAATTGTGGTGGATGGCCTAGAGGGAGAAGCCTTGGTGGTATCTGGCTTGGAGTTCCATTTGACGGTTAGAGAGAGAAATGAGTTTGTGAATCTTCTGAACTCCCTTGAGTGGCGCTAAATCTTCTGTTGACAAATCATGCCGGTAAGTTCAAATTAATTACTTATAATTATTATTTTTTAAACGATGTTTTGGTTTAGGCTTTTGGGTGTTAATCTTATATTCTTGTTGCTAATCTTATATTCTTGTTGCCCAATACAGGTTCTAGGTTTGGCCTGAGATTTTATATACTTTTGGTTGGTTTATTTCTGTAAAGGGTAAAGAAATCATGCAAGTGAATACCATTTGATGTTTTTAAATGTTCCAAGATGTTGTTATGCGAGATATTAATATTAGATTTTTAAGTTTTAGTGAATCAACTTAATCTCTGGCTGGCTGAATTTGGGAATCCTACCTGTGTTTGTTGCTGTCTGGATAAATGATATGATATAGGTGGAATTATGGGCTTAATTTCAATATGGACAGGTGAAATTGAAAATAAGATAAAAAGAAACACAGATCAGTAGTAAATTAAAAGGTATAAAACAAAATTTTAATAAGGAGAGGTTGATAAGCTTTTAATCAAGTAAATTCAATGAACGAAATAAACTCAAGAACATACTAGAATATGGATAATTTCTCACTAAATCTTCCCAAACATTCGAGAGGTGGGAGACTCTCCAAAACAGAGTAATACTAATTTCTCGATACCCATTTCCAAACCAAAAAGAGTCTAAATAACCCTACTACCAAGAAAAGGGCAAAAATGGAAAACAACAGCCCACCACAGGAGCTGACCCCCACTAACCATGTCAACCAATGAAAAATTATAAAAGTGGGTAAGACATACAAAAAACCCACATCAATAAAAACGACATCTAATTATTCCACTCACTAGGCAATTAATTCACGTTAGCCTGTGCCACCTCAATTCCCCCATTTTGTTTCTTGTTCCTCCTGCTATAGACCAATAACGGTTGGGACTTATCAATACCGCCCGCCCAAACCTTCACCTTGTCCTCAAGGTGAAAACCTGGGAACTGCTGTTTCATCTTCTCGAGATCCTCCCATGTGGCCTCCGTTTCTGATAAGCCTTGCCACTGAATAAGTACTTCCAACTCAGAACTGTTACTTCCAATTTTTGGTCTAACTCCCATAAGTGATTCCGGTTGCACCTCTAACACCAAATCTGTACTCAATTGTGGGGGTAATTCCGTTGGCCTGTTGGGGATTCCATAAGCGGACCGAAGTTGTGAAACATGAAATACGGGGTGGATCGAGGACGTTGGAGGTAGTTCGAGTTTATATGCTACCTTTCCAATCCTCTCCAATATGGGATACGGTCCATAGTAACGTGCAGCCAGTTTCTCAAACCTCCTTCTTGCCAAACTCTGTTGTCTATATGGTCTTAATTTCAAATAAACCAAATCGCCCACTTGGAATTCCATGTCTTTTCTTTTTTTATTGGCTTGATCCTGCATTTTCTGTTGGGCACGTATCAAATTCATCTTTAAATCGTCTAAAATCGCGTCCCGGTCTTCTAGTAAACGATCCACAGAGTCGATGATGGTATGTTGGCCTTCATATCTAATGATGGGTGGGGGATCGCGCCCATAAAGGGCCTTGAAGGGAGTGCATTTGGTGGATGAATGAAATGATGTGTTGTACCAAAATTCAGCCCAAGCCAACCAACGTGCCCATTTCTTTGGTTTACCCGAACAAAAACACCTCAAGTATGTTTCTAAACAGCGATTCACCACCTCGGATTGGCCATCCGTTTGAGGGTGGTATGAGGTACTCCTTTTCAACTTTACTCTATGCACCCGGAACAGCTCTAACCATAGTTGACTTGTAAAAATACGATCCCGATCACTTATGATTGATATTGGTAAGCCATGCAACCTCACTATCTCCTTCATAAAACAGTTTGCCACGGTTGCTGCAGTAAATGGGTGTCGTAATGGGATAAAATGCGCGAATTTACTTAGCCGGTCCACCACCACCCAAATGGTGTCCCATCCCTCCGATTTGGGCAGACCCTCCACGAAGTCCATCGTGATCTCATCCCAAGTTTGCGTAGGGATCGGAATCGGTTGCAATAGCCCAGCGGGAGACGACGTGAGGGTTTTGTGTTGTTGACATATTGTACATTTCTTAACATATTCCACCACTGCCGCCTTCATTCCTGTCCAATATAGTTCTGCAGCCACCCGTTTATATGTTTTCTGCTCGCCGGAATGTCCCCCTATCGGGGAGTCGTGAAACTCTTTTAATATTTCTGGAATTAATGAGGATGTCGACGGAATTACCAATCTCCCACGATAGTGAAGGTTTCCACGAAAGATGCCAAACTCCTTGTGGGAGCTTTTATCCGTTTCTAAGTCTGTTTTTATCCTCTTTATGAACTCGTCTTCATCCAACTCCTTCTTCAATTGCTGCCAAAATCCCCACTGTCCCGCGTTGAGCTCGTTACAAGCCGCCTCGGGATTTTTTCGTGATAGAGCATCAGCTACTCTGTTACTGGTTCCGGTTCTGTATTGTATGTCGAAATCGAATCCCATCAACTTGGAAACCCATCTTTGATAGTCGCTCCCGATAACTCGTTGCTCCAAAATATACTTCAAACTCAATTGATCCGTTCTGACGATAAACTTCCTCCCGATTAAGTAGGGTCTCCATTTTAAAACCGCTTTTACAATCGCCATCAGTTCTTTTTCGTAAATGGATTTCAACCTGGCCTTTGTTCCCAATGTGAAGCTGTAAAACGCGATCGGCCTTTGATCCTGTGTTAACACGGCTCCAAGGCCAAAACCGGAAGCATCGGTCTCGACTATGAAGGTTTTCTTGAAATCTGGCATGGCCAACACCGGAACTGTTGTCATTGCTCTTTTGAGCTCATGAAACGCCTCTTCTGCTGCGCGGTTCCACCCGTACTTATCTTTTCTCAACTGGTCAGTTAAAGGAGTGGCAATGCTTGCGTATCCTCTCACAAATTTGCGGTAATATCCCGTAAGCCCCAAGAATCCTCTCAACTCTTTTATACTCTTTGGTGTGGGCCAATTTACCATTGCTTGTATCTTGGAGGCTTCCGCCGAGACCCCGTTTGCTGAAATCTCGTGCCCCAAGTACGATAATCGTGTTTGCCCAAACTCGCATTTCTTAAGGTTCAAGTATAGTTGATGTTCATGTAATTTTTCAAGAGCAGCAATAACGTGGTTTTGATGACTTCTTTCGTCCCCGCTATAAATTAGGATATCATCAAAGAACACCAGGATGAATTTGCGCAAATAGGGACGGAATACCTCGTTCATTAGCGATTGGAAGGTGGCGGGGGCGTTGGTAAGCCCAAATGGCATCACTCGGAACTCGTAGTGTCCGTCATGAGTGCGAAAAGCTGTTTTATGTACGTCCTCGGTTCGAACACGAATTTGGTGGTAGCCCGATCGAAGGTCGAGCTTGCTGAAAATTACCGACCCGTGGAGTTCATCTAATAACTCGTCAATGACTGGTATAGGAAATTTATCGGGAACCGTTGCCCGGTTTAGAGCCCGATAATCCACGCAGAAACGCCAGGAACCGTCTTTTTTTTTAACTAATATCACCGGGCTGGAGTAAGGGCTGGTGCTTGTTTGAATTATTCCAGCAGTAAGCATCTCCCGAATCATTCTTTCGATCTCATCTTTTTGAAAATGAGGGTACCGGTATGGTCGTACACTGATGGGGGTTGTCCCGTCTTTCAAGTTAATCTGGTGTTCTAAGTGCCTTTGTGGGGGAAGGCCTTGGGGTTCGCTGAAAAGATCTTTAAATCGGGTGATGATCTCTCTAAGGAATGCTGGGATTGCCTTTGGTGTAGTTTGTTCAAGTTCAGTGTTGCTTAATTCGATCAACATTCCGGTTCTCTCCCGTCTGATTTCTCTTGCCATTGCCTTCAAGGTGATTAGAGACTTTCCTAGGGAAGGATCCCCTTTCAAACAGACCTTTTTTCCACCAATTTCAAAGACCATGGTCTGGTTTTTCCAGTTTGTCTGAGTTGTTCCTATAGTTTCCAGCCATTTCACCCCCAAAATTATGTCAGAACTCCCCAGACGAAGAGGAAGGAATTCCTCAACCACCTCAATTTCACTTAATTGAAGCAACACTCCTTTGCATATCCCCCTTCCAGCCTCACTATCCCCGGTTCCCATTCTAACTCCGTACGGCTCTGTATCGCTGATCGGGAGTCCCAGCCGAGAGACAAGAGTTGAGGAGATAAAGTTATGGGTGGCTCCCGGGTCAATGAGAACCACCACCGGCTGGTCAAAGACCTGACCCTGGAGTTTCATAGTTTTAGGGGAAGATATTCCAGCAATGGAGTTGAGTGATACCTCTATGACTTTTCCCACTTCCGTCGATTCGAGCGTGGTCGGAATCTCTTTATTAACGTGGTCCTCCTCAGCATCTCCGTCCCCCATATCGTCACCCTCGTCTACCAAGATGACGTTGATCTGAGTTTTGCATCGATGATCCTTGCTCCACTTCTCGTCACATTTGTAACAGAGGCCTCGTGCCCTTTTTTCATTAATTTGCGCTTCCGTCAACATTCGATCCTGCCCCAATTTGCGTCTGTAAAATTCCCCCGTACGATTGGAGAAGGAATTGGGAGTCGATCCTCCTTGGCCTGCTTTGAGTTGGGTCGTACTCTTAAACCCCAGTGATCCAAACCCACTAGCTTTTAAGGCCCGATTCTTCTCTTCTATCTGTTGTGCGAGGTCCATGGCACGGCCCAAGTCATTTGGGGCCCACAGTCGTAATTCATTTTTAATTATGGGTTTAAGGCCTTTTATGAAATTTCCGATCGCCACCTGGTCGGTAACACCCTCTAGAGGCGCCGCCAATTCAATGAATCGCCGAATGTATTCCGTTGTCGTTCCGGTTTGCTCTAATGACGCCCACTGTTCATACAAATCTCCCCCATGTATAGAGCGAAATTTCTTCAAGAGTAGGGATTTCAATTCCTCCCATGTGGTCATGATTCGTTGTTTATTAGACCAACGATACCAGGCCAGGGCATCACCGTTGAGGCTTAGAATTGCTGCTTCCATTTTTTCTTCATTAATGAGTTGATAGATTGCGAAATACCTCTCTGCTTGAAGAATCCACCCATCTGGGTCGGTCCCGTCGAAGGTAGGCATGTCGATTTTTCGAGCTCTATAATCGTATCTCCCTCGATGGTGGGTGTTTGGATCAATCGACCCAAAAACCAGTCCCGTCCCATCGTGAAGACTCCCTCCTGAACCGCTGAGTCTGGGTTCCTTGTTTTTATCATTTTGATTTCCTGGTGTAGCTCCAGAAGAACCGATTCCGGAGTTGGGAGTTGTTGTTCCTTTGTTTCTTTCTTCCTTTCCCAGCAGTTGATCAAGTTTTTTGATCATTTCATTCTGAATGATTTTCACATCTTCAAGAGCTCTAGCTTGCTGTTGATTCACCAGATTCTGTTGTTGTTGTTCTTCTAGTACCTTCCCCATCACCTCCTCCACTGCATCTAACCTCTTGTCACTTGCCGCCGTGTTTTTTGGAGGAGCCACCATTGCTCTGATACCAGTTGATAAGCTTTTAATCAAGTAAATTCAATGAACGAAATAAACTCAAGAACATACTAGAATATGGATAATTTCTCACTAAATCTTCCCAAACATTCGAGAGGTGGGAGACTCTCCAAAACAGAGTAATACTAATTTCTCGATACCCATTTCCAAACCAAAAAGAGTCTAAATAACCCTACTACCAAGAAAAGGGCAAAAATGGAAAACAACAGCCCACCACAGGAGCTGACCCCCACTAACCATGTCAACCAATGAAAAATTATAAAAGTGGGTAAGACATACAAAAAACCCACATCAATAAAAACGACATCTAATTATTCCACTCACTAGGCAATTAATTCACGTTAGCCTGTGCCACCTCAATTCCCCCATTTTGTTTCTTGTTCCTCCTGCTATAGACCAATAACGGTTGGGACTTATCAGAGGTGAAAGTGAAAATAAGAAATTACAGAAAAACAGATCAAGCAGTTGTTAAAATCTAGGTGAAGGCAACATTTTTTGGAACTAGAATAATGCACGCATCGATTTCTTAATAATTTCTAAAACATTAAATTCTTCGATTCATACAAGATGTCATTTCTACATAAGTCAAACAAGGTGTTATCCTCCCACGAGTTGACAACACTAGTAGAATTGTTCTAAACAACTTTCACTTTATACACAAAAGCAACAAGCCAGGATAATGTTAATTTGTATAATTGTATAGAGTAAGAGATAAGAAAATTAGTGGTTTCCAAATTATAATTCCCAACACCAACACCTGTGTCTGTTTCATTTTGCTCCAATTTAACTCCATTTTTTGCATAAAAAATGGTATAAAGGAATAGTATAACCCTAAACTTGAACTTGTATTATATTCTTTTACACCATTTTATGTTATCTATTAAATTGATATTAACCGATTTGATATATTAAATTTAATCATATATATTGAGTTTAATTTAAAAATTTATGGTAAAAAAGAAATGTAAGACGAATTTATTAAATCTAGTAATAAGTACAATGTGTATTTTTAGATTTCTATATAAATTCCAAAAAAATATATTTGGAATATATATGTTTGGCATATATTATAGTTTTTTATGTTTTGGCTTTGAGATGGTCTAACAAGATCAACATGGATTTATTTGGTTTTGCTTTTGGTGGATACGAATAAAAAGTATGCTTATGCGGACTGGACATCAATACCAGCACCCTCTTATTTTATTATTGTTGTAAACTAATATAATCGCCACCTGTTATCATTTATTAACATTCATGTCAACAACAAATGTCAAACCCCCAGCCACATAATTCAAGATAGCTATGGTATTCTAGTCCTCATTTTTGAATTTGTACATAAAGATACCAACGTGTATATTCTTTTCTTGTTTGGTTGTCATAGCCATGGAACCATGTACTCGCCACCGTTCAACAACAAATGCCCTATAATAACCAATAAGCATCTCACAACGCTGCCCTAATATCGAATCGTATCAAATCCCTCAAACGGCATCCCTAATAATGACCTCCCTGTTCTCTCCAACGCTTCCCGTCTCCTCATCTTATGGACCGACTCTTCGATTTTGATTTAGGCATGCAAGTTTAGACTACCAAGATACCACCTAGGGGTGGCAAAAGGCGACACGACACGACAAAAATACACGACACGAAACGAAATTGGGACGAAATTGAAATTGGAATTCGTGTTCGTGTCGTGTTCGTGTCATGAATAAAAAACCCGACTTCGTGTCGTGTCGTGTTCGTGTTCAAAATCACACACGATAATAACACGATAATTATTTAAAGAATTTTTTGATGTTATTATTTTGAAGCATTCTAATACCATTTTATGTTATGCTTATCGTGTTGTCGTGTTTTTCATCGTGTTTTTGTGTTTTTCGTTTTGTCGTGTATTAATTTATGGATGATATTATGCAAATGACTATTTTATATTTTTTGTCGTGTTTTCGGGTTTTTCGTGTTTTAATTTACTCGTGTTCGTGTTAGCAAAAAAAACACGACATCGTGTCGTGTCGTGTTCGGGTTAAGAAAAACGAATTTGTGTCGTGTCGTGTTAGACGAATACACGAAACGACTGCCCGATTTGCCACCCCTAATACCACCTACCGCAGGGGCGGAGCCAGGATTTTAGAATAAAGGGAGCTTACATCGTAATAAGATATTAATATATAAATTATATCCGAATAACATAGTACAGTCTTTAAATTTCATGATTTACCCTATGATCATGTGAAAGCAATCATAATAATATTGTTAATTACAACTTATGTTGTTTAGAAGAAAATATCAATTATAGATTACACAAGAATTAAATATGTAATAACTGATAGAAGTTAAAATCATCTTTTGTTGAAACTAAAATTTATTGTAGAAAAACTAAACAGCAGTGGAATTATATGTTGGAAATGGAAAGTCATGAAATCGTATTGCCGGACGGAAATAACACATTTTAGAAACCATGGAATTAAACTAATTTGGGCTATGGGCCATTAAAAGGGCTGTAGTCTAAAAAGAAATGAAGAGTTTTGGTAAATTGTCATGTAAATAAGTAATATTTTATGTTTTTTATACAACATTTTATATCAAAATTAAAGGGGGCAGCGCACCGGCATGCCCCTGTATTGCCTCCGCCAGTGCACCAACTTTTTCATTTCATCCCTCGCTTCTCGCACTACCAACTAGAATGTTTAATGGATTATAACTTTGTCCCAGATAAAATACGCATGACCATGACAGATATTGAAAACCTGATGCCCCCAGTCCATTGTTGCACTGGGCGATGGCACAGGTCGCCCACCCCTTGGGCCGGCCCTGCCCACACATTTAGAGGAAGTTTATTTAAGATCACCATTATTTAAATCATTTTCCTCAATAATAATTTAAAGAGAAATTATATTTGTTCCTATATTATCCTCCTACCAATTTTAAATGGTGACAAGTGTTATATAATATTATTATTTTTTAGAGTAAATTATAGTTTTGGTCCCTGTGGTTTACCAAATCTTTCACATTAGGACCAAGTATTGGAAAATCACGTTGGTGGTCTCTAATGTTTGTGAAAAACTACAAATAGGTCTCTAGGTCAGGTAAAAAGACTAAAATGTCATTTTTAATTTATTTTTCCTTTTCCTTTGATCACTTAATTATTTTATTAATAATAAAAAATACCCCACCCTACCCCCACCCCACCACACTATCCTGTCGGCTTTTGCAATCGATTTGTTCTAAACAAGAAGGAGTCGCAATCTCGTAAGCATATGCGATGGATGGAGCTATGCAATCGATTCCGGTGAGATCATTCCAGATTATTGAGTTGAAATATATACATGACCGGTAGGAGCTTTACGCAATTTTAATCGATGGATGGAGCTTTGCAATCAATGGATGGAGCTTTGGTATCTGATCGATTACTTTTCCATTTGAAATTGATACCGACGATGGCATAGGTTACCCTCACAGGAAAGTCGATGTCGCTCCTAAGGGTTGTTATTGCAGAATCCATTGGAGATTTAGTCATCTTATTACTGCATCCATTGGAGATTTAGTCATCTTCGTCGATGATTTCACCTACAAAAACCAAAGTCGTTAGCCCCCAATCAGTACCCGTCTTACAAGGAAACCTCTACCACTCGTCTCTATCCAAAGTACCCGATTATGCTATGAATTTATAATCACTGGATGAAATATATGCTCTGATTGTTCAACAGTCATGGAGAAGAAGAGATATAGCTTTTTACCATAACTTTCGTTATTGTTGGTTATAACTTTCACAAACATCTTTGACTCCGCAAATGCCAACCAAGCGCAAACATATATTGTCAACTTAGAATCTCCTAATGACATAGTGTTTGCAAAATCAGTAGATCGTGAACCTCCTAATGGCATAGTGTTTGTAGAACCAGAATGTAGTGGGGTAGGGTGTGACATCCGCCTAAAATGGATTCGGGTCAACCCAACCCAATTGGAAATTTAATAAACCCTACTCGAGATTTCTTGACGCTAATAGGATCAAAACCCTTACAGTACGATATACATTGACGTTAATAGCAATATATCATAGTATAACGTTATAACTATAATCAAATTAAATTAGGATACCATATTAAAATCAAATCAAAGTATGATGCTCTAATTAAATTAAAAAAATCAAACTTGAATGTTATAATTAAACTTCAAATCAAAGTAGATTGTTATAATCAAATAATAACCTATTTTTTTTTTATAAAACTCTATTTTTATAAACACTACATTAAATTTTATAAAACTCTTAAGATGCTTGTGTTAGTGGGGAATTATGAAGACCACCAAAAGTAAAAGTTTATTCCCATTGTCTCCCACTCACACCTCCCATCATCTTTCCTTTCATTTTTCTCCTAACACATTATTCTCATCACCACTCAAACCATATCTATTCTTTCTCTCACTCTCAATCTCGAAATTTCTCCTAGAAATCTTCATATTTCAGCCAAGAACACTCCAATATACTCAAATCTTCATCCCTCTTGAAGCATTCATCAATGTATGTTGTTAAAAGTCTCAAATTCAAGAATGAAACAAATTAAATCCACCAAACTATCTAAAACTCATTTTATGCATAAACCTGGTTTTTTCCAGGGTCCCATCAATAAAATAAGAAGTTCTGGAAATGTTCAGAAAATAACGTATTTTTATTGAATTACTATAATTATTGCAATAAAATAGGGCAATAATTCACATAAAATACTTTTTGCAGTCAATAAATTCTGGGAAAATTTTGGAACAACTCATATATTGAGTAAAGTGGATTTATAAAGTTTCATGCATTTATATTACTGTTTGATGCTTATTTTGTATTTTATTTTGTTGTAGATAAATAAATTGCAAAATATAGTTATGTATGTTAAAAATTATAAAACCTTATCCGAATATAATATATAGCATGTTAATCATAAATAAAAAGTTTAATGCATTTATCTTAATATGTTCCTATTATTTATGAAACCTTATCCGAATATAATATATAGCATGTTAATCATAAATAAAAAGTTTAATGAATTTATCTTAATATGTTCCTATTATTTATGATTTTATTGGTTAGTTAATAATGAAAAACATAAGAAATACTTCCCATAGTTAAAAATATCCAAAACATTTACAATAGGCTTCATATAATGTTAGACAACTATGGTTAGTTTTCCAGAATTTTTGGGAATCATTTGTTATTTTTCCCTAATTTTGTTGTTGTTTAATCATTAAAATACTAAATAAATACTAAAGCAGTTAAGAAAAATATGAAAATTTTAGAGTAATTACTATTTTATGAAATAATGATTTTCTGATAATTTCAGAATGTTGCATTACTGTTTAGTATTTAAAACCATTTTCCTAAGTATCTAAGCATGTAAAAATGCATTTTTAATGATTATTTCATATAAATAATTGTTTATAATATATAAAATCTGTAAATACTTATAATGACAAGTTATTATTTTAATAAGAAATTATTAAAATCTTGCCTAAAGTGAAAATATAAATTAATTAAGCAAAGTAATTAATTCAATTTAAAATTCATTTAACATATGAATACATTAATATTCAAAACAAAATTTGATTATTGTTAATTCATCTAATATAAGAATATGTGTCTAATTATTTTTATTAATACTTCATTCCCGTTTAATAGTTCCTAAACCAAAACTATTAATTATAATAGGTTCCACGTCGTTTTGACCCGAGCCGTCTATTGTACAACACGCGTATTTCGTTTGGACTAATGTGAGTAATCTACCCCATATTTTATAATTTTCAATACTTTTGGGGTATATCATGTGGTTCTAATATGTTCCAACTTCATTTTATTATTTTTTCACAATTGAGACATTGTTGGGACATTTATACATGAATCATTATTTGTATAATTATTGTTTGTTTACGCTACATGTACTTGTAGTGCATTACCATTTTTAGTCTAATCTCCATGACTATGCCCGTATTCTTGAGGTACGTTATGGACAATAATAGCGCTATTGGGTTGACCATCCCGCCTTGGGACGCTAAGGTGATTGATTGCACGTGGTTGAGTGTGTATGATGATTAGATGCTCCATCCTATATATATACATATATATGTATATATAGGGTGAGGACTTATTATTGTTGTTATCATTTGTTAATCAAATTTTGATTTATAAACTGTTATCTCGATAACATTTGCTTGCCAACTTCAAAAGAAAACAAATTTCAAATTATTCAAACTCACAATTTTCTTTAATAAAACTAGATTACTCACCAACTCTCGTAGTTGACCTGTTTTTACCCATGATGCAGATTTGCAGAATGAAGTTGATGAAAAGTAGGGTGTACCTTAGAAACCCACAAGACTATTTAAATTTGATGTAATAAATGTTGTTGTATTTGGATTTGTATTTGTACGTTGTGGATCTTGTTTGCATACTTAGTACTTAATTGAATCTAATCATATTATAACATAGTTGTCATGAGACTTTGAACAATATATCACGCCTTGATCGATTCCGCCAAGGATCGGGGTATGACAGATTGGTATCAGAGCCCTTGACTATAGGGAATTAGGTTAATTGCCTTGACCTAGTCTATAGCCTCTAGGGTCCTCTCGTATGCTAGTTTATAAAATGCACACACAACTGCATGCAACTCGCACTTAGAAAATCCTAGGAATACCTTTGTGTGCTAATTTCTCCCTTATGTGCTTTCGTATTATTCTCGACACTTATATGTGTGTATACACTTGTGAATTTTCTCCTCTTTCTCTTAAAATCACACACATACTCAAATGGTTTCAAAATAAAAATTTATATACATATATATTCCTTAGAGCTCATAGGAAATTAAAAGTCATCCTCTCTAGTTGGGTAGGATCAAAGTAATGGACGCGTAGTAACTGGAAGGGGGAGGTGCCGGTAGCCCGAAAGTCCTGACTAGGTAAGCATTCGTATACATCCCAATCAACGGAGGGACCAATTTGCTTACCTGGGGACCAAAGGCGAGAGTTCCCAAACCTATAGGCCAAAGCGCGTCATTCACATTACTTTTGAGCCATCAAACTACCCGACCTTATCAAACGTATCCGAAAGGATACACTCCAAAATGGCCAACTCATTGGACTATTAAGTTCCCTAATGGGCCTTGAAGTGGGAAAAACATGTGAAAACTTAGTATTGTGGGGGCCCACGCAATTGCTACATGCTTCACATTTAGTACCCATGGAAAGCCCAAAAGGTGCCTAACACTCCTAACCATGGCCCAACAAGTGTTTTACAATCATTTTACCCAACAATGTCTACAAACTTAATTTTCATAATTAATTTACAAATAACTCACAAGTCCATATGTGTGTTTCTCATAGATGGCATTACGACCCCCTCTGTAACCATTGTAACTATCACCATATGTCCACCAGCCCGTGTCGCTTTTGTACGACTTGTGGTCGCTATGGCCACTTGGCGGACACATGTCGTACACCAAAAACTCAGCGACTATTCGCTCTACCCTCAAATCAGCAAACACAAACCCGGTATCCAACTGGAACATGCTTCAACTGTGGTGACCCCACCCATTTCAGAAACGCGTGTCCTAGGCTTGTCAATATCATTAACACTCAATCCCAGGCAAATCCAACAATGCAGGTTCCAGCTCCCAAAGGCCGAGCATTTGTCATTACCGCAACCCAAGCACAGACCGATAACAAGATCGTAAATTGTACGTTTCTCATAAATGACTGCTACGCGTCAGTACTTTTTGATTCAGGTGCCGATAAAAGTTTTGTGTCTTTGGAATTTGAACCCATACTTCACACACCTCGCTCGATTCTTGATGAAAACTTTACCGTAGAAGTCGCCAATGGAAAATACATTTCACTCAATGCAGTCATCCAAGATTGCACTTTCGATTTTTGCGGTCATAAATTTTCCGTCAATTTAGTTCCTGTGGAACTTGGTAGCTTCGACATCATCGTGGGAATGGATTGGCTATCCCAAAACCATGCTGAAATAGTATGTTACGAGAAGTTTATTCGTATTCCTCTTGCCGACGGTCAAAGTCTTCGTATTTATGGCGAGACTCATTCAAAAAAGCTTAGTCTTATGTCATGTACTCAAGCTCGATCATATCTACGTAAAGAATACATGGCTTTCTTAGCCCATGTGGTGGAAACAAAGGTCAAAGAAAAGAAGATCGAAGATATTCCGATTGTACGAGACTTTCCCGACATCTTTCTCGATGACGTATCTGGACTCCTTCCAGTACGTGAGCTAGAGTTCCGCATCGATCTCGTTCCTGAGGCTGCTCCCATAGCCAAATCTCCATATCGGTTGGCTCCAACCGAGATGCAAGAATTGGCAAGTCAGCTCCAAGAATTAACCGATAAGGGATTTATCCGCCCTAGTACTTCACCCTAGGGAGCCCCGGTTCTTTTCATCAAAAAGAAAGATGGTTCGTTTCGTATGTGTATCGATTATCGGGATTTAAATAAATTGACCATCAAGAACCGATATCCGTTACCTCGGATCGACGACCTTTTTGGTCAGCTTCAAGGAGCTTCATGCTTATCAAAAATCGACCTCCGCTCGGGTTATCACCAACTTCGAGTACGGGAAGAAGACATCCCCAAAACCGCTTTCCGAACCCGCTATGGTCATTACGAGTTCACCGTTATGCCTTTTGGCCTAACGAATGCCCCTGCCGCATTCACGGACTTGATGAATCGGGTATTTAAACCTTATCTCGACCGTTTTGTTATCGTCTTTATTGATGACATCCTCATTTACTCCAAGACAAAGGCAGACCATGAAAGACACCTTCGTCTAACTCTCCAAACATTGCAAGGAAATCAGCTATATGCCAAATTTTCGAAATGCGAGTTTTGGTTAAATGAGGTACAATTCCTCGGTCATATTGTAAGTGACAAGGGTATTTTAGTCGATCCCGCAAAAGTTGAAGCAGTCAAGAATTGGAAAACCCCACGTACCCCCAAGGAAATTCGGTCATTCCTCGGTTTAGCTGGCTATTACCGGCGTTTCATTTCAAATTTCTCAAAGATCGCTTTACCGCTTACTTTTCTCACTTGCAAAGGTACGCCATTTGACTGGGGACCCAAGCAAGAAGATGCTTTCCAAACCCTTAAACAAAGATTGTGTGACGCTCCGATTCTTACACTCCCTGAAGGATCCGAAGATTTCGTGGTATACTGCGATGCCTCCATTCTCGGTCTAGGTTGTGTTTTGATGCAAAGGGGAAAGGTTATAGCTTACGCATCGCGACAACTCAAAGTCCATGAAAGGAATTATACGACTCATGATTTGGAGCTCGGTGCCGTGGTTTTCGCTCTTAAAATTTGGAGGCATTACCTTTACGGCACTAAATGCGTAATTTTCACCGACCACAAGAGCTTGCAACATATTCTTAATCAAAAGGAACTCAATATGAGACAAACACGATGGGTCGAACTCCTAAATGATTACGAGTGTGAAATACGCTATCATCCGGGCAAGGCAAACGTGGTAGTCGACGCGTTAAGCCGAAAAGAACATGCCAAATCATTTCATCTAATATGTTCTCCTATCTTGTCCAATCTCAGCGACTGAATTCGAGGAGCCCAACACTCGGCAATTACCAAAAATGACATGCCCACGGGAATTGATGGGGAGTTGGAAAGTAAATCTGATGGCATTTTCTATTATCAAGATCGCATCTGGATCCCAGATCGCGACAATCTTCGTACCTTCCTGATGGAAGAAATCCATAAAACTCGATATTTCATTAATCCTGGCGCTGACAAGATGTATCATGGCCTGAGAACCAATTATTGGTGGTCGGGAATGAAAAAGGATATTGCTTTATTCGTGGCCAAATGTCTTACATGTTCCAGGGTCAAAGCAGAACAACGACCCTCTGGACTATTGGTCCAACCGGTAATCCCCGAGTGGAAATGGGAAGCGATCGTCATGGATTTCGTAACCAAACTTCCCCGTACCACCAAGGGACACGACAGCATTTGGGTAATCATTGATCGTTTGACCAAATCCGCTCATTTCCTTCCCATCCGTGAACATTTCAAGGTCGAACAACTTGCTCGGATTTACAATGACGAGATAGTTAGTCGGCATGGCATCCCTCTCAGCATCATTTCAAATCGTGATGGGAGATTTCTCTCTCGGTTTTGGCAATCACTTCAAGCAGCCATGGGAACCCGCCTCGATCTCAATACCGCCTATCATCCTCAAACCGATGGTCAATTTGAGAGGACAATTCAAACACTCGAAGATATGTTGAGGGCATGTGTCTTAGATTTCGGAGGAGACTGAGACTCTCATTTACCGTTGGTGGAATTCTCCTATAATAACAGTTATCATTCTAGAATCAAGATGCCACCATTTGAGGCATTGTATGGCCGTAAATGCCGGTCTCCTATTTGCTGGCATGAAATTGGCGAGTCCCACGTGATTCGCACAACAGTGGATTCTCCAATCCTTGGTCCTGAGCTTATCCAGGAAACAACCGACAAAATCACTCAGATTCGCAATAACCTTCTCGTAGCTCGTAGCCGACAAAAGAGTTACGCTGACAAGCGACGCAAACTACTTGAATTTACCGTGGGTGACATGATCATGTTAAAAGTGTCCCCATGGAAAGGTGTGGTTCGATTTGGACGTAAGGGTAAATTGGCACCATACTATGTAGGCCCGTTCAAAATCCTGAAAAGGATCGGACCAGTAGCCTACGAGTTGGATCTACCAATAGAGCTTAATAAAGTTCACCCAGTATTTCATATAGCCAACCTCAAGAAGTGTTTAGCAGACGAGAACCTTCATGTTCCTCTCGAGGATATCCAAATCGACGAGACAATGCAATTTATCGAGAAACCCTTGGAAATTGCCGACCGAAAGGAAAAGCAACTCAAAAGAAGTCGCATTCCCCTGGTCAAGGTCAGGTGGCAGTCAGCACGTGGACCTGAGTATACATGGGAGCGTGAGGATCAAATGCGTACCAAATACCCGCAACTTTTCTCTTAAGGTACTCTCTTCTTAAATTTCGGGACGAAATTTCCTAAAGTAGGGGAGACTGTGACATCCGCCTAAAATGGATTCGGGTCAACCCAACCCAATTGGAAATTTAATAAACCCTACTCGAGATTTCTTGACGCTAATAGGATCAAAACCCTTACAGTACGATATAAATTGACGTTAATAGCAATATATCATAGTATAACGTTATAACTATAATCAAATTAAATTATGATACCATATTAAAATCAAATCAAAGTATGATGCTCTAATTAAATTAAAAAAATCAAACTTGAATGCTATAATTAAACTTCAAATCAAAGTAGATTGTTATAATAAAATAATAACCTATTTTTTTTATAAAACTCTATTTTTATAAACACTACATTAAATTTTATAAAACTCTTAAGATGCTTGTGTTAGTGGGGAATTATGAAGACCACCAAAAGTAAAAGTTTATTCTCATTGTCTCCCACTCACACCTCCCATCATCTTTCCTTTCATTTTTCTCCCAACACATTATTCTCATCACCACTCAAACCATATTTATTCTTTCCCTCACTCTCAATCTCGAAATTCCTCCTAGAAATCTTCATATTTCAGCCAAGAACACTCCAATATACTCAAATCTTCATCCCTCTTGAAGCATTCATCAAGGTATGTTGTTAAAAGTCTCAAATTCAAGAATGAAACAAATTAAATCCACCAAACTATCTAAAACTCATTTTATGCATAAACCTGGTTTTTTCCAGGATCCCATCAATAAAATAAGAAGTTCTGGAAATGTTCAGAAAATAACGTATTTTTATTGAATTACTATAATTATTGCAATAAAATAGGGCAATAATTCACATAAACTACTTTTTGCAGTCAATAAATTCTGGGAAAATTTTGGAACAACTCATATATTGAGTAAAGTGGATTTATAAAGTTTCATGCATTTATATTACTGTTTGATGCTTATTTTGTATTTTATTTTGTTGTAGATAAATAAATTGCAAAATATAGTTATGTATGTTAAAAACTAGATTTTATATTTTTCGAACCTTATTAACATTTTAAAGACTCCATGACAAAATTTACAGATTTTTGTAAGAATGTTTGCTTATTTGTCCTGATTTAATGATTATTGAATGGTTTAAATTGATAATAAATAGCTACACATGTCCAAAAATTATAAAACCTTATCCGAATATAATATATAGCATGTTAATCATAAACAAAAAGTTTAATGAATTTATCTTAATATTTTCCTATTATTTATGATTTTATTGGTTAGTTAATAATGAAAAACATAAGAAATACTTCCCATAGTTAAAAATATCCAAAACATTTACAGTAGGCTCAATATAATGTTAGACTACTATGGTTATTTCCAGAATTTTTGTGAATCATTTGTTATTTTTCCAGAATTTTGTTGTTGTTTAATCATTAAAATACTAAATAAATACTAAAGCAGTTAAGAAAAATATGAAAATTTTAGAGTAATTACTATTTTATGAAATAATGATTTTCTGATAATTTCAGAATGTTTCATTACTATTTAGTATTTAAAACCATTTTCCTAAGTATCTAAGCATGTAAAAATGCATTTTTAATGATTATTTCATATAAATAATTGTTTATAATATATAAAATCTGTAAATACTTATAATGACAAGTTATTATTTTAATAAGAAATTATTAAAATCTTGCCTAAAGTGAAAATATAAATTAATTAAGCAAAGTAATTAATTCAATTTAAAATTCATTTAACATATGAATACATTAATATTCAAAACAAAATTTGATTATTGTTAATTCATCTAATATAAGAATATGTGTCTAATTATTTTTATTAATACTCCATTCCCGTTTAGTAGTTCCTAAACCAAAACTATTAATTATAATAGGTTCCACGTCGTTTTAACCCGAGCCGTCTATCGTACAACACACGTATTTTGTTTGGAATAATGTGAGTAATCTACCCCATATTTTATAATTTTCAATACTTTTGGGGTGTATCATGTGGTTCTAATATGTTCCAACTTCATTTTATTATTTTTTCACAATTGAGACATTGTTGGGACATTTATACATGAATCATTATTTGTATAATTATTGTTTGTTTACGCTACATGTACTTGTAGTGCATTACCATTTTTAGTCCAATCTCCATGACTATGCCCGTATTCTTGAGGTACGTTATGGACAATAATAGCGCTATTGGGTTGACCACCCCGCCTTGGGACGCTAAGGTGATTGATTGCACGTGGTTGAATGTGTATGATGATTAGATGTTCCATCCTATATATATACATATATATGTATATATAGGGTGAGGACTTATTATTGTTGTTATCATTTGTTAATCAAATTTTGATTTATAAACTGTTATCTCGATAACATTTGCTTGCCAACTTCAAAAGAAAACAAATTTCAAATTATTCAAACTCATAATTTTCTTTAATAAAACTAGATTACTCACCAACTCTCGTAGTTGACCTGTTTTTACCCATGATGCAGATTTGCAGAATGAAGTTGATGAAAAGTTGGGTGTACCTTAGAAACCCACAAGACTATTTAAATTTGATGTAATAAATGTTGTTGTATTTGGATTTGTATTTGTATGTTGTGGATCTTGTTTGCATACTTAGTACTTAATTGAATCTAATCATATTATAACATAGTTGTCATAAGACTTTGAACAATATATCACGCCTTGATCGATTCCGCCAAGGATCGAGGTGTGACATAGGGGGTGGGGTGGGGTGTATTTTTATTTATTTTTAATTACTAAAATTAATAATAGGTTAAAAGAAAAAGGAAAAAGAAAATAGAAAGGGCATTTTAGTCATTTTATATGCCCCAGAGACTGATTTGTAGCGTTTTAGAAACTTTTGTGACCATAACCGTGAAATTCCAATACTTGGTCCTAATGTGAAAGATTTGGTAAACCACAATAATTTACTCTTTTTATTAAATATATCATTTGTCATCATTTAACATGGGTAGGAGGATGCATAGGAAGAAAATGTAGGAGGATATATGATTTCTCTAATTTAAAGGGCGTTGTTAAATGAGAAAAAGACATATTTCATTAACTTTGTTTCTCTAGACCTAATCATATTAGACTAAAATAATAATTTTAATGATTAAATGAAAAGCATTTTGGTACCTTTTTTTCTAGATAACCGTGACCGATCAAAATTTATGCTCCGTTCTCGAGTTTACTTAACGAAGGAAACGGGAAGAAAGGGAAGGGATGATGTGTTCGTAAGTCTTTTTTAAGGAAAAAAAAGAAACGATTGGTTTGTTTTTGAGTTTTCTTTAAGGATAGAAAGGAGAGGGAGGAGAATGAAAAGATACATGATTTACTCTTACATACAATCTACCCAACTTTGGGCTGATTGGAATGGATTCCATCTTTTCTCATTCCCTTCATTTTCTCCCCATTTCCTTAACCTTCATTCTCTTCCGTTCACCTCCCTTGCTTTAATTTCCTTTCAGTTTTTAACTCGAGAACGGAGCGTTACAAAGGTTATGTTTTATCTTCAAAATTATGGTCAGAAAAAAATTGGTTTTTTGATGGCAATGAAATTCAAAAGAGTCGGCAAACATACAACCAAAATATTTGGTTTTCAATTGACAGATAATTTGGTGATTTTCAATTGACAGATAATTTGGTGATTGTCTTGAATCATTATAAGATCATGGCAATTTATATCACAATGAAAATTTTACCTTGAAATATTGTTAATAATTTAGCCTTTTTAATTTATAGGGTCAAAATATTATATTTAAAAATAATATTGGAATTTCTTTTGTTAAAATATTTGCATATTATCTAGAATATATAAGTAATGCTTAAATATGTGATACGAATTTAAGTTATGTATTTAAGGACAAACGTTGAATACCTGAAAAAGACGATTTTTAGCATGCCTTAGCAATGTAGTTGGTTAAGTTTTGTTTTATTTACTAATCTTATGGTTATTTTCATGTTTAAAAATGATTGCTTTTCTTAAATTGCAGCAAAGTTTGCTAGCTACTACGTCGTTTTCATTGGTTGTCTATGGTTTTGTTTTATAATGATTTTTTTTTCCGGTAAACAAATTTAACTAATAATTAAACGAAATTTAAAAGTTACATAAAAGAAAAAAGGAAAAAAGTTCATTTATATCCTTATAAATTTTCATAATTATGCATATATCATTGTAAAATTTCAAATTACATGTATATCTTTGTAAAACATATAAAACACACACACACACACACACACACACACACACATATATATATATATATATATATATATATATATATATATATATATATATATATATATATATATGTATAAGTTTTTATTGCATCAATGTCTTAAAATTAAGAGGTACAACCTGTTAATACACAATCACAATTGCATCAATGTTTTAAAATTAAGAGGTACAACCTTTTAATACACAATCACAATTGAGGGGGCGATTCTAAGTTTGAAAGAAATTGAAAGAAGCAAAGGTCTATTCCCTACCCTAGCCAGCTGTGGCCAGCTGTGAAACTGATTTTGGAACAAAAAGGAGGGTGGATTTGAAATTTAGATAAAGACTGATCCCTTACAATTCACAATTCAAAAAATTTTGAATTCTTACACTCAAAACTCTCTCGATCCCAAATCCGCTCCCTGTAACATTTCGTCTCCTCGCAAAACACAATCATCTTCTCCATATGTTCCCGTCGTCGATGTTAATCCCTGTAATCTATACCACCAACAATGCTGCCTTCCACATCGACCCTGAAAAACCCTAATAGTCATCATCTCCTCCGCCACCATTCGCCTTATTTCCCAAAAACCGTCAAAGAAGCAGGGAGGTAGAGGGAAGCGGAAGCGAGCAGGTGGTGTTGCAGATTGGAGGAGCGTCGGGGGTTACAGGAGACCGGTGATGGATGGTTCGCACAGGTGAGGTTAGGTGGAGGGTGTTCGGTTGTGTTTGCGAGGAGAGGAGGAGAGTGAGGGGAGAGAGGAAGAAGGGGAGAAGCAGCGGAGGGAAGTGGTGGCAGGGATCGGAGGTTGCAGCGGCGACGGTGATTGGTCGGAGAAGGAGAAGGTCACCGGTGAGAGGAAGGGAGACGGTGATTGTGTATGATTTTCATCGGTAGTTGGAAGAGTTTAATTAATCCTTAATGTTGTCTTAATGTTCCACCAATCATCTTCGTTACCGTGGAAGATTTGACACCATTTCAAGGTTAGTGTACTTCTTCTATGTGGAGATCAGATTTGACACCATTTCAAGGTTTGTGTTTGTGTTACTCAAAATTTTCAGGATCTGATATTGTTAGATTTGCAATTCAGGATCTGTTACTCAAAGTGGTGATGGGGCTGCTGTGCGGTTTACAATTCTTCCTTTTTTTTTTGCTTATCAGTTTTTATCTCATTATTGCATCTTACTTTTCAGTTTGTACTCATTAAGACATCGAACTTTGAAAATTTTACTAGAAAGAGCAATAATGGTTGTTGTTTGTGTTGTGTCTGACAATGAGGGATGTTCTTTGTGTGTGTGGATGTGGGTAAGATAATGAGGGTGGTGTCCAATCCTGCTACTGCCCCTGTATATGTGTGAATGGTTGTGTGTGTGTATGAATGACAGTGGCAGTGGTGTGTATGTGTGTGATTGATATGTGCGTGTATTTGTGATTCTATCTCTGTGTAATTTGAGGTCTGTTGGTAATTTCATTTTCTTAGTTTGGAAGTTTTGTTCATATAAAATATAACGTCTGTTGGCAAATTATTTTACTTTTTAATTCAATTCTTTTATTTTTGAAATCAAATCACTATACGTTATTCTTAAAGTATTTCTTTTCTTTCAGGTTCTAAGCTTTCATTTTCTAGGATAACAAGGCCATGCTTGTGAAGTATGTATATCTAATTTGATCCCATATGATATTTTTTGGGTTTTGTTTATATGGCGAGTAAATAAATATATATTCACCGTAGTTATCAAATGATTAATATGTAGAGTAAATATTAGATTAAAAAAATTCAGTGAACTTGGTGATTGCTTTATGTAGCTTCAATCAAAAAGTTTGAATTATGACGTGGGAACACTAACTGTCCTAATTCTAATAAAAATTTCACATATTGCAAATATGCTAACACCGATCCGATGTACTAATTTCTTTTTCGATTTAAATCGATCAAATAAAACAGTTAACCGCTTACCCATTCCCTCCCCCCCCCCCCCCCCCCCCCCCCGTTCCCTCCCCACCGCCGAAATTTCCGCCCGTCGCATCGCGCGAGTACTAATTGCCGAAACTCAACTATTCGTCTTCTACCGAAAGATACTAATAGCCGAAACTCAACTAATTGCCGCAAAAACCGATTCACCACCACTGCAACGTGCGGGTATGCCGCTAGTATACTATAAACCATATATAAATTACAACCCCTTTATGCACAATTGTCTTAATTTTTAAGATAGTACCACCACCTAATGCACATCTTAATGCAAACATGATTTTACTATTTAAGCACAAATAAGTTAGGCGGGTCTTTTGGAACTTTAATGAACTAGCCAGTAATGTAATCAAACGAGGGGAAGGCGGCCGCGCTTCGCTGCGGCTAAAAAAGTAAAGGAAATGTTAATAAAAGTTAAGTACGTAATATTTTAACTTATTTAGAAATATGTCATTTGTGGGTGATTCTTACGAAAGAGTCTAAATGGCGATATACACTATAGCAGTGAAGCTATCAATAGCTGTGCATTAGCAACTGGTTGTAAAAACGTCAAAAGATTAGTCCTCAAAAAGATCCTTGCAATGTGTGTATTTATGTTAGATATGTAAAGTTGTTAATAGTTTTAAGTTTAAATTTGGAATAGACTTACTTTGTACGTAACCATAGATCATAAAATTTGGGTTTTCATCTGTTTCATTTCCTTATTTTGTTCTGAAGAAGAATGACAAAAACAAAATAACAAATAGCTCATATGCTAACCCAAAATTTGCATTCAATGACCTCTACCACAAACAGTTCTAATTTGACTTGTACAGGTTGATTTTAAAATTTATGTTGTGTTATTGTCATGTGCACAAATATAATTGATATTATTGTGTACCATCAACAATCTATATTTCATAATTTATATATTATATATTGGACCGACAATTCACAAACAGTTTTATATTTCATAATTCATATATTAAACACTCAGGAAAATTAGCAGAAACGAAATGTTAAGAAATGCGAATGAAAGGTGAGATAGTCTTTAATGGGAAAATGAGTTAATTATCAAGGTTTCACAATGGCTATTTTGTATTAAGTGTTTAACACTACAAATTATATTATACCCTTGAAAGGATATTATAATCATTGATGTATTTGTTTTCTAGCAGAATAGGTTTCAAATGAAATGAGTAGAATAAGCAGATAATGAGGGTTTAGAGTTTAATGACGGTGTGTATCATCATGCAACTAATTTTTGTTTCTGAAAAAAGGAAGCAAGGCCAGAGCAATTTGAACAGACAAATTACACACGTGTTGGTATTCTTATAACACTTGGAATGATTCCCGTCATATAACCTTTTAGATTCAAACTAAATATTTAAATTTTATTTCTTTTTATAATATATTAAATCATAGTATTCTTATGATAGCGGGTGTTTTACCGTCATGTAAGTTAAATAACACCACCCACCTTTTTTATATTCAATAATATTCTTTATTAAAATTTAAAACTAAAGTAAGTTTTTTATTTTTTTAGGTTTTGTTAGGATTGTATTTGGAAAAAAAAAAAACAAACACTTGGCGTGCAGTTATACAATTGAAGCATAGGATTCCCAAAATCACCCACCTTATCTAATCTAATATTTAATATAAAATATACAATGGAAGTAATAGGATTCTCAAAATCACCCATCTGAAAGATGATGTTGTTGCCGCTGATGATCGCTATCGTCCGATTCTTAAGTAGCTTGTGACCGGAAATAATACCTGATGTCTTCAGCATAAAAACAGGCTACAGGTAGCTGGTAACAAAACAGAGGTAAAGAAACAAAATTATAGCTAAATGTAAATACAATCCATGTCACACACTCTCACCAAAAAACCATAATTATGTTTAAGAAATTAGATGAATATGGACCCTAATAACGAAACTATAAGTATAACAGAAAGTTTATCTTCTAGGATGGTTCAAAGATCTTCCCCAAAGGGATATGAAAATTGCATATAAAATAAGGATAAGAAAGGTTAACGGAGGTAAGACACTTGTCCAAAGTTAGGGAGTCCATGCCGGTTGTGAGAGCTTCCGATTCCAATGATAAAAAAAGCTGGTCGTAAAAAGAAGAGGAAAAGAGAAGGCATGTGTAATACGATGTAGAAGAAGGTAGCTAGGCGGTAATAAGAGATTAAGAGAAGGTGTAACAAATAACGTGGCACCAAATGTATGGAACCAGTAAAAGTATCAAATATCTTGAGGCGTAGGATAGCAAAGGATTGGAGCGTACGTTAGCAAGTACCCAAGGCAAACTTGTCAGAATTGTTATATATATACAATGGATTGCCAGCTGTACATCACACTTTACATCACAAGACGATCATTGCTTTATTTTAAAACAATCTAGACCCTTAAATAGTTAGTGATATTTGCTAACAAATTTCAACCAATAAAATTATATCTTTGAAGATATAAATAAAGACCCTCTCACTTAGTTTTCTTTACACCTTATCCCATCTCTCTCTCCACCTCTGTAAATGATTTTGATGCCCCCCATCAAAACCAGTAGTTCCTGACTGGTCTGGATAAACTTGATGGAATGTCATCTTTATGTTGACACATTTTGTGAAACTTGTACGTTGATGCAGCTCCAAACTATTTCTCCGTTAATCATTTTCTGTCACAAATATCAAGCATTTAGCTTATTATCATGTAATTGAAAACAAAATGTATTTGAATTTTGCAATCTCATATTCTAGCATTTGTGATTTATAAAGTGATTGGTGCTCTTAAAAGGTATTAAAGTATTCATATTTATAATGTCAATAGAATAAAGTATTCATATTTATAATTCTTAAATTCGACCATCGTTATTAACTGATTTTTTTTAATGTCAAGGGCTTAATTATATTTTATTTATATGCCCGACAAAAATTTTAATTGTTGAATAATCAGATGAATGAGTGTAATATATTCAAATAGGTGAGAATTTATAAAACGAATCACTGTCCTTTGAAAAAAATACCATTTAAATTCATTGAAGATAATCACTTTGTGGTAATATATTTTAGTACGATTTTTAATTGTGGTTCATGACATTTGTGTCAATTAATATGATTTATCTGTCAACAAAATGAGATCTCTATAATGGAACATATTACAATCGGCAAATAATAGGATACATTGAATGTTTCTTTAGAACCAATAAATCAAAATGCGGAGAACTTCTTACCTGTTTCCATTTCCCATGTTTCTTTTTAAAATATGATAAAATTTGAAGTTTCCACCAGATCTGGGTTTTTAAAATATGATAAAATTTGAAGTTTCAAAAAGATCTTACCACACTCAAATCAACAATACACTCACAAATCAGAAATACGCACAGATCAAAAAGATCTTACCAGACCAACGTTTGGTGTTGGGGGTGTATTAGACAGAATCCACGAAACGTCAACAACAAGTTTTGTCACACCACTACCACCGATACTCATCTTCTTCTCAATTTTCGGACCTTAAAAAGGAAAAAAATTAAACAGAATCCACGAAACGTCAACAACAAGTTTTGTAGTATCTGTAGCATCGAGATTGTAATTTGAAGGAAAATGAGATCGGATCGGATCTGTAACACTAGCATTGATAGTTGATAAACAAAAGCATCGTGAGATCGGATCGGATCTATAGTTGATAAACAAAAGCATCGAGATCGGATCTGTATCCAGATCGGAGGCGTGAAGCTTTAACCAGATCGGAGGTGGGATGTGTCTGTCGGTGAAGCTTTAACCAGATCGGAGGCGTGGAAGGGAGACTCGGTCGGGATGAACAGCAGCCGGAAAGGAGGAGGATGCAGATGAGATGGTGGCAGATCGGGATCATGGAGGAAGCAATGACGATCGAGGTTGTTGGTGTCTGATCGGGATCGTAGGTTTCACCGGAGGAGGTTGTTGGTAGCGGATCAATGACGGAGCCATCCTCAAAGCTGGTGTGTGCGTGTCTAAGGAGGAAGCAGCTGAATCGATCGACAGGCTTCAGATGGTCGACGGTATGGGGGTGGACGAAGGCGACGCTGTCGGAATGAAGGAGTCGGCTGTGGGAGGCGGATTGAAGGAATGAAGGGATCCGACAAATTGTTTTAGGGTTAGGTGTGGGATATGTATTGGGTTTGACGTATATTTTTCTGTTTCTTATTTCGACTTTGTTGAAAAATGTTTTTGTATGTGACCATCATTGAAATAAGACGAACTGTTTTTATATTATCTGACAAATATTATAAGTCTATTTCAGGTTGCGTGGATTCGAGATTGAACGATTAAACGAGAAAATAAGAAAATAATTTTAAAAAAAAGATTGGAGTTAAATTTATCATTTATTAAACTTGATTATTGAGGTATAGTTATTTTAATTATTTTCTAAATAATTGATTTTGATAAAAGATGCAATTTAATAGAAACTGAGTTTTAAAGCCAAAACAAAGAAAAATTCAAAAGAAAATTAAATTAAATCTATTTAAAATGAATTTTTGGAAATATATTTTCTAAATAATTTATTTTATTAGACTTAATTATTTTTATAAATTAAAAATGATTTTTCCTAATTTATTTGAATTTATTTTGAATTTTAAAACATTTAAAATCAATTTATTTAATTAAAATGGAACAGGCTGCTACAGTACCCGCCCTGCCCACCAGATCCGGCCCATCAAGCGTCCAGCCCAAGTGCGCAGCCCAAGATCCGAAGCCCACTCCTCAGCGACCCAGCTTCTGAATCCGGAATGTAGATCCAGATCCAGATCCGTCCCCGAACCGAACTCGCCCCCTTTCATCTCACAAGAAAACCGCGCCCAAACCCGGATTCGACCTGCCTCTGACCCAGCCGACCAACCCGCATGTTTCAGCTCCAAAGTTACAGTTTTGGTCCCTAAACTTCCGAATTCATCCAAAATCCACCCAAAACTCATTTTACACCCTTTATAACATTTTTTACACCATTTTTTAATTACAACACATAATTATAAACCAAAACTCTCTCAAAAACCTCTCCAACTTCCACCATCTTATTTCCAACTTCCAAACACTCTCCAAAACACCAAAAACACCAAGAACACACACCAAAAACACCAAGAACACCAAGAACACCAAGAAAAACACCAAGAACACCAAGATCAACACCAAGAACACCAAGATCACCAAGATCATCAAACAAAAACAAATAGAGACACAGTCTATTAGAAATCCAGTCCAACCCTAAGCCAGTTCAGTCAATTTATTTGACGAACCTACTTGATAGACCAGTCGTTCCACAGTCCTGTTATAAACCAGTTCAGTCAATCTATTGATGAACCTACTTGATATATATATATATATATATATATATATATATATATATATATATATATATATATATATATATATTTATATAATTATAGTCATTTACATTATTTATCGTTTTATGTCTTTTAATTATAGTCATTTATATTATTTATCGCTTTAAGTCATTTAGTTACTGCAATTTATATTATTTATATATCTTTCACACAGTAAACGGTGCAAACCTTTATTTGTGGCGATCAGATTATATATTTTTATTCTGCAACTCTTATTATTTATTCCGCATTTATCTTTAATATATATATATATATATATATATATATATATATATATATATATATATATATATATATATATATATATATATATATTTGTCACACAATAAACGGTGCAAACCTTTATTTGTGGTGATCAGTTATTTTATTTTCAACAATTGGTATCAGAGCTCGTGTGATTTACTTTGAAATTTTCATCAAATACTTTTGGTTAGCGTTTATATAAACCTTCCATAAGCGTTTATTTGAATATTTCATTTTAATATCACTTGTTAAAAAATCCTTATTTTTAAATTAAAATTAAAAATCTTAAAAACATGTCTTCTGCTAATTACTCCAACATGAACTCAGTTTCTATTGCTAACAGTTTAGGATCTGGTTCACGGGCACCCATACTTATTCCCGAAGAGTATAATTCGTGGGTTGGCCGTATGAATCTTCATCTTAACTCCATAAGTGAAAATGTTTGGAAATGTGTAGAAGGAACATATATTGCTTTAGAGGATTTGTCTACCCTTGCTACAACTCAAGCAACTCGTGTTGAAACCGAGAAAAGGTTGAATCTCCAAGCCAAAAAGGAGCTTGTGTCCGGAATTCCCCACAGTATTTTAAGTCAAATGGATGACATAATACTGTTGACTGCGAATCAAATTTGGGAAAACTTAAAAAACCGTTTTTGTGGAAATCAAAGAATTATTGGAAATAAAAGAACATCCGTTTTAAATGAATTCGATAATTTCAAGATGCTTTCATCAGAAACCATCCATGATGCACATGATAGGTTCAATTTTATCATGGTAAAATTGAATAACTTGGGCATCAAAAAGACACAGCACGAGATCAATCTCGAATTTCTAAACAATCTTTACGAAAGCTGGAAGATGGTTAAACTCATCATTCAGGGAAATCCTGCCATTCATACGGAAACTCTATACAATTTGTACGGAGAACTTCAATCGTATGAATCCTCGATTGACCCACCAACCTCTACAGCTTTTGGAGGACCACTTGCTCTCGTTTCCACATCAAACCAAAACCAAACACTTTTTCATGAACAAAACCCCAATCATTTTAATCAAACATCTTTTCAAAATCAATCATTTTTGAACAATTCTTTTGATCAAACTGATTTAAATGATGAAGCAGACTACCAACAATTGTGTGCTTTGGTTGCAAATACAAATCTCCAAAGATTTATTCCAAATTACGGTCAATCGAATTTTAAACCAAATTTTCAAAACCGACCACAATTTGGACAAAATAATTCTGGATTTCAACCAAGACCACAATTTGGTCTAAACAACCAAGGTTTTCAACCAAAACTTCATTTTGGACAAAATTCGCAAAGACCCTCTTTCCAAAATAACTCTAACCAGGGATTTCAAAACAATCCCAACTCAAATCATCAAAACAATAACCAAAACAACGGTCTTCAAAACCAAAACCGGGGATTCCAAAATCAAGGATACAATAATCAAAATAATGGTTTTTCAAACAACCAAAATCTTGGATTCCAACAAAACTCCTCCCAATCTTCCCAACAAATCCAAACTCAAGCACCGGAACGACTTCCAATCAAAAGTCAAAAGGAAGAAAGTGATGAAGAAGTGATTATCTGTCACAATTGCAAAGGAACTAATCACTACGCAAGAGAGTGCCGAGCCAAAAACAAGACAAAAATCAAAGACTCGGCATACTACGCTCAAAAAGCCGATGAGTTAAAGAAAAAGGAAAACCAAGAAAACCAAAGAGCTTTGATGGCAATCCACGAACCAAATGTGGAATACTGGCCAACCTCTGAAGACGAAGCCGACAATGAACCGACACAATCCAACTTCTGCTTCGTAGTTGGTACAACTTCAAGAGCTCCAAATGTCATAGAACAGGTATGGACTATGATCTCTGAACTCGGTTTTTCTAAAATAAATTTTGAGTCCCATATATCCAAAATTGAGAAAAGTTTAGAAGCTGATCTCAAGAAATACCATGACACAGTGGTTAATTCTGAAATCTTCAAATGTGAGTTACAAACCCTACAACTCAAATTTGCAGAATTAACCAGAACAAGGACCAAATTGGAAAGAGACGTTGAAAGAAAATCAGAAGATTACAATCACGTCTTTGAACAATTAAATCAATCTCTAATTCAGAAAAAGGAATTGGAATTAAAAAATCAATCAGTCATTTCTTCTGAAACAAAAGATGTTTTAGAAATGGAAATCATTCAGTTGACACAAAACTTTCAAGAGTCAACTGAAAAACACAAAATCTTAAATGAAAAACTGACTGATTCTTTAAACCAAATCACTTTTCTTGAATCTGAAAACAAAAGATTGATACAGAATGTGGAATCTATCAAAATTGCCAGAAAACTCAGTGATGATATATTCACCAAGGCAAACACCTTGGGTACTGGAAAATTTGATACGAGTTATAGACCAGGAATTGGTAGAGAAACCTTTGAAAAAGAACTAGAAAATCAAGAAAACATGATAATTTGTGAAAACTCTGAATCAACTCTACCAGATCTTTTCACATCTGTTAATGAGGAAGATTCAGATGACGAAACAGTTATCAACTGTAGCCCGAATGATACTGCTTTCACTGTTTCCAAAAAGTCTTTCAAAAGAGTCTTAAATTCTGAAACAGACTCAGCTAGTTCTTTAACTCACCAAATCAAACATACCAACAAAACCATCAAATCAAAAAACTTTTTGAATGGAGAAAATTCCTTTTACGAGGTTGGTAGTACTTCTGTACCAACTGCTTTTCCTACAATGAGTTCATCAATTGTTGGAAAAACAAGTCCGGGACAAAAATACTCCAAGAAACAACAAATAAGCGAAAAACCCATTCAAGTCACCAAAACCCCAATTGTCAAGCCAAAAGTTTTTGAAAACCAACCAAAGAAACCAATTAAACCCTACATCATACCTCATAAACAGGTTTCCAAACAAAAATCAAAACCTTATCCAAAACCTTTTCAAAACCGTTCATCATACCCTAGATATGAAGAAAGCTTTTCAAATCAATTTTCACATCTAGGATATCGTTCACCAAATCACAGATCTTATCAACTCACAGGTTATCAAAAACAAATCATATTTTGGGAAAACTTGATAAATCAAATCAAACCTCAACCATTCTATCACAATAAACCAAAGTCATTGAACAACAAACCCAAAATAGCAAAAGCTAACAAATCAGGACCCATTCAGATCTGGGTACCTAAAATTTCTGTCTAATTGCAAGGATCTAATGCTGGAGAACCTAATGATGATACATGGTACATTGATAGTGGCTGCTCCAAGCATATGACAGGAAACAGAAACTACCTTCGTGACTTCAGACCCACCCAAACCAATCAAGACGTTACATTTGGCAACAACATGACGGCAAAAATCAAAGGTTATGGAAACATAACAAATGGTAAATTTACCATAAAGAAAGTTGCCTATGTCGATGACCTGAAACACAACCTCATCAGTGTTTCTCAACTGTGTGATAACGATCTTGAAGTTTTATTCACGAAACAACAAAGCTTGATCATGAACGCCAACACCAAAGAAATCATTGTTGATTCACACCGTGCCGGAAATATGTATCCACTAGACATGGATCTTATTTATGGTAAACCCGATATTTGTCTGCTATCCAAAGCCCCAGCAGATATTAGTTGGTTATGGCACCGCCGCCTTTCCCATCTAAATTTCGGGTACATTAACAAATTGATCGGCGATGATCTAGTTCGAGGACTGCCACTTCTGAAGCTCGACAATGAAACACTTTGTGCCGCTTGTGAAAAGGGAAAACTTTCCAAATCCTCTCACAAAAGCATTACAGAATCTAGTGTATCCGAACCACTAGAATTGCTGCACATAGACCTCTGTGGCCCCGCCAAAATCCAAACAATACAAGGGAAGAAGTATGTCCTTGTCATAGTTGATGGCTTCACTCGATTTACATGGGTCTTTTTCTTAAGACTGAAATCAGAAGCACCAGAAGAGATGATCAACTTTATAAAACAGATCGAACTAAAGCTCAAACGACCAGTTCGAAGAATCCGAAGTGACAATGGTTTAGAGTTCAAAAACATAACTCTAGACTCATTTCTCAAAAACAAAGGCATCGAACACAACTTCTCAGCCCCTTACACTCCTCAACAAAACGGCGTTGTTGAAAGAAGGAACCGAACTCTGTGCGAAGCTGCAAGATCAATGCTCATCTTTGCTGATCTGCCACAATACTTCTGGGCAGAAGCAATTGCCACAGCTTGCTACACACAAAATCGCTCCTTAATTCACAAAAATCTTCATAAAACACCATATGAAGTCATTAACAACCGAAAACCAAATATCAAATTTTTTCATATTTTTGGTTGTCGATGCTTCATAAAGAATAATAAAGACCACATTTCAAAATTTGAATCAAGGTCGGACGAAGGAATTTTCCTTGGTTACTCATTTTCTTCAGCTGCTTATCGAGTACTGAACAAACGTACAAGAGTAATTGAAGAAAGTACCGATGTCCACTTCGATGAATTTTATGTCAGAAAATTGGATCGTGAACATTTTGGTTCACAAATGATAGATAATATTTTTCAAAATCCAATTCCACAAACACCATCTCCTGACATAGACATTGAAGTTGATATTGATTTACTTTTTGAACAACCTAAAACTGCTTATAATTCTGAAATTCTAACTACTCAAATTGATCCTACAGGAACACCCACTGAAGGAACTCCACAAAGAAACAAAAATGTTGCAGATCAAGTTGAGGGGGAACCACAAACACATACTTCCTCATTAGAACAAACACCAAATCCTCCTTTAACCACTCCAAATTTAACCACCCCAGATTTTACCACTCCATCCCCAAATATCCAAAACAATCCCGATGCAACATTTATGGGGGAACCTTCAAACCTCTTCCAAGAAGAAACTACTGGAGAAGAACAATGGGATACTGAAAATCCTATTATTACAACGGAAGAAAATCGTTTAATAAAATGGACCAGAAACCATCCCACTGACCAAATCATCGGAGATCCCAATTCAGGCATCCAAACTAGAGCCGCAACTGCCAATGATTGCTTATTTGGAGCCTTCCTATCCATGACTGAACCCAAAACCATACATACTGCTCTGAAAGACCCAGACTGGGTAAAAGCTACGCAAGAAGAGCTAGCTGAATTCGAAAGAAATGACGTATGGAATCTTGTTCCTACACCACCCGATGTTACTGTCATAGGTTCAAGATGGGTTTTCAGAAACAAGACTGACGATCAAGGAGTCGTGTGTCGAAACAAGGCACGTCTCGTAGTCAAAGGCTATTCACAACAAGAAGGAATAGACTACGATGAAACATATGCTCCAGTCGCCAGAATAGAAGCTATCCGCATCTTTCTCGCATATGCTGCACATAAGAACTTTAAAGTTTTTCAAATGGACGTTAAATGTGCATTCCTACATGGAGAATTAGATTGAGATGTTTATATCCAACAACCACCAGACTTTGAAGATCCCAAATTTCCTCATCACAGCTTCAAATTGCAAAAAGCTGTCTATGGCTTAAAACAAGCACCCCGTGCCTGGTATGCCACCTTGTCAACATTCCTCGAAGAATCAGGTTTCAAAAGGGGTTCAATCGATCAAACCCTTTTTCGTAAAATCTTTAATAAACATCTGTTAATCGTACAAATATATGTTGATGACATTATTTTCGGTTCTACTGATGAATCTTTGAGTGTTAAGTTTGCAGATTTAATGAAAAGCAAATTTGAAATGAGCATGATTGGGGAGATGACTACTTTTCTCGGACTTCAAATCAAACAGTCAACTGATGGAATTTTCATCAACCAAGAGAATTATGTCAAAAACCTACTCACTCGCTTTTCAATGGACAAATCCAATACTGCCAAAACCCCAATGGCCTTTGGATACAAAATCGATGCAGACTTAGATGGCAAACCCGTTGACCAGAAAAGATATCGTGGAATGATCGGATCACTATTATACCTCACTGCCAGCAGACCTGACATTATGTTTTCTACTTGTGTCTGTGCCAGATACCAAGCAAATCCTATGGAATCTCATGTCATTGCTGTGAAACGCATCTTCAAATACCTAAAAGGCACTCCCAAACTTGGCCTTTGGTATCCAGCTAAATCCGATTTTCAGCTGAATGCTTTCACCGACTCAGACTATGGAGGATGCAAGCTAGATAGGAAAAGTACATTTGGTAGCTGTCAATTCCTAGGAGGTCGACTAGTGAGTTGGTCTTCAAAGAAACAGAGTTATGTATCCACATCAACAGCAGAAGCTGAATACGTCGCTGCCGCCAGCTGTTGTTCACAAGTCATATGGATGCAAACTCAACTGCGTGATTATGGCTTCAGAGTTTCACAAATTCCCATATTTTGTGACTCAACCAGTGCAATAGCCATTTCTCACAATCCCGTTCACCATTCCATGACAAAGCACATCGATATTCGATATCACTTCATTAAAGACAACATTCAAAAGGGTCATATCGAATTACACTTCATAAACACCGAAGATCAAATTGCCGATGTCTTCACTAAGGCTCTCGATGAAACAAAATTTCAATACTTCCTAGGCCGTCTAGGAATGTTAAATCCAGATATCATCCATCCTTAAACTTTTACTTTTTGTTTGTACAAACGTGTGTTTACTTTAATTCAAAAAAAAAAAACAAATAAAAAAAATTACAAAACTTCAAAAGACAAAAAGATTTTAGATTTTTATAATTTTCATATCTTTCCTTAAAAACCAAAATTTCCAAAAACATTCAAATAACCAAAATTTCCAAAAACATTAAAAAAAATTTCAAAAATACAATAAAAGACTTGCCATAATAAGCTTTTATAGAACCTTGTGATTAATCGTCTCTTGACTTAATTTTCAGATGCTTATGCTCGATGAAGATTTTAAGTCATATTGATTCTCAATTGGAGTGAAGGTTCAAATCTCCTACTTTTCATAATGTATATAACTTTATTTCCTTCGATTTTATTTCATTATTGACGATTTTAAACAATCAAGGGACATAAGGTTAGGAGGTTCAGATGAAAACAAAACCCACGTGAGAATTTGTGCCTTGTCGATCTAAATCATTGTGGAATTCATTTCTTGTGATCTTAGGTGTGTCACTATTGCTTATAAGGTATATCCGATTATGCCTTGTCACGGTCTCATTTTTGCTTAGATATCAAAATGACTAGGGACGATACATTCATTTCTTACATACTAGACAAAATGTCTTTTATGCCACCTATCCCTACCTAGTTAAAAGCCAAAAATGAAGACAGCCGTAAAATTGGAAAGACTCCAAACAACTACATATCCTTATAAGAAAACCAAAGGAGAAACAAAGATCTATCAACATATAATCCTTAAAGACGAGTCAACAAGAAAGTCAAATCACTCACCGAAGAAATACCAAGTTAAACAAACTTTCAACCAAATGGTTATTTCAAAACAAACATCATCAAATCCCGCAATTTGTTTTTAACCATTTTTCAGAAAAGAAGATATCTCAATCACTCAAGACAAATACTCTTAAAAAATTATTCTCAATTGTAGCAAATTCTCAATGCTAAAACAAAATATCTTTTTACAATAAATCGATATTGATCAACAAACAGGATACCATCAAAGAAGAAACTACAACAACAATGGATTTCCCGGGATACTGTAGCCTTCATCACTAAAGATTCTTAGTTGCAAACTGCACTATGAAAATTGCTAAACCCCTCTACATGTATTTCCCGACGGAGAGAGAGTGAACGTTAATGGCATGAATGAAGAAACCCGCTGAGTAATGCCGAAACCAGTCTTATGTGATTGATTATCTAATAATGAGACTAAGTGACTTTATAGGAAAAGCATAGATGAACACCTCCAATATGAGTGTGAGTTGTCAAAGAGAGATATCACTCATTTTTAGTGATCATTAACTTGTTCTGCTGCCAGAACAACCAAACACCCAAGTGAAATGTGAGATATATCTATGAGCGTTCATCTGAATCGACCTGTTAGACCACTTGTCGTCATCAATAATGCTATAAAATCTTAAGAAATTTATTTAAATACATATATGGCTACCCTTTGATAATCGAACCCGAGACTTTCATTCGGAAACAAACATTCTTCAAAATCTTTTTCAAAACATAAGATATGTAAAACCAAGTCACAAACTTTCAAAATGATTACAAAGGCTTTATATATATCTTATCATTGACAAAACTTTTATCCCAAATCTTCAATGTTAAAATTGTTAATGTGATTATATCTGTCCTTATTTCATCAATGATCACATAGGGGGAAATTGTTGAAAAATGTTTTTGTATGTGACCATCATTGAAATAAGACGAACTGTTTTTATATTATCTGACAAATATTATAAGTCTATTTCAGGTTGCGTGGATTCGAGATTGAACGATTAAACGAGAAAATAAGAAAATAATTTTAAAAAAAAGATTGGAGTTAAATTTATCATTTATTAAACTTGATTATTGAGGAATAGTTATTTTAATTATTTTCTAAATAATTGATTTTGATAAAAGATGCAATTTAATAGAAAATGAGTTTAAAAGCCAAAACAAAGAAAAATTCAAAAGAAAATTAAATTAAATCTATTTAAAATGAATTTTTGGAAATATATTTTCTAAATAATTTATTTTATTAGACTTAATTATTTTTATAAATTAAAAATGATTTTTCCTAATTTATTTGAATTTATTTTGAATTTTAAAACATTTAAAATCAATTTATTTAATTAAAATGGAACAGGCTGCTACAGTACCCGCCCTGCCCACCAGATCCGGCCCATCAAGCGTCCAGCCCAAGTGCGCAGCCCAAGATCCGAAGCCCACTCCTCAGCGACCCAGCTTCTGAATCCGGAATGTAGATCCAGATCCGGATCCGTCCCCGAACCGAACTCGCCCCCTTTCATCTCACAAGAACACCGCGCCCAAACCCGGATTCGACCTGCCTCCGACCCAGCCGACCAACCCGCGTGTTTCAGCTCCAAAGTTACAGTTTTGGTCCCTAAACTTCCGAAATTCATCCAAAATCCACCCAAAACTCATTTTACACCCTTTATAACATTTTTTTACACCATTTTTTAATTACAACACATAATTATAAACCAAAACTCTCTCAAAAACCTCTCCAACTTCCACCATCTTATTTCCAACTTCCAAACACTCTCCAAAACACCAAAAACACCAAGAACACACACCAAAAACACCAAGAACACCAAGAAAAACACCAAGAACACCAAGATCACCAAGATCATCAAACAAGAACAAATAGAGACACAGTCTATTAGAAATCCAGTCCAACCCTAAGCCAGTTCAGTCAATTTATTTGACGAACCTACTTGATAGACCAGTCGTTCCACAGTCCTGTTATAAACCAGTTCAGTCAATCTATCGACGAACCTACTTGATATATATATATATATATATATATATATATATATATATATATATATATATATATATATATATATATATATATATATATATATATATATATATATATATTTATATAATTATAGTCATTTACATTATTTATCGTTTTATGTCTTTTAATTATAGTCATTTATATTATTTATCGCTTTAAGTGATTTAGTTACTGCAATTTATATTATTTATATATCTTTCACACAGTAAACGGTGCAAACCTTTATTTGTGGCGATCAGATTATATATTTTTATTCTGCAACTCTTATTATTTATTCCGTATTTATCTTTTATATATATATATATATATATATATATATATATATATATATATATATATATATATATATATATATATATATATATATATATATATATATATATATATATTTGTCACACAATAAACGGTGCAAACCTTTATTTGTGGTGATCAGTTATTTTATTTTCAACAGACTTTAGATTTTATTATATTTTAATGTTATACTAACCCGTGAAACCCGAACCAAGTAGACCCATTTTTTTCGAACATGTGTGCATTTTATATTTGTATGCTTTTGTTACATTTGACCACAAACATCGGATACCGCGACCAGTTGATGAACACCACCGCATATGTATTTGGCAAATAAATTTTTTGGATTTGTGTTTAATATATTTGACGAATAGCTTAGTTAGTTCGTAATGTTTTAGAGTAGTTTTCTTTTGTATGAGTTTTCAGAATTTGATCTTTTTGTTCTTTGAATTTTTGAAATGTTTGTAACTTTTTGGTTGTTTGGATAACATCTTTTTGTTCCTGGTTTTATTTTTTATAGTAGCTTACTACTGTATCTATTTTTTAAGATGTTTTTGTTCCTGGTTTTATTTCTCAGATTTGGACATGTTTCAAGGAAGCGAGAGCAATAAGTTTTGATGAAGACAGTTGTGTATTTTAGATCTATAATTGTCTAATTTTTTATTGTGATTGGATATAGTTTATTTAGTTTAACTAGTGGGCAACCCGTGCTATGCACGGGTCAGTAATTGAAAAATCACGTGTTAAAAAATAATATATATGTGCTATTATGAGTAAAAAAAGATAGTACATTGCTATTTCCCGCAATTTACCCTAAATCATACCTTATATATGTCATTGTGAACATATCTTCAGTGATCAGTGACCTCCTGAAAATTTTTCTACACACAAAAATTTGAGAAAATCAAACAAAAAATTGGAAACGAATTAAATCGACAAAGTACCAGAGGACGAAAGAGGGGGAGTGTGTATCAGTTCGATTCAATCTGATACGACATCTTTCATTTGCATCTAAAACCTATGTGATCAATCTGCATATTATATTCACACATTTACAGATACACATTTATTGATCATTCACCTTAATCAATAACCAAGTTAGTTTTCATCTATGTAAGTTGGTTTATTGAGTAATTGCATCCCGAATACTATATATTTAGAAAACAACGTGCACGGAAACAAAAAATGGTGTCATGAATAACAGAGCACATGCCCTAAAAAATGAATTAATTAAATTAAAGGTTTTTTTGGCCTAATTTGTTTTCACCTGTTGAAGGGTATGCTGAGAAAAAGGACCCACCGATATTGGCCACACCAAGTCCAAATAACTATTTAAAAATTTATACATAATTAATAAACCACAATAATATAACCATGAATTCTGAAAATAAAAATTCCATTTATAAAACACACATCTTGATTTGAATCTAATTCATATCCATTCTTTGCTACAAGGGCTTTTGCAATCCCCACAGATTCCTTGAATTAAGGAATTAGTCATTTGCATGTTGAAAAAACATAAAAATTAACAATTAACAATTATAGATGATTTTAGAGAAATATTATGTTACCGGTATAGCCACACCAGTAATGAGCATAGCAGTTGGGATTAAGGACTTGAATTGACCAAATTCTTTAGGGATGGAAAATGGTGTAAGCCCTTGAGGTATATCTCCCACCTGAAACATTTTTATAAAAAACTCTTCTCATATAATAATTGTAATAATAACAACTCACCAAAGAAATGGAAGAGGGATGGAATATTTTCACAAAAGCTGTACCCAGAACAACAGCAGTGAGGGGCCCACCTGCTCTCAGAAACCGCAAACTCTTCCTTGTTTTTCCCTAAATTTAAAACACTTACATTAATTTAAAAGATTCAGATAAAAAAGGAATAAGTTTAAGTTTTTAAGAAAACATTTACCAACAACCAAGGAATGACTTTTTATAGACATTAGAGAAAATGCACATTTTACCTTAACTGCAGAAGTAAGCAAAAGTATATTGCATTTCAACTTTCAAGGAGTGACTTTTTATAGACATCGGACAAAAAGAGCTTTTTACCTTAACTAATGAAGTAGGATGCTGTAACTACAGAAATAAATAGAAGTATGGTGTGTTTCCTGTATTGACCACAAACACTTGTCATTCAGCCAATCAATTTCCTAAAGAAAATTTGGAAACCAGTTCATTATCAATTGTATTATTAAAATAATTAATAAAAATTACCAATTTATAAAAGTTGGAAATCAGGAAAACTTTTACTGTTGCGGCAAGCCAACTACTTCTCTCTTTTCTGCCTTTTTAATACCTAGCAACATACTTATATTTTCTTTACACAAGATAGCAATGTACATGCAATTCGTACTCATAATAACAACATGTTTGCAATTTCTTTTACCGATAATAACAATAAATAGGTAAATGAAAAAGGTACATTGCTATTATCGGTAAAGAAATGTAAGAATGTTGCTATTATAGGTAAAAATAAAGTACACTGATCATATTGGTAGCGGGAGTAAAGTACGTTGCTATTTTCCATAATTTGCCCTTTAGAAAATTTCACTAACATTTGTTGGTTCACTCACCAGAACAGTGACAACATTTACTGTTGACAAATCTTGTTTTTTGCTTTTTTCCTGAACAACAACCATGTGCCAACTACACAAATCAAAATTACAATAAACTCCAAAATATTTAAAACATAAATAAAATATAAATGTTGAATAAAAATTATGCAATCAATACTTATACAACCATGTCTTGTAATATAGCTCCTCAAGAGGTTGAAAGCCTGCATTTTAAATAACAAATAAAAAGTAAAAAACCATGAATTATAATTTATACTTATAAAAACAACTTAATACTTGCTTTGGTTTATCAAAATATGGAAGAAATGCTCAAATTTATCAAAGAAAGCTGATGTAATGTCTTCTCTTTGTAATTGGTAATTACAATTTAATTTATGTAACACTGAATTCAAGGATGTTGTTGGCTTATCATTGTCTACATTTAACCCAACTCCTGCAATTAGAAAGTTGAATTAAAGAAAAAAAATGTAAGTTTATTTTTTTGGACAAAAATTAATTGCAAAGCGGGATAAAAGGTTTATTTACCAGCACTAATATTGAATTCCTTGAATTTATATGTTGATGTACACAAAGTTCCTCCCACTTTAAGCCCATTTATATAGATGGGATACCCTGAAAGTTTATATAACAGAACACTTGTTAATATTAAAAAATGAGTATTAGTTTCAAAGAAACCAAAAAGCTTACATTTTTATAGCAAGATCCTTAAAACACACAACATACTGCACAAGAGGAACCACATGACCATCTTCCATTTGTACCGTAAATGAAAAGACAAGACTACCCTTTCGATACTCCCATACATTTTGTGAACGCCCTATAAGATTATTGAACTCATTTAATGTAAAAATTCTAAGAAAACAAAAACAATACATTCATATACTTTATAGGTTTGATACCTCGTCCTTTGAATTGAACATCTGCAATACAAACAGAAGCTACTGGAATCCCACAAAAGTTGCTGCATAAACGCTAAAAGTTTCAATGACCAAATTAGAATGAGAACGATATGAAATTTAAAAGCTTGCTGCACTTACAAAGAGACAATGTCCTGGGTAGAAGGTAATCGTGGAGACCAAATAACAAATCTTCCGAAACATGTAGTTACAAGAGAATCCATGTAAGCATTGATATCAAATTCATCCTTTTATAATTGCCATTCCATCTCAGATTGCAAATAGGTTTGGATTTTTACATTGTCTGCAAGCTTAACGGATGAATTTTCTTTCAAAGACCTTGCAAATTCCTTCTTTCTTGTCGATTTTCCACTTACCACTAACACAAAAGGTGGTTGGGACTCCATATGTGCTATATAAAGCATATTCCAGTTAGAATATAACATAAACATAATACCAACATGATTTGAAACTAAAAAACAGATTAATCAAATGGCACAATTTTTTTGTGTGCGAGATTAGCTTACCTGATGCAGTATACCAACATGATTTGAAACTAAAAAACAGATTAATCAAATGGCGCAATTTTTTTGTGTGCGAGATTAGCTTACCTGATGCAGAAGCTACTGTGAGCGAGCGATTGAAAATATGGTTGTAAGAAGGTCTAGTGAAGGACAAGGTCTGTTGTACAGAGAGAAAGCAGCATAAGGAAGTTTGAAAAGAATTAAAGAGTATCGGAGGGCCTGCTTATCTTTTATATCGCGTCACCGGCGAGAAGATGCATCGAGAATAGGAAAATTATAGGTCACAATTACAGAATTGAGAAGTCGAGGAATACATCAACATCAAGTTTACCTGCCATTTTAACGCCCATGTGTTTATTCTGTTTAGCTTCCAGATTCAGGACGTGTGATTCTAATACCTGAAATCAAACATTTCAAAAGTTAGGTTTGCATTAGTGAAAGTAGGTGGGCGGCAATGTGGAAAAAAAACTCAAATTGAACACGCATAAACAAATGCCGCCGACGCACCCTGATTTTTCCGGAGAAGACAGTCGCCGACGTTCTTTCTTAGACTGCTCAACATCGCCGCCGACCACCGCTGCTGCGCGGCTTCTTCTCCTTCCTCAGTTCTACTAATGTATCAGACCTTCATAGCAATTTCAATTTGTTCTCCGGAAACTTTCTAAATCTCCGACCGGTTGGACTTTTGTAACGTAAGCAGGGAAGAAGGCGGTGCGAGGGGATAATGGGAAGCGGTGGGTTAGGGAGGATGCGTGAGAATGAAGAGGAAGTGTAAGAACCCGCGAAAAAGTCGAAAAAAAAGGTAAAACGGTCTTTTGACACGTGATAAGACTGTTATGTAAATAATATGTATTTGTAAAATAATCATACAAGAAATAAGAGTTTATGTGAAATTTGGAGTTTTTATCGTGTGAATAGCAAAACTTGACCAAAAAGGGAAAAATGGTCATTTAACATGGAAATGACAAAAAATGTCAAGACAGTAGTTAATGGAACTTAGTTAGTAAATATATGAACTTTTGGACCACTTTTGAACAAAAGGTAGAAGTTAGGGACTAAAATGCAAAGTTTATTATAAACATTTAAATATATATGTTATATGATAATTATTCCCTATCATATGAGAAATCAGTTGAGAGGATTCTAGAGAGCACGAGAGAGAGAGCTAGAGAGAGCAAGAGGGAAGAAGAAGCTTGGAAAATTCAGCAAAGGAATCAAGAATCCAACCTTGGAATTAGAGATTCCAAGCTTTGAAAGGTAAGGTTTCCTTAGTTCTAACCTAGTTCTTGGGTGTGTTCTTGATTTGGTCTTTGGAAGGAATTGAAACTGCAATTTCAGTTATAACTCATGTGGGTTAAGTAGCTAATGCTTCCAATAAGTCATTAGTTAAGAACTTAACTCAAAAACATGGAAGTAGATTGCTATTCTTGAGAATTTTCAAGTTTGGTCAAGAACTTCAATTCTTGCATTTGATTGATTGAAACGATTTTAATGGACTAAAACCTTGTATTAATGGAAGGTTTTAGTCAAGGAACAAACCCTATACGATTAAGAATAGAAATAAGTGCTTAATAGGTGAAGATTGCGTGCTACAGTGCACAAATCGCGACTGATCAGGACACTGCCCAGGCGCTAGGCGCAGTGCGCCCAAGATCTGGGCGGGGTGCGCCCAGGCGCAGTGCGCCCTGAGCCAGGCGCGGTGCGCCCTCAGACAGGGACCAAAAATGTTAGAAATTTCAAGTGCTAGAAACCATAGCTAGACATGTTCGTTTGGTCTGAAATTTTAGCCATAACCCTAAAATGGTATGAGAACACGTCGGGAATTGTCAAATCCGTAATCCGACCTTGCGGAAAAGTCACTGTAGCGGCAGTGGCTAAACTTCAAGTTTATGCCAAAACTTGATTTTTGGAAATTGAGCTAGACTTGTCCAATGAACTCCAAATTTGAAACACAAGTCTAATATGGCCTAAGATTTCATGGAAAAGAGTCGAAACTGAAATACGACCCCTCGGGGGTACTGTAGCAAAATACGCGTATTTCGGAGAAAAACTATAAAACGAGTTAATTAATGGTTATATATTTATTATAACCTGGAGTTGTGTCATATGAGACTTTAGAACTATAGAGTTAATTATATTGAATATATATATATATATATATATATATATATATATATATATATATATATATATATATATATATATATATATATATATATATATATATATATATATATATATATATATATATATATATATATATATATATATATATATATGTGTGTGAAATATGTAGGAGGTGCTTCAAATACTATTGAGCACGGGAAAGGAAAAGGCGTACGTAAAGCTTAGTGAACCGTAACTGAATCAAGGTGAGTTTTATGAGGATTTCTATTGTACATAGCAAAATATTATTTTCAGAAAAGTAAGATTTTCCAAATGTTTGCAAATACTAAAGTTTTGGAAAATAGTTTTGAAAGTAGCTCTATACATGAGCTTAGTGTTTAAAAGAGATTTTTAAGAAGTATGGTTTGCAAGGTATTTTGAAAGAAGTTCCTTATGTGAACTAAGATGTCAAAACCAGTTTTTGAAAGTATTTTCAGTAAAGAGTTATAAAATGTTTGAGTATGAGTTGTTTACAAATTGTGTCCCATTTTGACCAATTTGAGATGTAATGAGATAAGTATTAAAGAAAGAAAGAAGTAAGAGCCAGTTGTCCGGACTAGGATCACCTACATAATCGCGGGATCAGAAGACACTACTGGGATTGTACCTCCCGTCGCGAAGTAGTTGTCTAGCTTAGTATACCCTTGTGCTTGAATTCGTTCCAAGTCACAGAGGGGAGACAGAATGAGCATAACCAAGTGGGCGGATCTGTTCTGTCCCACGAGGGGAGCTAGTAGAATGAATTAAAATAACTTAATTCATGAGTTTCAGTTGGTCACAAGAAAATGAGAAAGAAAGCAGTTTAAAAGTATTTTTAAAGTTTGAAAGTAAAGAAGAAAAGACATTTTGAGATTTATGATATAAATCAGTTTTGAGCAGTTTACTTGTAATATTTCAAGTTTTGAACAGAAAAGTTTTTGGGTCTAAACCCATATTACTCACGAGGCTTTATGTCTCACGTATACTATTTTTTTTGAAATGCTACGTACTTAGGTGAACGGAGCGAAGGTTGTAGTTGGGACCAGTTTGTACACTGTAAGTTTAAATTATGGTTATCTGTATTGAGTCTGTAATACCCCTCGAGTTTAAGTTTGAAAAATTAAAAAAAAAATTAAGTGACTATTTTATAGTCACGAGTTGTAAAATATGTTTGAAAACTGTATTTGTATTTTAAATATGGTTTGAAGAAAAGGGGTGTTACAGTTTTGGTATCAGAGCCATGGTTTAAGCGAATTAGGTTGGAATACCATCCTAGGCTTAAACTAGCAAGAGTAGTAGTAAGGTACCTTAGTAATATAGAGGTACACTTAGACTTATAGACATTATAGAGTGAGTCTGAATGCTATAAAAGTGCAGTCAAGATAAGGAGATAACATGCTACCGCTTATGAAATACTATATAGAATTGAGTATGAAACAGATATTTTGTTCATCTATATTGTAATGGAAGGCGGAAGACAAGCTGACAGGGGTGAGGACAGTCACACTTCTTCAAGAGGAAGTGGACCACATGTTATTCGAAATGATGAGGCTGAGCCAAACCCACCACCACAACCTGTCACTTTGGAAGCCATTCAGTATTTAATCAATAACTTACGAAATGAGCTGAGACAATATGTGAACAACTTAATCGACAGCAGAATGGGTGAACCTAGTGCCCAATCATCACAAAAAGTCTCCAAGAAGACGACCGAGGAAGCGGTTAGTGGAGGGAACAAGAAGGAAGAAAAGGGCTGCTCTTTTAAGTCCTTTATGGCTTGCAAACTGCCCGAATACCATGGCAGTTTTGAGCCAAAGGTGACAATGCGATGGGTCCGAGAGATCGAACAAGTGATGCAAGCTAGTAAATGTGGAGAAAAAGACCAAGTTAACTACGCCTCCCGACAGTTGAAGGATGATGCTTTGGTGTGGTGGAACACCAAATACGAGAGTTTGGGAAAAGATGTTGTATATGGTTGGTCATGGGCGGAGTTTTTCTCGTGTCTCAAAGATAAATTCTGTCCCACGCGAGATTTGGAGAAAATGAACGAAGATTTCTTGACAATAAAGAAAGGAGATTTGACGGTGGACGAATATACGAAGAAGTTTTGCGACATGTTGCCTTTTGTGGGGGAGTCTTACCCCAGTGAGCGGTCCCGAATTAACCGCTACGTCCGGGGTTTGCCATGGAATTATGAGTTAGAAGTAAAGAAAGCTGAAACATTAGATGGGGCGATCAATGCTGCTCGAACTGTGGAGGATGTTGGGAAACGACTGTTGAAAAATGCGATAGCTGATCTCCACGAACAAGGTTTTTAAGCCTATTACCGTGTGACAGATATGTATTTTATCTATACTATGTGGAATAAATAAGAGTTGCGGAATAAAATAAAAGGTAAATCTACACTAGACAGTATTTAAATAGACAGAAAGCGGTAAATAAAGTAAAAGTTAGAAGTTAAAAGTTAGATGTAATAAACGCCATTATCAACGATAACGTGTTTTTACAATAAATAAAAAGGTTAGAAGTTAGAAGTTAGATGTCTCGGTTAAATACAGTCCACGTATGTTTTCGGTTGTCACGGTTTAATTCAGATGTATTGGATATTTGGTACAATTGATTTATAAAAGTTTAAATAAATCAATAACAACACGGATAATTTTAAAAGAACTTATCGATAGCTGCGGAAGATAGCGTTTTTCTTGATATGTCGATTTCTTGTTCTTCACGGTAAGATGAGGTTTTGGTGATTTTTTGGTGTCGGGTAGAGGTTGTTTAGAGGTTTTGAGTTTGGTGTCGGGTAAGGGTTGTTTGGAGGTTTGAGGTTTGGTGACGGGTGGATGTTTTGTTTCTTGCGGTTTTGCGGTTTGATCCTCGTTGCCAAATGCAGAAATATGAGAGTTTTGAACTGTTTGGTCGTGGGTATACTTGAGGTTTAAGAGTATGTGGTGTGTAGTTAGTGTTGGTTATTGGAATGGCAAGAGGTGAGCTTCAATTTATACCGCTGAACTACAGCCATCGCGTCGCGACCAGGTGGTCCGTCGCGTCGCGAAGGTGCGGCTGTCGAGTGCTTTTGGTCGGCCACTGGTTAGTGCGTTGGGTTGGTAGTCTCGCGATTAGGAAGTTGGTGGTGTCGCGTTGGAGGCTTCGCGTCGCGACGACCCTCTCCGTCGCGTCGCGATTGCTGTGGAGTTTTGGTCTTCTGCTTTGCTTCTTCTTCACGTCGCGACCACAGTGTCTGTCGCGTCGTGATTGCTGTAGCAGTGTGATATTTTGTATTTTGCTCTTTGGTTTGTAGCGTTACTTCCTCAGGTTTGGATGTTTTCTCAAAGTTTCTCGGGTCTTGATTTATTCTTGTTTTTGATCTCGAATTCACGCAATCTGAAATAAACTGATAATATTTGTTAGATAATAACAGTTCATCTTATTTCAGTGATTTTCACATACAAAAATATAATTTTCAACAATTTCCCCCTATGTGATCATTACTGAAATAAGAACAGATTAAAAGGTAAGGTTGAAAATTCTTGTAATTTGGATAAAACATTTATAAAACCATATCACTTGTTTTGAAAGAGTGTGACTAGATTTTACTTATGTTTTGAAAAATGTTTGTCAAGAATATTTGTTTCTGAATCAAAGTCTCGAGTTCGATTATCAAAAAGTTTTTGTATATGTATTTTCATGATATTCCTTAAGATTTTATAGCATTTATAAAGACGACAAGTGATCTTAATAGGTCGATTCAGATGAACTCTCATAGGTATAGCTCACACTTGACTGAGGTGTTTGTTTGTTCTGGGTGCAGAACTGGTGTATAATCACTAAAGATGAGTGATATCTCTCAGTTTGAAGGTGTTGACTTATGCTTAATGTGGATTTATACCTATATACTTTAGTTACTTGGTCTTCATATTAGATAATCAATCACATAAGACTGGTTTCGGCATTACTCAGAGGGTTTCTTCATTCATGCCATTGATGTTCACTCTCTCTCCGTCGGTAAATACATGTAGAGGGGTTTAGAAATTTTTATAGTGCACTTTGCAACTAAGAATATTCAATTATGAAGGCTACAGTATCCCTGTAAATCTTTGGTTTTGACAGCTATATTTGATAAAGCTTTTGAGAAATTCGTCGTTTTGAGAGATATCTGTCTTGATGGATTTTGTTGTTAATCTTTCTTTTCTTTGGTGAGGTGTTTCACCTTTGTCTTTATCTTTTCTTGATTTGTACAAATGCACAATGTGTAAAAGATATCTGATGTGGTTACCAATTGTGATTTGTTGACAGCTTTTGTTGGATATGACTTTGTCGTTTCTTCATTTGTCAGATTCGTTATGCCAGATGATGAGGCTTTTCTTTGAAGTGGTTTGATTTAGGATAGGGATAGGTGATATAATAGACAGTTTGTCTATATATATGAAAATGAAAGTATCGTCCCTGGTCATTTTGATATCTAAGCAAAAATGAGACTAGCATCACGGTATAAGAGTATAAATCCTATAAGTCATAATGAAAACACCTTTGCTCACAGAAATGAATTCCACTTAGCAGTTAAAGACGAGGCACAATTTCTCACATGGGTTTGGTTTTCATCTGAATCTCCTGATCTTATGTCCCTTAATAGATAAAATCGTTTATAATTGAAATAAATTCAAAGGGAATAGGAGAATGTACATAACAAAAATGTTTGAAATTTGAACCTTCTCTTTAATTAAGAATCAATATAACTGAGAACATTCATCGAGCATAAGTATCTGAAAATTTAGTCAAGAAGATGTTAATCACATGGTTCTATAAAAGCTTATTATGACAAGTCTTTTATTGTATTTTTGAAGATTTGTTTTTCTGAATGTTTTTGGAAATTTTGGTTATTTGAATGTTTTTGGAAATTTTGGTTATTTGAATGTTTTTGAAAATTTTCTTTTTGAATGAAAGTAAACACTCTTTTGTACAAACAAAAAGTAAGAGATTAGGGATGGATGTTATCTGGATTCAACATTCCTAGACGGCCTAGGAAGTATTGAAACTTGGTTTCGTCTAGAGCCTTAGTAAAGACATCGGCAATTTGATCTTCTGTGTTTATGAAGTGCAATTCGATATGACCTTTTTGAATGTTGTCTTTGAGGAAATGATATCGAATATCAATGTGCTTTGTCATGGAATGGTGCACGGGATTGTGAGAAATGGCTATTGCGCTGGTTGAATCACAAAATATTGGAATTTGTGATACTTTGTAGCCATAGTCACGTAATTGAGTTTGCATCCACATGACTTGTGAACAGCAGCTTGCGGCGGCTACATATTCAGCTTCTGCGGTTGAAGTGGACACACATGATTGTTTCTTTGAGGTCCAACTTACCAGTCTGCCTCCTAGAAATTGACAAGAACCAGATGTGCTTTTTCTGTCTAGTCTGCATCCTCCATAGTCGGAGTCGGTGAAGGCGTTAAGCTGAAAATCAGAGTTAGCTGGATACCAAAGGCCAAGAGATGGAGTTCCTTTAAGATATTTGAAAATTCTTTTTACAGCTATGGCATGAGATTCCATAGGATTGGCTTGGTATCTGGCACAGACACATGTAGAAAACATGATGTCGGGTCTGCTAGCTGTGAGGTATAGGAGTGATCCTATCATTCCTCGATATTTCTTTTGATCAACAGGCTTGCCATTTAAATCAGCATCTAATTTGTAACCAAGGGCCATTGGGGTTTTTGCTGTATTGGATTTATCAAGGGAGAAACGAGTTAGAAGATTTTTGACATAATTTTCTTGATTGATGAAAATTCCATCTGATGATTGTTTGACTTGAAGTCCAAGAAAAGTAGTCATTTCTCCTATCATGCTCATCTCAAATTTGCTCTTCATCAAATCTGCAAACTTGATACTCAAGGATTCATCAGTAGAACCGAAAATAATGTCATCGACATATATTTGAACGATTAACAGATGTTTATTAAAAATTTTACGGAAGAGAGTTTGATCAATTGAACCTCTTTTGAATCCCGATTCTTCTAAAAATGTTGACAATGTTGAATACCAGGCACGAGGTGCTTGTTTTAAGCGATAAACTGCTTTTTGTAACTTAAAACTGTGATTTGGAAACTGTGGATCTTCAAAACCTGGAGGTTGTTGAATATACACATCACGATCAATCTCTCCATGTAAAAATGCACATTTTACATCCATTTGATAAACTTTGAAGTTCTTGTGTGCTGCATATGCTAGAAAGATACGAATGGCTTCGAGTCTTGCAACTGGAGCATAAGTTTCATCGTAATCGATTCCTTCTTGTTGTGAATAGCCCTTGACGACAAGTCTTGCTTTGTTTCGACAAACTATGCCTTGATCATCAGTTTTGTTTCTGAAAACCCATCTTGAACCTACTACAGTAACATCGGGAGGAGTAGGAACAAGATCCCATACTTGGTTTCTTTCGAATTCAGCTAGTTCTTCTTGCATGGCTTTGACCCAGTCTGGATCTTTGAGAGCTGAATGGATGGTTTTGGGTTCAGTCATGGATAAAAATGCTCCGTATAAGCATTCATTTGAGGAAGCGGCTCTTGTTTGAATACCAGAATTAGGATCTCCTATGATTTGTTCTATAGGATGATTCTTGGTCCATTTGTTTAGGCAAGTTTTTTCAGGTATTTCGATTTGTGTTTCTATGTCCCATTGTTCTTCTTGGTCAGGTGATTCTGTTGGGAATAGATTTTGGTTGTTGTCAGATATGTCTTTTTGGATTATAGGGTGAGAATGAGGTAAAGAAGGTTCCCCCATAGATGATGCACTGGGATCATTTTGAACAGGTGGATTGGGAGTGTTTAAAGAAGGATTTAGTGTTGGTAATTCCCCCTCGACTTGACCTGCATTTTTCTTGGTTTGATTGTGAAGTTTCTGCATTGGAATTTCCTGTAGGAATAGTAGAAGATGTTAGAAACTCAGAATTATAAGCGGTTTTGGGTTGTTCAAAAAGTAAATCAAGATCAATTTCTATGTCAGTAGAAGGCATTTGTTGAATTGGATTTTGAAAAATGTTATCGATCATTTTAGAACCAAAATGTTTACGATCCAATTTTCTGACATAAAATTCATCGAAATGTACATCGGTACTTTCTTCAATTACTCTAGTACGTTTGTTCAGTACTCGATAAGCAGCGGAGGTAAAAGAGTAACCAAGGAAAATTCCTTCGTCTGATCTTGATTCAAATTTTGAAAGGTGATCTTTGTTATTCTTTATGAAGCATCGACAACCAAAAATATGAAAGAATTTGATGTTTGGTTTTCGGTTGTTAATGACTTCATATGGTGTTTTATGAAGTTGTTTATGGATTAAAGAACGATTTTGAGTGTAGCAAGCTGTGGCTATTGCTTCTGCCCAGAAGTATTGTGGTAGATCAGCAAAGATGAGCATTGATCTTGCAGCTTCGCACAGGGTTCGGTTCTTTCTTTCAACAACGCCGTTTTGTTGAGGAGTGTAAGGGGCTGAGAAGTTGTGTTCGATGCCTTTGTTTTTGAGAAATGAGTCTAGAGTTATGTTTTTGAACTCTAAACCATTATCACTTCGGATTCTTCGAACTGGTCGTTTGAGCTTTAATTCAATCTGTTTGATGAAGTCGATCATTTCTTCAGGTGCTTTTGACTTTAGCCTTAAAAAGAAAACCCAAGTAAAGCGTGAGTAATCATCAATAATAACAAGGATGTATTTCTTCCCTTTTATGCTTTGGGTTTTTGCAGGGCCGCAAAGATCAATGTGCAGTAATTCTAGTGGTTCGGATACACTAGATTCAGGAATGCTTTTATGAGAGGATTTGGACAATTTTCCTCCTTCACAAGCTGCACAAAGAGTTTCATTATCAAGTTTCAGAAGTGGCAGTCCGCGAACAAGATCATTTGCAATCAACTTGTTGATGTAGCCGAAGTTGAGATGGGAAAGACGACGATGCCACAACCAGCTAATATCAACAGAAGCTTTGGATAAGAGACAGATGTCTGGGTTTCCATAGATAAGGTCCATATGTAGTGGATACATGTTGCCTAGACGATCAGAATTGACTAGAATGGCTTTGGTCTTGGCATCCGTGATTATGCTTCGTTGTTTGGTGAAAAGAACTTCATGATTGTTGTCACAAAGTTGTGATACGCTGATTAGGTTGTGTTTCAGGCCGTCAACGTAGGCTACTTTCTTGATGGTGAAGTGACCATTTGTTATGTTTCCATAACCTTTGATTCTTGCAGTCATGTTATTTCCAAAAGTCACATCTTGTTTGGATTCTGTGGGTTTGAAGTCTCGTAGAAAGCTTTGGTTTCCTGTCATATGCTTGGAGCAGCCACTATCGATATACCATGTGCCATCCTTGGGCTCTCCAGCACAAAGTGCCTGCAATTAGACAGAAGTTTTAGGTACCCAAACCATGGTGGGTCCTGATTTGTTAATGGTTTTTGATAATTTGGAATTATTGTAGTATTTGTTGATTGGATGGAACGATTGAGGCTTAAGTTGATTTATTAGGTTTTCCCAAAGTGAGATTTGATTTTGAAAACCTGTCATTTGAAATGATTTCTGATTTTGTGAAAAGTATCCTATATGTGAAGATCTATTTGATAACCTTTCTTTGTATCTGGGATCTGAATGGTTTTGGAAAACACTTTGATGATGGAATGGAATTTGGTGAAATGATGGTTTCTGAAAGTTCCTTGAGAGATTGAAGTTTATCTTTTGAAAGTGACTTTGAATCGGTTCTTGAAAAGGTATTTGTTTTGGATTAAAGGTTTGTTTTTGTGGCACAGCACTTGGTTTCAAAGGTTTTTCTTTGAAAACAATGGGTCTGCTTTGTTCTTTTGGTTTACAGACAGCTTGAATGGTTTGTTTATTTGTCTGTTGTTTTTTTGAATACTTTTGTCCTCGATTGTTCTTTCCAATAAAGGTTGAGTTTAAAGAGGGAAAGACAGTTGGAACAGAAGTACTACCATTTTGATGAACATAATTTTCTCCATTTAAGAAATTTTCAAGTTTGATTGTGCCATCATTCCTTGTTAGTTTAGTAGATCTCAATTGATGAGTTACTGAACTAGCAGAGTCTGATTCAGATTTTACAACCTTTTTGAGTGATATGTTGAAACAGGTATCATCTGGGCTGCAGTTGATAACTGTTTCATCATCTGAATCGTCCTCATTAGTAGATGAGAAAAAATCAGGTTGAGAGTTTTCACAAATTTTCTTTTCAGTCTCTTCATTTTCAAAAGATTCTCTTCCAATTCCCGGTTTATAATTCGTATCAATTTTGCCAGTTCCTAAGTTGTGTGCCTAGTGAAAACATCATCACTCAATTTTCTGGCAATATTGATAGAATCCAGTTTTCCTTGAAATCTTTGATTTTCGGATTCAAGAAATTTGAGTTGCTTTGAAGAATCATCTAGTTTCAGAATTAAACTAGTGTTATTGTCAGTTAAATCTTGAACTTTTTGTTTTAACTGAAGGACTTCCTTTTCTAAGGTATCTTTTATTTCAGATGAAATAACAGATTGAATTTTTATTTCTATGTCTCTTTTTTGTTTTAGAGCTTCATTTAATTGTTCTAGGACGTGATTATTTTCTTCAGATTTTCGTTCAATGTCTCTTTCAAGTTTGTCTCTAGTCCTTGTAGATTCTCCAAATCTGAGTTGCAAGGTTTGTAATTCAGATTTGTAGATATCAGATTTGACTATTGTGTCATGATACAGTCTGAGATCAGCTTTTGGACCACTTTTGAACAAAAGGTAGAAGTTAGGGACTAAAATGCAAAGTTTATTATAAACATTTAAATATATATGTTATATGATAATTATTCCCTATCATATGAGAAATCAGTTGAGAGGATTCTAGAGAGCACGAGAGAGAGAGAGCTAGAGAGAGCAAGAGGGAAGAAGAAGCTTGGAAAATTCAGCAAAGGAATCAAGAATCCAACCTTGGAATTAGAGATTCCAAGCTTTGAAAGGTAAGATTTCCTTAGTTCTAACCTAGTTCTTGGGTGTGTTCTTGATTTGGTCTTTGGAAGGAATTGAAACTGCAATTTCAGTTATAAATCATGTGGGTTAAGTAGCTAATGCTTCCAATAAGTCATTAGTTAAGAACTTAACTCAAAAACATGGAAGTAGATTGCTATTCTTGAGAATTTTCAAGTTTGGTCAAGAACTTCAATTCTTGCATTTGATTGATTGAAACGATTTTAATGGACTAAAACCTTGTATTAATGGAAGGTTTTAGTCAAGGAACAAACCCTATACGATTAAGAATAGAAATAAGTGCTTAATAGGTGAAGATTGCGTGCTACAGTGCACAAATCGCGACTGATCAGGACACTGCCCAGGCGCTAGGCGCAGTGCGCCCAAGATCTGGGCGGGGTGCGCCCAGGCGCAGTGCGCCCTGAGCCAGGCGCGGTGCGCCCTCAGACAGGGACCAAAAATGTTAGAAATTTCAAGTGCTAGAAACCATAGCTAGACATGTTCGTTTGGTCTGAAATTTTAGCCATAACCCTAAAATGGTATGAGAACACGTCGGGAATTGTCAAATCCGTAATCCGACCTTGCGGAAAAGTCACTGTAGCGGCAATGGCTAAACTTCAAGTTTATGCCAAAACTTGATTTTTGGAAATTGAGCTAGACTTGTCCAATGAACTCCAAATTTGAAACACAAGTCTAATATGGCCTAAGATTTCATGGAAAAGAGTCGAAACTGAAATACGACCCCTCGGGGGTACTGTAGCAAAATACGCGTATTTCGGAGAAAAACTATAAAACGAGTTAATTAATGGTTATACATTTATTATAACCTGGAGTTGTGTCATATGAGACTTTAGAACTATAGAGTTAATTATATTGAATATATATATATATATATATATATATATATATATATATATATATATATATATATATATATATATATATATATATATATATATATATATGTGTGTGTGTGTGTGTGTGTGTGAAATATGTAGGAGGTGCTTCAAATACTATTGAGCACGGGAAAGGAAAAGGCGTACGTGAAGCTTAGTGAACCGTAACTGAATCAAGGTGAGTTTTATGAGGATTTCTATAGTACATAGCAAAATATTATTTTCAGAAAAGTAAGATTTTCCAAATGTTTGCAAATACTAAAGTTTTGGAAAATAGTTTTGAAAGTAGCTCTATACATGAGCTTAGTGTTTAAAAGAGATTTTTAAGAAGTATGGTTTGCAAGGTATTTTGAAAGAAGTTCCTTATGTGAACTAAGATGTCAAACCATTTTTTGAAAGTATTTTCAGTAAAGAGTTATAAAATGTTTGAGTATGAGTTGTTTACAAATTGTGTCCCATTTTGACCAATTTGAGATGTAATGAGATAAGTATTAAAGAAAGAAAGAAGTAAGAGCCAGTTGTCCGGACTAGGATCACCCACATAATCACGGGATCAGAAGACACTACTGGGATTGTACCTCCCGTCGCGAAGTAGTTGTCTAGCTTAGTATACCCTTGTGCTTGAATTCGTTCCAAGTCATAGAGGGGAGACAGAATGAGCATAACCGAGTGGGCGGATTTGTTCTGTCCCACGAGGGGAGCTAGTAGAATGAATTAAAATAACTTAATTCATGAGTTTCAGTTGGTCACAAGAAAATGAGAAAGAAAGCAGTTTAAAAGTATTTTTAAAGTTTGAAAGTAAAGAAGAAAAGACATTTTGAGATTTATGATATAAATCAGTTTTGAGCAGTTTACTTGTAATATTTCAAGTTTTGAACAGAAAAGTTTTTGGGTCTAAACCCATATTACTCACGAGGCTTTATGTCTCACGTATACTATTTTTTTTGAAATGCTACGTACTTAGGTGAACGGAGCGAAGGTTGTAGTTGGGACCAGTTTGTACACTGTAAGTTTAAATTATGGTTATCTGTATTGAGTCTGTAATACCCCTCGAGTTTAAGTTTGAAAAATTAAAAAAAAAATTTAAGTGACAATTTTATAGTCACGAGTTGTAAAATATGTTTGAAAACTGTATTTGTATTTTAAATATGGTTTGAAGAAAAGGGGTGTTACAGTTTTGGTATCAGAGCCATGGTTTAAGCGAATTAGGTTGGAATACCATCCTAGGCTTAAACTAGCAAGAGTAGTAGTAAGGTACCTTAGTAATATAGAGGTACACTTAGACTTATAGACATTATAGAGTGAGTCTGAATGCTATAAAAGTGCAGTCAAGATAAGGAGATAACATGCTACCGCTTATGAAATACTATATAGAATTGAGTATGAAACAGATATTTTGTTCATCTATATAGTAATGGAAGGCGGAAGACAAGCTGACAGGGGTGAGGACAGTCACACTTCTTCAAGAGGAAGTGGACCACATGTTATTCGAAATGATGAGGCTGAGCCAAACCCACCACCAAAACCTGTCACTTTGGAAGCCATTCAGTATTTAATCAATAACTTACGAAATGAGCTGAGACAAGATGTGAATAACTTAATCGACAGCAGAATGGGTGAACCTAGTGCCCAATCATCACAAAAAGTCTCCAAGAAGACGACCGAGGAAGCGGTTAGTGGAGGGAACAAGAAGGAAGAAAAGGGCTGCTCTTTTAAGTCCTTTATGGCTTGCAAACTGCCCGAATACCATGGCAGTTTTGAGCCAAAGGTGACAATGCGATGGGTCCGAGAGATCGAACAAGTGATGCAAGCTAGTAAATGTGGAGAAAAAGACCAAGTTAACTACGCCTCCCGACAGTTGAAGGATGATGCTTTGGTGTGGTGGAACACCAAATACGAGAGTTTGGGAAAAGATGTTGTATATGGTTGGTCATGGGCGGAGTTTTTCTCGTGTCTCAAAGATAAATTCTGTCCCACGCGAGATTTGGAGAAAATGAACGAAGATTTCTTGACAATAAAGAAAGGAGATTTGACGGTGGACGAATATACGAAGAAGTTTTGCGACATGTTGCCTTTTGTGGGGGAGTCTTACCCCAGTGAGCGGTCCCGAATTAACCGCTACGTCCGGGGTTTGCCATGGAATTATGAGTTAGAAGTAAAGAAAGCTGAAACATTAGATGGGGCGATCAATGCTGCTCGAACTGTGGAGGATGTTGGGAAACGACTGTTGAAAAATGCGATAGCTGATCTCCACGAACAAGGTTTTTAAGCCTATTACCGTGTGACAGATATGTATTTTATCTATACTATGTGGAATAAATAAGAGTTGCGGAATAAAATAAAAGATAAATCTACACTAGACAGTATTTAAATAGACAGAAAGCGGTAAATAAAGTAAAAGTTAGAAGTTAAAAGTTAGATGTAATAAACGCCATTATCAACGATAACGTGTTTTTACAATAAATAAAAAGGTTAGAAGTTAGAAGTTAGATGTCTCGGTTAAATACAGTCCACGTATGTTTTCGGTTGTCACGGTTTAATTCAGATGTATTGGATATTTGGTACAATTGATTTATAAAAGCTTAAATAAATCAATAACAACACGGATAATTTTAAAAGAACTTATCGATAGCTGCGGAAGATAGCGTTTTTCTTGATATGTCGATTTCTTGTTCTTCACGGTAAGATGAGGTTTTGGTGATTTTTTGGTGTCGGGTAGAGGTTGTTTAGAGGTTTTGAGTTTGGTGTCGGGTAAGGGTTGTTTGGAGGTTTGAGGTTTGGTGACGGGTGGATGTTTTGTTTCTTGCGGTTTTGCGGTTTGATCCTCGTTGCCAAATGCAGAAATATGAGAGTTTTGAACTGTTTGGTCGTGGGTATACTTGAGGTTTAAGAGTATGTGGTGTGTAGTTAGTCTTGGTTATTGGAATGGCAAGAGGTGAGCTTCAATTTATACCGCTGAACTACAGCCATCGCGTCGCGACCAGGTGGTCCGTCACGTCGCGAAGGTGCGGCTGTCGAGTGCTTTTGGTCGGCCACTGGTTAGTGCGTTGGGTTGGTAGTCTCGCGATTAGGAAGTTGGTGGTGTCGCGTTGGAGGCTTCGCGTCGCGACGACCCTCTCCGTCGCGTCGCGATTGCTGTGGAGTTTTGGTCTTCTGCTTTGCTTCTTCTTCACGTCGCGACCACAGTGTCTGTCGCGTCGTGATTGCTGTAGCAGTGTGATATTTTGTATTTTGCTCTTTGGTTTGTAGCGTTACTTCCTCAGGTTTGGATGTTTTCTCAAAGTTTCTCGGGTCTTGATTTATTCTTGTTTTTGATCTCGAATTCACGCAATCTGAAATAAACTGATAATATTTGTTAGATAATAACAGTTCATCTTATTTCAGTGATTTTCACATACAAAAATATATTTTTCAACAACGACGAAAGGAGGAAGGACCTGGTTTTAGTGACAAGAGGAAGACAGTTAGTAGCAATGGGAACCTAAAGAATAAAGGGAAGATGAGTTCAAGTTAGAGCCGACAGGGAAGTGTAAAGAAGTGTTAGAAATGTAGGAAAGAACACAGTGGCGAGTGCCGAGCGGGATCAAACGCCTGTTTTAATTGTGGCGGACTCGGTCACAAAGCGAAAGACTGCAAAGCCAAGAAAGCCAGTGAAATGGAGTGCTTTTCATGCCATCAGATGGGGCACTATAGTTTCAACTGCCCAAACAAGGGAGGAGAAACTGTGGTGTCAACAGCTCAGAAGAAGACAGAACCCCAGAAGGTGAAGACTAGAGCTTTCCAGATCACTAGGGAAGAAGCGAAGGAGACTCACGATGTGGTCTCAGGTATACTACTAATCAACTCGACACCTGCATATGTGTTGTTTGATTCTGGGTCTACATATTCATTTGTGTCCCATGGATTCGGAGCTAGACTGAGAGTCCCATTAGAATTGTTAGACATAGTTTTTGAGGTAGAAGTGGCAGACGGGAAATTTGTTGAAGTTCAGCATATGTACCGAGATTGTGAACTTGACATTAACGGCAAGAAGTTCCGACTTGATCTCCTTCCCATTGGAATTAAGTCCTTTGATGTAATTATTGGGATGGATTGGCTTGGTGCAAATGATGCGAAGATAGCTTGTGGATAGAAGAGGGTGTTTGTTAAAACCCTAGGAGCAAAGGTGTACGTATATGGGGAAAGAAGAAAGCATGTGCCAAGTATCATGAGTGTAGCTAAGGCCCGAAGATGTATCAGGAAAGGATGTGTATCCTTCCTGGCCTATGTGATGACTGAAGACAAAGTAAAACAGACGTATAAAGACATAAAAGTAGTAAAAGAATTCCCAGAAGTTTTCCCAGATGAATTACCAGGCTTGCCACCAGAAAGGCAAGTTGAGTTTCGAATAGATCTTGTTCCAGGAGCTTCCCCAATAGCACGAGCTCCGTACCGGTTAGCACCAACAGAGATGCGGGAATTAATGTCCCAATTGCAGGAGTTACTAGATAAAGGCTTCATCAAGCCTAGTTCTTCTCCGTGGGGTGCTCCAGTTCTGTTTGTAAAGAAGAAAGATGGGTCAATGCGGATGTGCATTGATAACAGAGAATTGAACAAGATTACCATCAAGAACCGTTACCCGTTGCCCAGAATAGACGATTTGTTTGACCAGTTGCAAGGTGCAGATTATTTCTCAAAAATTGATCTGAGATCTGGGTATCACCAAGTCACGGTAAAAGAAAGTGATGTAGAGAAGACGGCGTTTCGTACACGATACGGGCATTACGAGTTCCTAGTAATGCCATTCGGTCTTACAAATGCACCAGCAATCTTTATGGACTTAATGAATCGGGTCTGTAAACCATTCCTAGACCGGTTTGTGATAGTGTTCATAGATGACATACTGATCTACTCAAAGAATAAAGAAGAGCATGCGAGTCATCTGCGGTTGGTACTTGAGACTTTGAAGCGGGAACAACTATATGCAAAGTTCTCCAAGTGCGAGTTTTGGATGAGAGAGGTACAGTTCCTTGGACATGTTGTTTCTATCCAAGGTATAAAAGTTGATCCAGCGAAAGTTGAAGCAGTGATGAAATGGGAGCCACCTAAGACGCCAACAGAAGTTAGAAGTTTTCTCGGTCTTGCTGGGTATTACAGGAGATTTATTCAAGATTTCTCCCGTATAGCAGTGCCACTTACACGACTAACCCGGAAAGAAGAGAAATTCAGATGGCAAGAAGAACAAGAAAGAGCTTTCGCTACATTAAAAGAAAAGTTGTGTAACGCGCCTGTCCTTACATTGCCAGATGGGACAGAAGACTTTGAAGTATACAGCGATGCCTCGCATCGGGGGCTTGGCTGTGTGTTGATGCAGAGAGGAAAGGTTATCGCATACGCTTCCAGACAGTTGAAAGATCCAGAGAAAAAGTACACACCCATGATTTAGAGCTTGCAGCGATCGTATTTGCCTTGAAGATTTGGAGACATTACTTGTGTGGTACAAAGTGCAAGCTATTCACTGATCACAAGAGTTTGCAGTATGTGTTCACTCAAAAAGAGTTGAACATGAGACAGAGCAGATGGTTAGAGCTGATCAGTGACTATGATTGTGACATTGTATACCATCTAGGTAAAGCAAATGTAGTAGCAGATGCATTGAGTAGAAAAGCTCCTGAGAAAAGAATCAAGGCAAGATCAATGCGCATAGAACTGGTGTCCAGCATTATAGAACAGATTAAAGCAGCTCAGCAGAAAGTTGAAGAAAGTGGAGACGTAAAAGATGAGAAACTAGGGAAAGATATGCAGTTTGAAACCAATAGTCAAGGATTAAAGACCTTCAGAAACCGCATTTGGGTACCGAAAGCAGGAGGCTTGAGAAAGCTGATTTTAGAAGAGTCGCATAAGTCAAAGTATTCCATACATCCAGGGAGTACCAAGACTTATCAAGATCTGAAAAGACAGTACTGGTGGCCTGGAATGAAGAAGAGGATAGCTAAGTACATCTCCAAGTGTGTCATTTGTGCACAAGTCAAGGCGGAACATCAGGTCCTGCATGGAGATGCTCAGTCATTGCACATTCCAGCCGGAAAGTGGGAAGATGTAACCATGGACTTAATTGTCGGGTTACCGAGAACAAGAAGAGGTCATGATAGTATATGGGTCATAGTGGATCGGTTGACCAAGAGTGCACTATTTCTAGCCATAAAAGAAACTACTACATTGGAGCAATTAGCCCAGTTGTATATAGATGAAGTATTTAGAAGATATGGTGCACCGTTGTCTATCGTGTCAGACAGAGACCCCAGATTTACCTCTAACTTCTGGAGAGCTTTACAAGATAAAATGGGAAGAATAATTCAGCTAAGTACAGCGTATCATCCACAAACAGATGGTCAGAGTGAACGAACGATCCAGACATTAGAAGACATGCTACGGTCATGCGTGATGGATTTTGGAGGTAGTTGGGATGAACACCTGCCATTAGTGGAGTTTGCATACAATAACAGCTACCATTCTAGCATTAAAATGCCACCTTTTGAGGCATTGTATGGTAGAAAGTGTAGAACTCCTTTATGTTGGTCAGAGGCGGGTGAGACGAAGCTTACAGGGCCAGAGATTGTTAGAGTAACTAATGAGAAGATTGGAGTAATTCAAGCCAACATGAAAGCAGCACAAGATCGGCAAAAGAGTTACTCGAATCTAAAGAAGAGACCATACGACTTGCAAGAAGGAGATTTGGTGATGATAAAAGTCTCACCATGGAAAGGAGTGGTCAGATTTGGCAAGAGAGGGAAGCTAAGTCCAAGATACATTGGACCTTTTAAAATCTTGAAGAGAGTGGGGTTACAGGCATTCAAGCTGGAATTACCACCCGAACTTAGTGGAATACATGATACCTTTCATGTATGCTACCTGAAGAAATACTTTGGTAAAGAAGAGTTAGTAATACCGTATACCGACCTGAGGGTGGAGACTCCTAGCAAACTGATTGAGGAACCCGAAGCCATCCTAGAAATGCAGACTAAAAAGCTAAGGAACAAGGAGATTAACCTTGTACTAGTCAAGTGGAAGCACCCGTTAGGGTCAAACCTAACTTGGGAGACGCTAGAAGAAATGAAGAGAAGATATCCGAATTTCACAGATTACGAAAAGATTCCGAGGACGGAATCCGCTTAAGGAGGGGTGACTGTAAGAACCCGCGAAAAAGTCGAAAAAAGGGTAAAACGGTCTTCTGACACGAGATATGTAACACAGCTTTCTCAAACCATAATTTAATATAGTTTATTTTACAAAACGTGACTAATAAAAAGTCACCAAATATTTTTTTTACAAACTTTATTCTAAAAGGGTATTATAGACTCAATACAGAAAACCATAATTTAAACTTACTGTATTTACACTGGTCCCAACGTCAACTTCCGCTCCTTTCACCTAAGTACATTGCATTTAAAAAAAAACAATATACGTGAGACATAAAGCCTCGTGAGTAATATGGGTTTTAGACCCAAACTATTTCTACTCAAAACTTGAATTAATAACAAGTAAAACTAATAGACTGCTGAAAACTTATTTTCAAAATAAGTCTCAAATCTCTTTGTTGTTCTGTAATTAAAACTTAAAAACATTTTCTTTCTCAAAAACGGCTTCTTACTTTAAAACTGTTTTAATTCTTTGAAACTGCTTTCTTTCTTTAAAACTACTTTATTTCTCATGTACTTGTGACCAACTGAAACTCATGAATTATTTTAATTTAATTCATTCAACTAGCTCCCCTCGCGGGACAGAACAGATCCGTCCACTCGGTTACGCTCATTCTGTCTCCCCTTTGTTACTTGAAACGGATTCAAGCACAAGGGTATACTAAGCTAGACCACTACTTCGCGACGGGAGGTACCATCCCAGTAGTGTCTTCTGATCCCACGATTATGTGGGTGATCCTAGTCCGGACAACTAACTCTTTCTTCTTTCTTTCTTTAATTCTCATCTCATTACATATTAAATTGGTCAAAATGGGACACAATTTATAAATAACTCAACTCATAAACTTTTAGACTCATAATAAAAAATATCTTTAAAACTATTCTTAACATCTTTAGCTCATGTATGGAGCTTCTTTCAAAACTTTATAAACTATACTTCTTTAAATACTGAACTTCTTTAAAATCTCTTTTAAACGCTTAGCTCTTAGAGCTACTTTCAAAACTATTTCCAAACCTTAGAATTTGCAAATATTTGGAAATCTCATTTTCTGAAAATATCATTTTACTATATACTCGAAAACATCCTCATAAAACTCACCTTGGTATAGCTATAAGTCGCTAGGCTTCTCATATTCCTTTTCCTTTCCCGTGCTCAATGGTATTTGAAGCACCACCTATACAAGTATCATATATATAAATACTCAATAAATACATACTACACTGACTCTACATTTCTAAAGTCTCATACGTCTCAACTCTAGGTTATAACAAGTGTATAACCATTAATAAACTCGTTTTATAGTTTTCTCCGAAATACGCGTATTTTGCTACAGTACCCCCGAGGGGTCGTATTTCAGTTACGACACTTTTCCATGAAATCTTAGGCCATATTAGACTTGTGTTTCAAATTTAGAGTTCATTGGACAAGTTTAGCTCAAATTCCAAAAATCAAGTTTTGACAAAAACTTGAAATTTAGCCACTACCGCTACAGTGACTTTTCCACAAGGTCGGATTACGGATTTGACAATTCCCGACATGTTCTTATACCATTTTAGGGTTATGGCTAAAATTTCAGACCAAACGGACATGTCTAGCTATGGTTTCAAGCAATTGAAATTTCTAACATTTTTGGTCCCTGTCTGAGGGCGCACTGCGCCTGGCTCAGGGCGCACTGCGCCTGGGCGCACTGCGCCTAGCGCCGCCGCCTGGGCAGTGTCCTGATCAGTCGCGATTTGTGCACTGTAGCACGCAGTTTTCACCCATTAAGCACTTATTTCTGTTCTTAATCGTATGGGGTTTGTTCCTTGACTAAAACCCTCCATTAATACAAGGTTTTAAGCTATTAAAATCGTTTCAATCAATCAAGTACAAGAATTAAAGTTCTTGACCAAACTTGAAAATTCTCAAGAATAGCAATCTACTTCCATGTTTTTGAGTTAAGTTCTTAACTAATGACTTGTTGGAAGCATTAGCTACTTAACCCACATGATTTATAACTGAAATTGCAGTTTCAATTCCTTCCAAAGACCAAATCAAGAATATACATAAAACTTAGGTTAGAACTTTCTTACTAACCTTAGGAATCACCAATTCCAAGAGTTTGAAGTCAATTCCTTGGAACTTTGATTTTCAGTTCTTCTTGATCGCTCGTATCCTTCTCCAGAGCTCTAGAAGCTGCTCCTAATTTCCAGTAAATGAGAAGTGTAATATCTTCCCATATTTAAATTTATTATTTATAAAATTTTTACATCTTAGTCCCTAACTTTCTTCCTTTGCTCAAAAATGGTCCAAATTTCACATCTTTACAAACCAAGTTCCATCAACTACCAAATTAACATTTTCTTGACATTTTGGTCATTTCTATGTCAAATGACTATTTTGCCCTTTTTGGTCAAATTTCACTATTCATGCGTAAGACTCCAAATTTCACATAATCTCTTATTTCTTATATTATTATTTCACAAATACATATTATTTTTCATAATAGTCTTATAACGTGTCAAAAGACCGTTTTACCCTTTTACAACTTTTACGCGGGTTCTTACAATCACCCCTCCTTAAGCGGATTCCGTCCTCGGAATCTTTTCGTAATCTGTGAAATCTGGATACTTCCTCTTCATTTCTTCTAGCGTCTCCCAAGTCAAGTTTGACCCTAAGGGATGCTTCCACTTGACTAGTACAAGGTCAATCTCCTTGTTCCTCAGCTTCTTAGTCTGCATTTCTAGAATTGCTTCAGATTCTTCAAACAGTCTGCTAGGAGTCTCCACTCTCAAGTCTGTATACGGTATCACTAACTCTTCTTTTCCAAAGTACTTCAAGTAGCATACATGAAAGGTTTCATGTGTTCCACTGAGTTCTAGTGATAACTTCAGCTTGAATTCTTGCAATCCAACTCTCTTCAGGATTCTAAATGGTCCAATGTACCTTGGACTCAGCTTTCCTCTCTTACCAAATCTGACTACACCCTTTTACGGTGATACTTTTATCATCACTAGATTCCCTTCTTGTAAGTCATACGGTCTCTTCTTTAAATTGGAGTAATTCTTCTGTCGGTCTTGTGCTGCTTTCATGTTAGCCTGAATCACTCCAATCTTCTCATTGGTCACTCTAACAATTTCTGGTCCTGTCAACTTAGTCTCACTCGCCTCCAACCAGTATAAAGGAGTTCTACACTTTCTAGCATACAATGCCTCAAAGGGTGGCATTTTAATGCTAGAATGGTAGCTATTCTTATATGCAAGCTCTACTAAAGGCAGGTGTGCATTCCAACTGCCTCCCAAAATCATCACACTTGATTGTAACACATCTTCTACTGTCTGAATCATTCGCTCATTCTGACCATACCTTTATGGATGATATATTGTACTTAGCTGAATTCTCGTCCCCATTTTATCTTGTAAAGCTCTCCAAAAGTTAGAGATAAATCTAGGGTCTCTGTCTGACACGATGGACAACGGTGCACCATATTTTCTTAACATTTCATCTGTATACAACTGGGCTAACTTCTCCAATGGAGTAGTTTCTTTTATGGCTAGAAATAGTGCACTCTTGGTCAACCGGTCCACTATGACCCACATACTATCATAACCTCTTCTCGTTCTCGGTAACCCAACAATAAAGTCCATGGTTACATCTTTCCACTTTTCAGCTGGAATGTGCAATGACTGAACGTCTCCATGCGGGACCTGATGTTCCGCCTTGACTTGTGCACAAATGACACACTTGAAGATGTACTTTCCTCAACTTTACACTTAGACTTATATGACTCTTCTAAAATCAACTTTCTCAAATCTCCTGCTTTCGGCACCCAACAGCGGGTTCTAGAAGTCTTTAACTCTTGTCTACTTATCTCAAACTGCATGTCTTCCTCGTTTCTCATTTTTCAAGTCTATGCTTTTTCCAACATTTTTGTTGGACTGCTTTAATCTGTTCTATAATACTGGACACTAGTTTTATACGTATCAATCTTGCATTCATTCTTTTCTCTGGAACTTTTCTACTCAATGCATCTGCTACTACACTTGCTTGCCTGAATGGTAAACAATCTCGCAAACATAATCACTGATTGACTCTAACTATCTTTTCTGTCTTATGTTCAACTCTATTTGAGTGAACACATACTGTAAACCCTTATGATCAGTGAATAGCTTGCGCTTTGTTCCATACAGGTAGTGCCTCCAAATTGTCAAAGCAAATACTATCGCTACTAGCTCTATATCATAGATAATATATTTTGTTTCTAGGGCTTTCAACTATCTGGGAACATATACTATACTCTTACTCCTCTGCATCTACACACAACTAAGCCCTCTAGGTGAGGCATTGCTGTATACTTCAAAATCTTTTGTCCCATCTGGTAATATAAGGACAGACGCATTACTCGACTTCTCTTTTAATGTAATAAAAGCTTTTACTTATTCTTCTTACTTAAGTAAATTTCATATTTTAAATTTACTTTCTCTCTCTTATTTTAGAAGTTCTATCACTTCATACCTTATTATAGAAAATTGACTTTCCAACAGTCAATCTACATTTTTAATTACTTCTTTCTTGTCATTAGACTTAAATTTCTTATTATCTTTATACAATTCCTTTAGAAGTTTTACAACTTCTTATATCTATATATATTAAAAGAATTGACTCTTCAAAAGTCAATCGTTGTTCTTGGTGCTTTTATCTTATCTTTTATCTTTTAATTCTCAAATTTTTTTTATCTTTTTATCTTTTTCTTTTATAATCAAAAATTACTACTAAAACCTTTCTTTGTCTTTACTACTAGTTTTCTTACATTCACATAAGGTTATTACCTTTATCATATTGTTACTTGCATGTATTACTTTTATAAATACATGTCTTGTTTCACTCTTCATTTATATTATTTTTATTTTTCGACATATTAACGATCTAAACACCTGTTTCATTTTTTTTTCTTTATAATTTAGGAGATTTCAATCTCTTCTACTCATTATACTTTCTACTATAATCTTGCCCTTTTCATTTCTCAGCTTTATTACAGTACTTTTATGAGTACACCTCTTTTTCTTTCTTAGGTACCTCATGTACCATTCATTTTGTTACTTATGTTTTAGTATTTTCTTGTAGTTCTTATGTCTCACACTGATGCCTAGTTTAGCACTCTATCTCTTGCTTACTCTTTACTTGCTATGGCTAATGCCAACATAACTTTTAATTCTCTTTTTATCTTGACTGCACTGTAATCATATTTCAATAAAAATTGACATTTCTGTCTCAATAATTTCTTGTTTTATCTCATTATATGTATTAAACATACACCACTTTCATAATCATATAGATTACCTCAATTTTTTTTATTAACAATTAGTCTTTATATCTCATATATTTTTACTTGTAACTTTCTAGGTTTGATACCCAGAATTTCTTTTATTATTCTTTTTACCATTTATCTCTATGTGTCATAAGACTATATGCCCAACACATTGCATTGTTCTTTTATTTAAGTTTCATTTCTTTACTCTCTTTACTTTTATGTATCTTAAAGCGATACACACTATACATTTTTTTATAGTTACTAGTCATATACTGACCATTTCTCTATTCTTTGGCTACTTTTACCCGTCACTTCTTCTTAGAAATAGTAACTTCTTGTCTCTTTGTTTTAGCTCGTTATCTAACACTTATCTGGATATACACTTTTACTCTTTATATCATATTTGACTCTTTGTCTAATACTTATCCAGATATTTGCTTTTATTCTTTATCTCCTATTGTTTGTGACTCTTAGTCATTTTCTCACATTCTTTCGGTTATACTTTTATCATTCTCAATTCTTCTTATTTCATATTTATATGGTCATTAAATCTGATTTCAAATGACCATTTCTTTAATAACTCTCTTTATATTTTTCTCAGTGTCATCATTATCTGTATTATCTTTAACTGTTCATCTAACATTTGATTAGGCGTTCAGTCTCTATTTTCTCAACTCATTCTCTTGCATTATAAAAATGCAACATACTCATAGTCTTTAACAAATTTTATTACTTTCTCATTCAAATAACTTACTTTGTTATATTGCTCACTATAATACATTTCAAACTTAGTTATTTACTTCAACTATTAGGTATCTTTATTTGTCATATTACTTTCAAGTTTGGAAGTCACAACTTCCATTTCTTATATTTTTATTTCTATCTTTGATTTCTCTTCTAATACTTGGTCAAGTATTTTGCTTTCATTTTATACTATCTTATTTACTCACAACTTTTATATACACACTTTCATTTCTTGGTTGTCCATGAACAACACATCATACTACTTCTTAATATTTATACTTCAATTGGGTTTATCCAACTCACTTCTTTTACTCTTTTTGCTTAAATGTTTTCATTCTTCTTTCTTATATGAATTTAATTCATATATCTGTACTCACATTCTTTTCCAATCTTTCTTTCTTTGGTCACCGTAGCGACATTTTCTTATTTTTATTCCATAATCATAGTTCATTTTCGTTAGACAACTGAAATTTTCAGTTATACTCTTTATTTTATAGCTGTACTATATACTTCATTACTTCTATTAACATTTTCAATACATTTGTACTTTCTGACCATGTCTCTTTTACTGATTCCTTTCATACTTTACATTACTTCTCATACTATACGATGGTTATCACAACCACAAATTTTGCACTTTTCTTCGTCATTACATTTTATTCTTGTCATCTTGTTTTCAGTGCTTTTTGCTCATACTTTCTTATGTTTTATTACATATACTTTATACTGATTCATATAAGGTATGGGGTTTTCCCCACTACATACTTCGTATTTGTTACTTCATCTTTGACACTTTTTCTTTTATACTGTAGTATTTCTAGTCATTCTGGATTTTCTTCCATATGTATACTGAATCTATACCCCTCAAACCTCTTACACTTATCCCTTACAGCTTCACATGATTCCTGTGTGGTTCCACCAAACTCAAATGTATATCCTGTGATTATGATAGTACGGACCCATGTTATTATAACCACCTATACACATTTGCTTCTAGTTTTACCACCAAGACTCATGTTCCGCTGTTGTGGATTTACTCTCCGTTCTACTTATTCTCAACATCATACTCAAGTATGTACTTTACTTAACTCCTACATAGTTTAAGTCTAGGTTCAAGTACTGACACCTAGTTCGCTTAAACTATGACTCTGATACCAAAACTGTAACACCCCTTTCTCAAACCATAATTTAATATAGTTTATTTTACAAAACGTGACTAATAAAAAGTCACAAAATATTTTTTTTACAAACTTTATTCTAAAAGGGTATTACAGACTCAATACAGAAAACCATAATTTAAACTTACTGTATTTACACTGGTCCCAACGTCAACTTCCGCTCCTTTCACCTAAGTACATAGCATTTAAAAAAAAACAATATACGTGAGACATAAAGCCTCGTGAGTAATATGGGTTTTAGACCCAAACTATTTCTGCTCAAAACTTGAATTAATAACAAGTAAAACTAATAGACTGCTGAAAACTTATTTTCAAAATAAGTCTCAAATCTCTTTGTTGTTCTGTAATTAAAACTTAAAAACATTTTCTTTCTCAAAAATGGCTTCTTACTTTAAAACTGTTTTAATTCTTTGAAACTACTTTCTTTCTTTAAAACTACTTTATTTCTCATGTACTTGTGACCAACTGAAACTCATGAATTATTTTAATTTAATTCATTCAACTAGCTCCCCTCGCGGGACAGAACAGATCCGTCCGCTCGGTTACGTCATTCTGTCTCCCCTTTGTGACTTGGAACGGATTCAAGCAGAAGGGTATACTAAGCTAGACCACTACTTCGCGACGGGAGGTACCATCCCAGTAGTGTCTTCTGATCCCCCGATTATGTGGGTGATCCTAGTCCGGACAACTAACTCTTTCTTCTTTCTTTCTTTAATTCTCATCTCATTACATATTAAATTGGTCAAAATGGGACACAATTTATAAATAACTCAACTCATAAACTTCTAGACACATAATCAAAAATATCTTTAAAACTAATCTTAACATCTTTAGCTCATGTATGGAGCTTCTTTCAAAACTTTATAAACTATACTTCTTTAAATACTGAACTTCATTAAAATCTCTTTTAAACGCTTAGCTCTTAGAGCTACTTTCAAAACAATTTCCAAACCTTAGAATTTGCAAATATTTGGAAATCTCATTTTCTGAAAATATCATTTTGCTATGTACTCGAAAACATCCTCATAAAACTCACCTTGGTATAGCTATAAGTCGCTAGGCTTCTCGTATTCCTTTTCCTTTCCCGTGCTCAATGGTATTTGAAGCACCATCTATACAAGTATCATATATATAAATACTCAATAAATACATACTACACTGACTCTACAGTTCTAAAGTCTCATACGTCTCAACTCTAAGTTATAACAAGTGTATAACCATTAATAAACTCGTTTTATAGTTTTCTCCGAAATACGCGTATTTTGCTACAGTACCCCCGAGGGGTCGTATTTCAGTTCCGACACTTTTCCATGAAATCTTAGGCCATATTAGACTTGTGTTTCAAATTTGGAGTTCATTGGACAAGTCTAGCTCAAATTCCAAAAATCAAGTTTTGACATAAACTTGAAGTTTAGCCACTGCCGCTACAGTGACTTTTCCGCAAGGTCGGATTACAGATTTGACAATTCCCGACATGTTCTTATACCATTTTAGGGTTATGGCTAAAATTTCAGACCAAACGGACATGTCTAGCTATGGTTTCTAGCAATTGAAATTTCTAACATTTTTGGTCCCTGTCCGAGGGCGCACCGCGCCTGGCTCACCCCGCCCAGATCTTGGGCGCACTGCGCCTAGCGCCTGGGAAGTGTCCTGATCAGTCGCGATTTGTGCACTGTAGCACGCAGTTTTCACCCATTAAGCACTTATTTCTGTTCTTAATCGTATGTGGTTTGTTCCTTGACTAAAACCCTCCATTAATACAAGGTTTTAAGCTATTAAAATCGTTTCAATCAATCAAGTACAACAATTAAAGTTCTTGACCAAACTTGAAAATTCTCAAGAATAGCAATCTACTTCCATGTTTTTGAGTTAAGTTCTTAACCAATGACTTATTGGAAGCATTAGCTACTTAACCCACATGATTTATAACTGAAATTGCAGTTTCAATTCCTTCCAAAGACCAAATCAAGAATATACATAAAACTTAGGTTAGAACTTTCTTACTAACCTTAGGAATCACCAATTCCAAGAGTTTGAAGTCAATTCCTTGGAACTTTGATTTTCAGTTCTTCTTGATCGCTCGTATCCTTCTCCAGAGCTCTAGAAGCTGCTCCTAATTTCCAGTAAATGAGAAGTGTAATATCTTCCCATATTTAAATTTATTATTTATAAAATTTTTACATCTTAGTCCCTGACTTTCTTCCTTTGCTCAAAAATGGTCCAAATTTCACATCTTTACAAACCAAGTTCCATTAACTACCAAATTAACATTTTCTTGACATTTTGGTCATTTCTATGTCAAATGACTATTTTGCCCTTTTTGGTCAAATTTCACTATTCATGCGTAAGACTCCAAATTTCACATAATCTCTTATTTTTATATTATTATTTCACAAATACATATTATTTTTCATAATAGTCTTATAACGTGTCAAAAGACCGTTTTACCCTTTTACAACTTTTTCGCGGGTTCTTACATGATAGGACTGTTATGTAAATAATATGTATTTGTAAAATAATAATACAAGAAATAAGAGTTTATGTGAAATTTGGAGTTTTTTTCGTTTGAATAGCAAAACTTGACCAAAAAGGGCAAAATGGTCATTTAACATGGAAATGACCAAAAATGTCAAGAAAATGTCAAGACAGTAGTTAATGGAACTTAGTTAGTAAATATATGAACTTTTGGACCACTTTTGAACAAAAGGTAGAAGTTAGGGACTAAAATGCAAAGTTTATTATAAACATTTAAATATATATGTTATATGATAATTATTTCCTATCATATGAGAAATCAGTTGAGAGGATTCTAGAGAGCACGAGAGAGAGCTAGAGAGAGCAAGAGGGAAGAAGAAGCTTGGAAAATTCAGCAAAGGAATCAAGAATCCAACCTTGGAATTAGAGATTCCAAGCTTTGAAAGGTAAGGTTTCCTTAGTTCTAACCTAGTTCTTGGGTGTGTTCTTGATTTGGTCTTTGGAAGGAATTGAAACTGCAATTTCAGTTATAAATCATGTGGGTTAAGTAGATAATGCTTCCAATAAGTCATTAGTTAAGAACTTAACTCAAAAACATGGAAGTAGATTGCTATTCTTGAGAATTTTCAAGTTTGGTCAAGAACTTCAATTCTTGCATTTGATTGATTGAAATGATTTTAATGGACTAAAACCTTGTATTAATGGAAGGTTTTAGTCAAGCAACAAACCCTATACGATTAAGAATAGAAATAAATGCTTAATGGGTGAAGACTGCGTGCTACAGTGCACAAATCACGACTGATCAGGACACTGCCCAGGCGCTAGGCGCAGTGCGCCCAAGATCTGGGCGGGGTGCGCCCAGGCGCAGTGCGCCCTGAGCCAGGCGCGGTGCGCCCTCAGACAGGGACCAAAAATGTTAGAAATTTCAAGTGCTAGAAACCATAGCTAGACATGTCCGTTTGGTCTGAAATTTTATCCATAACCCTAAAATGGTATGAGAACACGTCGGGAATTGTCAAATCCGTAATCCGACCTTGCGCAAAAGTCACTGTAGCGGCAGTGGCTAAACTTCAAGTTTATACCAAAACTTGATTTTTGGAAATTGAGCTAGACTTGTCCAATGAACTCCAAATTTGAAACACAAGTCTAATATGGCCTAAGATTTCATGGAAAAGAGTCGAAACTGAAATATGACCCATCGGGGGTACTGTAGCAAAATACGCGTATTTCGGAGAAAAACTATAAAACGAGTTTATTAATGGTTATACATTTATTATAACCTGGAGTTGTGTCATATGAGACTTTAGAACTATAGAGTTAATTATATTGAATATATATATGTGAAATATGTAGGAGGTGCTTCAAATACTATTGAGCACGGGAAAGGAAAAGGCGTACGTGAAGCTTAGTGAACCGTAACTGAATCAAGGTGAGTTTTATGAGGATTTCTATAGTACATAGCAAAATGTTATTTTCAGAAAAGTAAGATTTTCCAGATGTTTGCAAATACTAAAGTTTTGGAAAATAGTTTTGAAAGTAGCTCTATACATGAGCTTAGTGTTTAAAAGAGATTTTTAAGAAGTATGGTTTGCAAGGTATTTTGAAAGAAGTTCCTTATGTGAACTAAGATGTCAAAACCAGTTTTTGAAAGTATTTTCAGTAAAGAGTTATAAAATGTTTGAGTATAAGTTGTTTACAAATTGTGTCCCATTTTGACCAATTTGAGATGTAATGAGATAAGTATTAAAGAAAGAAAGAAGTAAGAGCCAGTTGTCCGGACTAGGATCACCCACATAATCGGGGGATCAGAAGACACTACTGGGATGGTACCTCCCGTCGCGAAGTAGTTGTCTAGCTGAGTATACCCTTGTGCTTGAATTCGTTCCAAGTCACAGAGGGGAGACAGAATGAGCATAACCGAGTGGGCGGATCTGTTCTGTCCCACGAGGGGAGCTAGTAGAATAAATTAAAATAACTTAATTCATGAGTTTCAGTTGGTCACAAGAAAATGAGAAAGAAAGCAGTTTAAAAGTATTTTTAAAGTTTGAAAGTAAAGAAGAAAAGACATTTTGAGATTTATGATATAAATCAGTTTTGAGCAGTTTACTTGTAATATTTCAAGTTTTGAACAGAAAAGTTTTTGGGTCTAAACCCATATTACTCACGAGGCTTTATGTCTCACGTATACTATTTTTTTTGAAATGTTACGTACTTAGGTGAACGGAGCGAAGGTTGCAGTTGGGACCAGTTTGTACACTGTAAGTTTAAATTATTGTTATCTGTATTGAGTCTGTAATACCCCTCGAGTTTAAGTTTGAAAAATTAAAAAAAAATTTAAGTGACTATTTTATAGTCACGAGTTGTAAACTATGTTTGAAAACTGTATTTGTATTTTAAATATGGTTTGAAGAAAAGGGGTGTTACAGGAAGGAAGTAAGTGGTGGAGATCCGAAGGAAGCGAAACGGATCCACATGACCCGAGGAAGATCCACGTGACAGGAAACAAAACGTACACCGGAGTTCAAAATTACGTGAATTAAATAGATGTATAATTTTTGTTAGTTAGTTTACAAACGTGAAAATGTTCATTGGCAATTCAGTTTTTTCTGCCCACCATTTAGTTATTTTAATTTTAGCATAAAATTTCTTCCATTTCCCTTTTTTGTTTGCTTTTGACAAGAATCCCTAATGTGGGTGTAAGTGTATAAAATTCCTTAGAATCCATCCAATAAACGTTACTATTTTATTTCCTTAGAATCCATCGCGCGGGTACGCACCAAATTGAACGTTACTATTTTCCTTCTTATAAATTTATAGTAAAATAAAAACCATCCAATAAATCATCACTTCTTTTGAGCGATACATATCAACTTCTTTTACTAGCTTATTTCTAAGGAAATAAAATAATGGATTCTTGAATTGCTCGACTGAAAACTAATAGCTGAAACGAATTGTTCGTCTCCACAGCATCACGCGGGTACCAACTAGTGTATATATATATATATATATATATATATATATATATATATATATATATATATATATATATATATATATATATATATATATATATATATATATATATATATATATATATATATATATATATATATATATATATATATATATTCAAATACTTAATTTAATGATAATTAATCTTTTTATAAATTAAAAAAATACATTTAAATTTATTTTTTATTATTAAAAAATAATTAACCTGTAACATTACGATATTACACTTCTCTAAAAAATCTCAAACATATCGATATGAATTTGGATGCGGCCAAGATATCAACTGATTAAACACAGTTTGGTCCCAAGTTCAAAATTCGACATGAAGCCGTCATCGTTCCATAGTCGACATTTATTTCATCAACCAAAATCAACAGTCCATTGATAGCTACTTCTATGATGCTGATCGATAACATATTGGACTCACGTGTTTGAAGTCAACCAAGATTAATTATAAAAAATCAACTTAAAGAATGTTTTTAAAATTTTTAAAAGATTAATTTAAATTAAATTAAGTTTATATGTATATATGTTAGTTTAGATGTTTTATAAGGATATACATGTTCTTTGAAATTTACAAGGAAATAAACGTAATTATGAAAGTTTATAAGGATATAAACAAAATTCTCCAAAGAAAAAAAACCCACACACACCGAAACTCTCTCAAACCTAACATAATGTATCAATTAATAATATTAAAGTGAGTGTTTAGGTATTTAATTTAAGAGTAAATTACAGTTTTAATCCTTGAGGTTTACTCTTTTTTCATTTTTAGTCCAACTTTTAAAATTTCACGCTTCAGGTCCCTATGGTGGCCAAAATCTTACACTTTTGGTCCATTGGCCAGTAAAAAGACCAATTTACCCTTTTCATTTCTTTTTCATTTTTCCTTTAATGTTTTATTTATCAAATCAATGTAAAAAAGGAAAAACAAACCTTATCTCACTCTCTATAACACAACTTTTTCTTTTAACGTCTCAATCAGACCCGACTGGTTCTGGCATGAATCCGAGCTTCCAAAATCCGCCACAACCCTCCTCGAATTATACTACAATTCAGTATGGTGAAATCGTCTTTTACTACTAAACGTCCCCCCAAATTCTTCTGGTCTCATATCGGAAGTAGACATAAAAGTCCTTCAAGAATTCTCTAACCTTAGAAAATCCATCTTCTCCTGTAATCTTGCAAAATCCGCCATAGTTACCACCACCAGCACTCGAGGTGGTCCTGGTCCTGGTCTTGATTCCAATGACACGGAGTTTGCTTCAAATTCTATCCTGGAAGAAGGTATTTCCACTTACGGGGCTCCTAAATAGAATCAATCTAAATGGGAAATATATCTCGACTTTCAAAAATTTGTGAGCTTTAATGCTGTAAAAAGTCAAGAACCGATTCAAATGGGTCAAAGGATTATTAAGTTTCATCTAGATTTTGTTAACGACGATGGTGAATGGAGGGAATTTTTTAGAGAGACAACTGTTGGGAACAGGAGAATTATACAGTTCTCAAAGGTAAAAACTCGGATATTAAGGCTTGTTATTGATAAATCTAGGGCGGACCCTTTGGTTGCTTATTTGGAGGTTTATGTTCATACGATTTCTAAAATTGGAAGCATTAAGAGGAATAACACTACATTAAACTCAACCCGTGTTGTTGACATCGTCGCAGTCGTCGATGCGGTAAAAAATACTAGATTTAATACCTTACAACTCACTAGCTAGTGGAAGTATGGGTCGAACTGTCAAGTCAGTTGTTGAATTCTGTGTCAAGAAATAATCGATTTATAGTGTCACTCTATAGATGTTGTCGATCCATACACGCAACAAAATCCAAATAACCCAAAAATACTGAAAACATAAACTTGCAACTATCGAACTACTCGAATCCAAATCTCAATCAAACAACCCAATACGTTCTGATCCCAAGATGAAACTCAGAAAATCATAAACAATCAAACTCAAACAATTCAATAAACGACAACGATTAAATAACCGAAATCGAAACCAAACACAAAAAGTAACCAAATGATTGCATTAAATGAAACACCCTCGCTTAAGGCTTTTCATAAAAACATCATTTTAACCCATGGTTTATCATCATTATTCAAAAATCATCCTTAAGTGAAAACTTTAACTCCAACATCTTCAAAATAAGTCATTTTTCGTTCAAAACCGTTTAAAATCACATGGAATTCATTGAGAAATAATTCAGGGTTTAGGTTGCGAAAAACATCATTTGGTCCCACTTTAGATAAAACATTTTAGTTTATAAAGTAGCGAGTTTGTTATAGTTCAAATATCATTACACGGCTTAAGTAGAACCACACAATCCGTGGCATTCTAAACATCCAGCTCTTCTAAAGTCACTTAAACTCTTCAACCTAAGTACATCAAAATAAGTTAGGCAATTGGAATGCCTAGTGAGTTTACCCAAGGTTGACCCATTCAGAGTGGGCAGTGCAACCATGATCGGACCATTTTGGTTTAACGTAATACGTGATTAACATGATAAATTAAGATTAGTTTAACCAAGAATGACCCTACTTTTGATGGAATTGAGTGAAGTACATGTAGGGATTAAAAACCGGAATTTTGGGCGAAAACTGCGCATTAAACGGTCATCGAAAGCGGAAGAAAAAGCTCAACGTCCCAGACGCTGACCTGAAACTCTGGGCCATTTTGAAGAGAAAAAGCAAGCTAAATACGCGAGGAAGCCTATTAGCGTCCTAGGTGGCGTCCGGGAAGCTGGCCTAGGACGCCCAGCATTTTAAAGACGTCTCGTTCTGGAACGTTGCTCGTCGTAAAAGTCTGAGAAAAACACCCAGCGTCCCAGGGGCGTCTGAGACGCTGGCCTAGGACGCCGCCGTCAAACTTCCCCTAAATTTCCTTATTTAAGCCACTCTATTTAATGAGACTTTTTCCCATCGACCCGAAGCAGCCTCCAGACGATTTTCACAAGGTTTTGACAGTTTTCCAAGGTCTAAAACATCCCTAAATCATCTCCAAATAATTCTCAATCTCAAAATCAACCTCTTTTGCATCAAGATCAAGCCACAGTTCCTGCATCAGTTCAAGTTATGAGCAGCTAAATCATCCCATGATTACAACCAGAAGTAGGTTTTGATTTCTTTTCCAGTATTGTATTAGATTTGAACCTTCTAGATTCATGACCACAGTATTTGGTTTGTTTGTTTTTCAATCATATGATTAGACTTCCATTGGTTGTTCTTAAATTGTTGCTTGATTGATTGTAATACAATTCTATTATGATCTTCCCCACCGTGCTAAATCATCCACAGTGGTGTGTAGGACGGAGGGTGTGGATTTTACATAGTTTGATCTCAAATTTAGTCACTAACAGTACGGTTATGTCTATGTAATATGAATGAATGCAAAATTAGTAGAATCTGATATAATACAATGTTTAGGAATCAAAACTGAAACGGGAGTGATCACTTCTTTTTCTGATTGAATTAAGCCCTTTGCATTATCTATTTGTCTGAATTTGTTGTGACAACTGTCAAATTAGTCAACGAAAGTCAATTCAAGTCAACCAACGCATAAGTTAGGTTTATATATATGAATGTAAATTTCATAACCTCTACGATATATTATTGGATATTATAATACTACTTATGCTAATTCAAATTAATTATACGAACAAACGCTATTAAGTTAGATTTTTTGTTCTAAAAAAAATTACATCGTGAATCAAAGCATACTTTCAGATTTGGACATCTAGGGTTTGAAACCCTAATACTCAAAATCACTAACCTTGTGAATTAAGAACTCGAGAACGCGTTTCAGGTGTTAAATCCGACCTCCCCAAACTTTTCCTACGCAAAACCCTTGATCAAAATGACAAAATTTCACACCTTTTGCTCTGAAAATCGCCTAGGGGATTTTTGGTTCGCTGCCCGAATAACTCCCCTGAAGCAGGTTAGTGACATTAACCTTTAAAGTTAGCGTCGTTCACTTTTAAAAATCCAACCCATACTCCGAAACCGACCCGTGTAAGTCTACTGGATGTTACGGTAACTAGAACACAAACCGTTTTCATAAACACGACCCGTGTAACTCCTACAAGGCCAAAACAGTTTCAATACACGACCCGAGAGGACCCGTGTAACTCCTCTTTGATATCTTTAAGGTTTAAACTCCTTCTAAAAGAGTTTCTAATCCTCCTAAGTCATATAACAACCTAGTAACTCTTATTAAGCCAGGTTTACTTACCAAAAATATTACAGCATTACACCCCAAAACCAAAGCAATTGAAAACTGTGAAGCGCCAAGCAAGGACCTGAATTTACCTAGGAACGTGAGGACCAGATCAAACAAAAAATACCCACATCTCTTTCCAAACCCTTGAAGATCCATTCAAAGTGCTAAATTTCGGGACGAAATTCCTTCTAACGGGTAGATAATGTGACAACTGTCAAATTAGTCAACGAAAGTCAATTCAAGTCAACCAACGCATAAGTTAGGTTTATATATATGAATGTAAATTTCATAACCTCTACGATATATTATTGGATATTATAATACTACTTATGCGAATTCAAATTAATTATACGAACAAACGCTATTAAGTTAGATTTTTTGTTCTAAAAAAAATTTACATCGTGAATAGTGTCCGACGTGAACAGTAATTCGGCGTGAATAGTGTTTGGTGAAAAAAAAACAAAAACAAAAACAAATTTCAAAGTCTTCTTCAAAAAGTGTGGGAAGACTTTGAAATTTATATTTTCCAAATTTTTTATAATTTTTATTAATGTGGGCCCCACTTAATTATTTATTTATATTTATATATTTTACCCCCAAAGAATTCATATTTTCATTTCGAACACTATGTAGTCAATAAGTATTGTTAAATTTATCAACAATATTATGACTTTTTATAAAACGAAAAATTGACCGTCAAAACCGTATCGTCGATACGAACAACCTGATGTCAAAATGTAATATTATTGAAATTAGTTTTATATTTAATATTTTCTTTTTCTTTAAAATGAAATTGTATTTACATTTAAACTCTATATTTTCATTAAACTTACAATTAATACCCTTTCGTTAATTCGTTCAAGACTTTTAGTTAAAAAGTTGATATTATTAGACTACGATTTTTGTAGATTATATTTTAATAAACAAAAATCATTTATTTTATATAAAAACTATTAAATCTATTTAAAGAGTATTTTAAGGGTATGTTTTGTCATAAACAAATTCTAATAGCCATAAAAGTCATATATCTGTATCTTGAGGGCCGCAATACGAAAATAAATCTATTATAAATATAGCCTCATTCTAGCCATTCAAATCACACAAACAAGTTCTTCGATACGTATAGAGAGATATACGAAGAATGAGCGTTAGAAGTAGATATTTCAGTTATAAATATAGTGAGTTCGAGTTAGAAGCACGAAGAGCCGGGCGATCTAGCAACAATTGGCGATAAGATACTAGTCGACATTGATGTGAGTTCATACCCCTTCTTTTTATATTTATTCAAGTTTTTAAGGGGGAGAATACAAGTTATACTATACAAATAGTTATTTATACTCATTTATGACAATAGTAAACGAAATGCGAATTTTGTAAACATCATTAAACAATTCAATTATAATTCCAAAAATAATATCGAATGATCTACTTACGAGGGCGGTGTCTAGGCCGATCATTTGGGCTAGGTTGCTGGATTTTCGAAAGGCTTATACGCTGAAAGGGGCCTGCCTCCCCATTTGATCTTCTACCTGGCTGTTCTTTATTTGATAGTCATGAAATATTATATCGGAATTAATAAATAGTATAACCAAGTTATTACACCACTATTATGGAAAATATTTTAAAAGATGTTGTTTATAACCATTTAAATAAGTTATTTCATATATATTGGTAAATATATGCTTTTCACGACAGAATACCAAAAATAAACTATTATAGGAATAGTTTGTGGATACAAATGTTACTATAAATGTTAGAACAAGACAAATAATTATATACAAATATATAATTATTATATATTACTATATTATCATGGGAAAAATGATAATGGGCAAATACAAGGGTTTTTCATATACCAACTTTACGTAAACAAGTTGATTGATACATACATTTTTGTGAGACGGGTCTTCACAGTGCTTATTTAAGTACATACTATAAGTCCTGAAATTTATAACCAAAGTCTCGGTAAGAGAACGTGATATTTGTGTATAGATCTATACGGGATTGACAACCCCGCACCTGAGCTGCTAGCTACAGCTAGACCGACCGGTCTGAGGTGACAAATCTCATAACAGTCCGACACCTGAAGAACGTCGAAGCAGGCTGATATTGCCTCATTTATACATAAATTTCGGGCAATATCAAGTGCCTAAACACGTGTTTTTGGTATGATATCAAGATAAAAGGTACTTATACGTTTAAATTACCAAAACACAGGAAAAATGGCTTTGCGGATAAAGAATGAGCTGAATAAGAGCCTTATTGTGAACAAAAGGAGTCAATGACAGAAACAGCATAGATCGCGACCCTATCTCAGTCAGGATCGCGACCCTATCTAAGTGATGTCACGATGAGATAGTGCTGACCAAAGATCGCGACACTATGGCAACCCCACGAGATCGCGACCCGATCTCCTGTGAGATCGCGACCCTACGCACCAACTCCGCTCCACTCAGTCGAGATCGTGGCCAACGTCGATACGCACTAAACTTCAGATCGCGACCCGATCCCCTACTGGATCGCGACGCGATCTCACCTGGAGCAGCTATAAATTGAGGCCTTCTCCTCTTGTTTGAGACAGCCCACAACTATCTACAACTCATCTCTGCACCTCCACAACACCAAATACGGGAGTTTGCTTCCTGCAACTTCCAGAAGGCTTGTAGAGACGGTACGGTGCGGATGGAATCGAGAGCTTGAAGAATGTTCGGCCGGGACTTCATTCGGTTTGCCTTATATATGTTTAGCATTCTTCTATGATTTCCTAGGCCGTATTCTTCAGATCATGTTATATTTGTTATCTGCATTATTTATTACTTAGATTTGAATACTATCTAGTTATGATTTGATTGTTATTTATCGGATATTGGACGTTTTATATTTTATCTTGCATAATTCATTCGACTATCATATATGTTAAGGTACCTTCCTTTTGGACTTATTGCTGAGTTATTTTAGTCTAGAGGACCAATCTGACTATATAACTTTTATCATAACTGTACTATGACCATTAGACAGATATGACTAGTGATAGACCAAATCCTAGGGTTAAGTCACGAAGGTAGAATCTTGTATGTATATGCAAAATCTGTACTAGAGGACCAATCTGTACAAACCATTTTGATTTTCATGACCATTGAAATTAAAAAAACTCGAATGAATATTGTATGATACGAACCAATACATGATTATTTGGAAAATGTAATTGCATGACCATTGCCATTAATGACCTTATAATCATAGGATTAGGTAGTTGGACCAAAACATCTAATCACTCTAGAAATCGATATTTAACTTCAATATCCATTGAACTAATAGCAAATCAAACATAACTAGATGGTTGAATCGAATCTAAGTATAAATGTTTACTTTTATGTTTTGTAATTTATATTTAAATCTCCCGCTTCTAATAAACTTTTGCGTTGTCTTTTGACACGAGTCAATGCATTCTCAAACCCCCCCTTTTAAATTACTGTTTGCTTGAATAATTGTTAATTAATAATTGATTTTCTTAACTTAAAAATATCCGTTTTCCCTTGGGTTCGACAACCCGGATTTACCATTACTATACTACAATCGATTAGGTACACTTGCCTACTTGTGTTGTTCTATTCATACATGATATTTCCCTGTTCATAAATGTAAAACTAATGTGAAAACCAATTGCTAATATCATATATACGCTCATAACACACCAAGTCTTTGGTGCCGTTTCTGGGTATTTTATATGTATGTTTGAAAACACATCACAGGCCTACATGGTCACAGTATGGTTATAGGGCGTCTCGCATGAGAGATCAACTTTATAAATTGTTTACGTGGAAATATACATTTTCAAGGGTTTTATACTACAAACTACGCTATACATTTTAGTCTTTGGATTTTTAAGACTTGGATACATTCATAAGAAAATATGGGATTTTCTTGGAGTACAATACTACCTTTTTACAAGGAAAGAGATTCCTCATATAAGTTTTATGGTATTAAAACTACATTTTAACGAGTTACAAATATAAGTATGATTTTACTTATACACACTGGTTCTATGGAAATTAAAACTACGTTTTATCAAAGATATAAATATAAGTAAGATTTACTTATACATACGAGTTTTGTGGAATTAAATCTACGATTCGTCTACAAGTAAACATCTATTTACACGGTTTTATACAAGAATAAAACTACGTAATACTATTTTCAAGTATACAAATACCTATACATTTTCGGTCTTTAGGTTTTAAGACCAGTACTCATTTATAAGAAAATATTAGATTTTCTGGTTTCAAACACTATCTTTTTACAAGGAAAAAGGATTATGAATTTTCTCATACAAAAAGAAATCTTATGAACTCACCAACGTAATGTTGACACTCTTTCAAACTACTTGTATTCTCAAGAAATTTATAAGGTAACTACAACCTTTGACGATGGGTCGCTACAGCATCATACTGTGTATTTTGATATCATATTGTAATTGTATTTAAAACGTACAATCTTTTGAATTCTTGTAACATTACAATTATGTATATGATGGATGTGTTTGCTTTGATCGCTATTGTACAAACGTTGTTGTGATACTGTTCATGAAGTCATCCACCCTCAGACGTTTCCGCCAACGTGGTTTGGGGGTGTGACATTTGTTTACCTTTAAGTCTGTTAGAACTAGATTGTTAACCATAAGCTCCTTGTGGATTCGACCCTTACTTGCCCTAGCTAATTAGTGCGTTTAAGGTTTATTTTTTATTGCATCAAACCACCACACTCAGGACAACCCCCTAAAATAGTTTTGACACACACTTTAAAAGTTGTTTAGAACATCATAAAGATTTACTCAAAATAGATAGTTATGATATGCAGATGTGATTCATGATGCAACTATCCCAAACCCATGACAATCTCATAAGAGTCCAACTCACCACAATGATACCTACCTAAGTTCACAAACGACACACACAAAGCATATCACTCGATACCCGTATAGGCTAAACTAGGACTAGTGGCCATCACACTAGCCCCATGAGGGTTAGCAACTCCCTCATGCGGTTCCCTATTGTTGGGAACAACGTCTCTTCACCCTCTTTAATTGAGAAAAGGGCAAAACTCATAACATCTACTCACCCTCTTTAATTGAGAAAAGGGCAAAACTCATAACATCTCCTCACCCTCTTTCATTGAGAAAAGGGCAAAACATGTTCTCAAGGGCTCACACGGTCAATCCCATCCTATATGAAATGCAATGCACAATAGGATGCTCAAAACGTCTTTCAAAAACAACATTATAGTCTTTGTTTGAAAACATCTTTAAAAGGACTCATTTCATGCAATGCACACGTAGTACCCATATAAAAATTAGCACATAGTTGCTAACACACACAAAAGATAATAGTAGGGATGTGTACTCCGGGTAAACTCACCCAAGGTCAACCGACGAGTCAACACTAACTCCACACAAGGTTAATGCATTTGAAGGCGCTTCTAGACCTCAACTCTTTCATCAAAATCCTCCTAGTTGAGTGATAACTCAAGTCCTTAGTCTCACCTACAAGTCATTACAATATACCTCCTTCTTACAAGACAAGAATGGAAGGTGTTATACTCGTTTCCTCTAAAAGTCTCACTATAATTACTACTTTTGATCTAAGAAAGAACCATCATCCACCATCCCAAAATAAAGTCCTTGACTCTCTAATATAAGGAAAATCTTAGTTAAAACATTCCCAAAGTTTGGCATTAAAATAAGGACTCAAAGCCCAAACCATAAAGCTCAAAACCCAAAAAATGAAAAATCTGAACAGACCCAGCTACACGGGGTCGTGTAGCCTGATACGAGGTCGTGTAAAATCAACCAGTAAGCACAGACCCTCTACACGAGGTTGTGTTCAGCCTGCTGTAGCTCCGTTTTTACCCATTTTCACCCCATTTTGACCCAATTCAAGTTCCAATTCAATCCAAGACTAATTATACATGAAAATACACATCTAAGAACTCATTTCCAAGTATTCAACTCCCAATCCAAGTGTTCATGACTTAAACCAATGGAAATCACAATTCAAGTTCTTATCACTTAACAAGTGGTTAATGAACTATGTTCCAAGTCAATCATTACACTTAAAACCATCAAGTCCTAAATAAGCTCTTAACCAAGGCCATCCCTTAAGGGAGGCATTCCCATATAACTCTAAAGAAGATAGCCTCATGGAATCCCCAATTCCAATCATAGGTCCAAATGGTTAAACCCATGGAATACCCAATTCCAATCCATCAATTGATGATTACAAGTGGAGATTCCTTGTTCCATTATATGGAATCACTAGGAAATGATCCTTACTCCATTATTACTTCCAAATTGATGCAATAAACTCATTCATTCATTAAACAAGAGATATGTTCATCATATACTTGAATAAAACCCATTTCAACACCTAATTCTCAATTTCTAGTTATTCAAGGTTTAAGATTACACATCAAGGGTTGTAATCCTTAGGGAATCATTATAAATGAATTCCCTCATCCAAAACTACCATATTCATCCATCAATTTCTAGATTCTTCAACTATTCAACAAATCCCCAATTTCTAGGGTTCATAACACCCAAATCAATCAAGTAATTGGATCTAGAGCATCTACGGATTGGATGTTGATCAAAACATGAACTAGAATCATAAACTAACACTTGGGATCCTAGGATTTCCTCCCCAAGCTACCATTTTCGAACTTGACATGGAACCCATCCCAAAAACTAGTTTACAAGCTAGAAGAGGAAGAGTTTACACCTTAGATTGGCTAGGAATCTCAAGAACTTTGATTAATCTTCAAACTATAGCATTTTATCCTCCAAGATCTTTCAAAATCGCCACTCTCTCCCTCTCTTCTCTTAAAATCGTGACTATGGCTGAAATGGGGGAAACCCCCATCAAAAACCTTACATCTTTCAATAGTTGCAACAATAGTCCCTTGAGTTTGGTCTTTCTTCACCCAACACCCATAAAGTCAAGTCTTCTAACTAGGAGTCTCTAAAATCACACTTATGCCCCAAACACAATCATTTATTTCACTTGAGTCGTTGTCTAGGTCAACACTAACCCTTAAGTTCCCAAATTAACAAAAACGGCCCCTTTCACTAATTTATTTATAATTTAGGTCCTTAATATTAATTCAAGGAATTATTTGACCTAATTTAAACTCCATATCAATTCCTTCATAATATCCTCTAATTTTTCCAAATCCATGACTAGTCAAATCTACTTATGGTAAGTTTGGCCAAATTGACACTTTTAGTCCTTATGACAAAATTTCTCACATTTGGTTACAAATAGATTTAAAAACTATAGTTGGCTCATTTATTCACAATATAAAACAAAACAAAATACTAAATTTATTTATTCGTTTGTTTTCCTTATTTACAAAAATAAGTTTTATTTGTCGGTTTAAGCCGAAAACTCTTAGGCCGAAAACACAGATGTTACATTAAAAGTAAAACACATATGTTACATTAAAAGTAAAACCACACCGAAGCCGAATGTTTCTAACTTCGGGTCGAGAATCCAAATCTACACGGTTAAGAGAATTCTACAAACCAGAATCCTTGAACTCGCGCGATAAACAATACCGAAAAACAAGAAATTAAACTAAAACTAGCAAACTACCGACTACCGATCTTTAAACTACGAAAATATGAGTCAAAGAAGTCTGAGTTCCACTCAAAGGTCGGGTATTCGCTCCCGAATCACGAACCGGAGGCCTCTATTTATAGTTGCGAAAAATGTGTGGCCGCGCTGCGCACAAGGCTTATCCGCAGTGCGTCTTATTCATAAGCCTCGTTATCTCGCACTTTGAATTTCAAATTCTGATCCGATACACAGCTACGTGCGGCGCACGTGTCTTCCAGACCCGCGACGTGCGTGTTCCTTCGCCTGGAAGTAGACTTCATCCAAAACTTTTGCCATTTTGTACGCTTTTACCCTATATTTCATATAATTCGCACAACAAGCACTAGACACAAAACGTGAGTAATATAGCAGTTTAAGATATATATATATTTTACTCAAAACGGAGCTCAACGACGACTAAAATACTTGATATCACTAGGTGTCATCAAACACCCCACACTTGTGCCTTGCTTGTCCCCAAGCAAGTGAGTTTTTAACAAATTCAAACTAAAACCCAAACATTTTTGAAAATGCCTTCAGTTTCAAAGTTTATTGTGTTCAAAAGTTAGATAAAAATAATTTTTAAGAAAAATGACAAGAATATCCTTTGGGAATCACGACTTTCTAAAGAACCATTGATTACAAATTTTTAGTCCACCAAATGCAAACTTACTCATTCAGATTCTGAAGGTCGTTAAAGAAATATTCATGACTTTCGATGTTGTCCATGTAACGAGCTTTCGAAAATACAATCTCAGACCAAACGATCTTAGGTAGTAACGTGCATAAATGCCCTTTCAGGGCCACCCTTTTCGGACCTACTGGCTCAAACAACAAAGGTCACAGATTGATATTTCCCTCCTGAATCCCAATCCTAAAATACTCTAAATCCAGAATTTTTCTAATTCCTAAACACTCAACTTGTTTTAACTCAACAATAACATGATTACAATTAAATAGCATCTCTTGAAAAATACGATATGCTGTAACACTCAAAAGCTATTCGTTTTCAAGTTACAACTTCTTAAAATCTTTGAAATTTGCTAAATTTTTTGAAAAATATGGCTGTTTTTACAAATTTCTAAAAATATCTTTTCGACCGTCCCCACCCCGCACTTTAAACCGTACAATGTCCCCGTTGTACATAAGAAAATTCAAAAGAAGGGAGAAAAGAGTTACCCCCTTTGGAACGGTGAACTGCTTGGTTGTCGGGACCATTTGTAAGAGGATATCAATTATATATCTTGGTTTGTTTGTCCGGAGTTAAGGCGCAACAGTGAACACGCCGGTATATTACAAGTGTATGGATACGGTGACCCCACACTTGCGTTATACAACTCCTTGGTAGATCGCATTGGTACTGCAACACAACACTCAACAAAACATTAAAAACAAAGCAACTACATGAAAACCAGAAATGAAACTACGGTATGCCGCGGCGCGCGTGTTTGATGTGCGCGTCGCGGTAATTAGGATTCCTTCGAACTATGTGATACTTCCGTAATTACCACAACGCGCCTATATAGCTGCCGTGTCGTGGTAATTTCGGATTTTTTTGACTCTTTTCAATCACCAATTATAAACTCATTCAGAAGCAATTAACCTAATTGTTACCATTCTATTATCCTACGAACCATTATTAACAATATACAGTTCCTAAAAATACCCTAAACAAAAGTATTTACGAAAAATTCTAAATGAAACAAAAGTACTTATTTATTCACACTTTTCTATCTCAATTCTAACTCTCCGCGGTGTCGGAGTCTTTAACATTGTTTGCCGGGTTGTATTCCTCCTCTTCTTCTGGCTCTTCCTCAGGGTCGTCTTCTATTATTGGGGGCTGATCCCGTGGTATTTTGTTTGCGAAATCACGCATGAACTTCTTGGTACAATCCGCTACCCACAATAGTTGCGTTTGTATGTTTGTCGTGTTGCGGATCGTTTCTTGAACCTCGGCTGATAGACCCAGGTACACGCTTCTCTGTTAATCAAATAGCCTTTTGATTGATATCATCTCACCCGCCAAGTACTACAAATCAGTATCTGCGGGATTGGTAGGATAACCGCAGAAATGTGATGGCGCTTTCTCTTTTGCTCCGTCAAGAAGGGTGGCTCATTCTGAAAGACTGGGACCGGGAAATTGCTGATCGACACGTTCCCATGATCAATGTAACTGATCTCTCAAGGTCATGATCAACGGGCTGAATGCAACTGGCTGGAAGTCATCCAATCGAAGAGTCTCTGATCCTGTAAGAATCCCGTATGACCGTGCTAAGCGGGTAATAAAATGCCCGCCTCCGATTGCCTGAACCTCCAGTGGGGTGTTGACTACTCGTTAGAAGTAGTCAGCGATCAAATATGGTACGTTACAGGACTCCAATTTGGATATCATGGACCACATGATAAACAAGTCATGATACATGTAACAACCGACTTTTGTGCCAATGTTCAAAATGTATGTTTAAGTTGATGAATGGAATATAATGGATAATTAAGTCTTTTGTTAAGAGCTTAATTGAGAAATGAGGAAAATGTGAATTAGATGTGTGATAATATGTACATAATTAAATTAAGTCAAATATTAAGTCCTTAATGGTATAAGTATGAATTATGTTTGATGAACTTGAATTAAGAAGGAAATTGGCACAAAAAGAGAAGATTAAGTAAGGATAATATTGTTAGAAGTAGATAAATGAATAACTCAAAATGGAACTCGAATTGGGAAATTTCTCAATATATGAAAAATGGAGTATTTGGAATTTTTAAGAATGCAGGAAAAAGAATGGAAACATTTGGAGTTCAGATGAAGAAGTTGTGATTGACTGAAGTTGGCCCAAAACTAGCAAAAATCAAGAAGTAACCAGGTTTGAGCTTGAATACCGAGAAGGTGGCAGATCAGCTTCAAAACTTACACTAAGCACCCTATAATCTTGCCAAGTGGATTCCACTACATTCTAGGGGCTTAAGGGATGAATTTGGGTAATTTCTCAGCCATTTTCTTCTCTTTCTTCTTCATTTTACTCTCCCAAGAACACTAGGTGTGTTCTTGGTGTATTTAGTGTGTGAACTCGAATCAAGCTCCAATCCTTGGTGTTTCAAAGGGCTTTTTGCTGCATTCTCTTCCTTTCAAGGTAAGAAACTTTCCCTCATGGTTTATTTAAGCTAAATCCATGGAACTTGATGATTTGGATGACCCTTAATTTTGAGAAATTTGGGGTTTCACGAAATTGATGATGGATAATGGTTGGAAATGGTTAGATAATGTCTATTAAACAAGAGTTTGCATCTAATATCATCAAACCTTCAAGATTTGGCCATCCTACATGAATAAGCTTGTATTAGTCAAAATTTTACAAGCACCATGAATTGATTATGCCCATAAAAGGACAACTAAACTATGTTGGGCAAAAATAATTTTGTTAGAAAGTTATTTTGATAAAAGATTAACTAATAAAGCTTTGGAAATTTCTTAGAATCGATATATATATATATATATATATATATATATATATATATATATATATATATATATATATATATATATATATATATATATATATATATATATATATATATATATATATATATATATATATATATATATATATATATATATATATATATATATATGATGAATTGGGTCAAATGATGGATTTTTTTTGGGCCTCCTATGGAGCCGAGGTTCCGGCACGCTTTCGCGAACCGACTAATCCCCGGGCGACTACCCGCTTCGCGAGTAGCCCAGAGTCATCGCGGGTGAACCTCTGTGGCCACTAGGGGGTTTTTGTTCCTCCTTGGATTAGAACCTGGCACCTCCTGGTCATTTTAACCTTTGGAGACCAAGCTCTAACCAACTAGGCACCACCCTTGTGGTTATGATGAATTGGGTCAAATGATGGAATTTTTTTTTTTGGGCCTAGGAATTTGAAGACAAGAGACACGGTTGATGTTGGTATTGTTAATTGGAAGGATGAAATTGTCATATGTTTAAAGTCAAATTAAGTTCCATTTAGTCAAGTACAACATTAGTTATAGAGTCTTAATTTGGTTAAGTTGTTATGAGGGATTCTCATAAATGAATAAATTATGCATTAGTGTTAATGAATACGAATTTTTCATGACTTATTAGGTGGTGATTGAGTTGTTAGTGGGCAAGACAAGGGCAAAGAGGCTTTGGGAACTTAGATACCTCCCTTTTGTAATACCCCAACATAACTTCTTTGTAATTATGTTCAAAGTTTTTGTTAAACCCACATTTTGTATATTTAAATTTGGGTTAAAAATGTTAATGTTGGTATTGGGGTGTTACAATACGAAACCCGATCGATATCGGCTCGCGGCCGGAACATAGTGGCAATCAAGCGGTGGAGCATCCGATGTGATGGCAAGTGCATATGGCTCACGGACAGTGTGTTTGCGTTGTAGCGAGTTGAGGAGATAGTTCTCCAGAATTTGGAGTAGGAAAGCGATGCACTGGGGACTCGCTCAACCGTGCCCAAGAATGAGGCGAATTCTTCCCCGTCAGCCTCCTCCTAGGAGTATAGCCCGAGCCGAACACTAAATTCGGCTATGCTACAATGGCTTTGCACATTCCCCAGATGAAACGTGATCACATCCGTATCAATAATGCTCAGTGGCTCCCGATCCAGCTCAAAGGTCGCCAGGAACTCGAGTAGCGTATCGCGATACACCGTTTCATCAATGCGGAAAATCGAAGCAAAGGCTCGACATGAAAACTTGACGTGGTTGTTCTCGATGCCTCGCTGGCCATCCATGGGTCCAGAACTTCCAGAATACCCGACTCCCGAGTGAGGTCCCAATTGACCGATTGAGCCGGAAGCATCCTTTTCCTTGAGAAAACCATCAATCGATCATGGAAGCGACGACGAGTAAAACTTGTAGTGTAGATTGGCTCAACGAGCCACTCAATGTCGTTTAAACTATTCTGAGAAGACATAATCCTACAAAAAGCCAAGAAATTTCGAAATCAGTTTTGATTATATGTCGTACGCGTCGCGGCATATCACGATCCGCGTCGCGTGGTATGAATATTCATCACCCGTGTCGTGTAGTATGATATCACGTGACGCGTCGTATGAAAATCAGTACCAAATCCACGAATTAATGCACTACAAGCCTACATTAAAGATAACACGAATTGGGTTTTATTCCAATTGTTATTATCGATCTAATATGGATATACATTACTATCTACTTGCATCAATTCGGAATATTTAATGAATTCTACTTGGTGTCTTCAACAATACTAAAAAGAGAGAGATCAGAGGACTTACTTGAGTTGTAGAACTGAGAGATTGAAAGAATTGTGAATAAGAACTCAGTGCGGATCAAATTACGGTGTTGAATTGAGTTAAATTGCAGTTGATTTTTATAAGTGTTTAGGTAAAGTTGGATGAGAATACAAACTCTGTTCATTGAAATTCAAAATTGGATACACCCACGGCGCGGCGTATATCTTCCGCGACGCGAGTGTCAATTAAGCCTTATCATCATATCGCGAACTAAAAGTTGCCACGACGCGGATATGAGGTCCCCGCGTCACGCTTCCTTAAGAATCCGAATTCTCCAAATTCCGCCTCACACTTATTCTTTTCTTACCGTAATTAATTTACAAAAATCCTAAAATTAATATACATAATTTTACAAAAATCAGGTTGCCTCCCGATAAGCGCTAAGTTTAACGTCTTCAGCCAGACGTGGACTTACCTGCTCAAAGCTCATAATTTGGTTTGTCTGACACGAATTCGACCATTTCTACCTCTAACTTCTGGAATGTATATACAACATAAGGTTTTAAACTGTGCCCATTTACCTTAAATGGTGACCCTCCTTTAAACTCTCGAATTTCCACAGCGTCGTATTCAGTGACGCTGACAACCTCGTATAGCCCATTCCAATTACTTCGTAGCTTCCCTGGGAACATTTTCAATCTAGAATTGTACAGCCAAACCTTTTGCCCTATCGTGAAGTTTTTCAACTTGAGCTTTGCATCATGATAACTTTTTAGATTTGACTTGTACGTGGCCGCATTCTTGTACGCTTCGTCGCGCAATTCTTCCAACTAGTACAGTTGTAGTTTTGGCTCTTTCCCTGTTGAATCATAGTAGAGGTTCACTTGCTTGATAGCCCATAAGGCTCGGTTGGCTAATTCAACTGGCAGATGACATCGGGTGTTGTTCCGATCAGCGTCTTGTATGCAGTCCTGTATGCCCATAACGCGTCGTCCAACCGTTATGACCAATCATTCCTGTCCGTTTTCACCGTTTTCTGTAGAATCTCTTTGATTTGACGATTTGAAACTTCAACTTGACCACTAGTTTGCGGATGGTATGGAGTAGCAATCTGATGATTGACCCCATAATGTCTCAGTAACTGCCCAAATTTAAAAATTTTGAAGTGTGAACCCCCATCGCTAATGATTACCCTGGGCACGCCATGTCGAGTGAATATGTTTTTCTTGACGAATTTGCACACCACATGATGATCGTTGGTATGAGTCGCTTCAGCCTCAATCCATTTGGACACATAATCTACTCCAACCAATATGAAACAACCCTCTCTTTCGGTCATTGGGGAATGCAACATTTTTAAGGAAAACATTTAACATATTTTGAAAAACAAAGTTGCGTACATTCATCAGTTCGTACAAGGAGCAATGGCAATCAAAATCCAAATACAATAATCCCAATGACAAAAGCAAACATCGTGCGAGTCTAGATAGTTTTATAACTAGGAAATAACATCAAGCAAATCATCAAGTCTTATTCACGCGTCCTACTTCTTTATCCTGAGACACACATCAAAATAAACGTCAGACTAAGGAGTCTGGTGAGATACATAGAGTTTAGACTCATTATATAATAAGTAAATACATCTTAACACCCAATCACATTAAAAATGCATACGTCTTTATTAGCCCATTTCCCTTCCACTTAGTCCGTTCTCGAACTCACATCATTATGGTTTGCATGGGGGGAGTCACCCATGACCGGTGACATGGCGGAGGATGAACATATAAGTCCGCCAATTGTCTATTTGGGCTGCGTCATGGTGGTCCAAGCACGTCTTACGGCATTGCCGACGTAACTTGTCCCTATCAGGTAGCTAGCCTGTGTGAAAATGGCAAGAATGTCTAGAATATCAAGCCAACGTCATTACGTGATAAACATCTTTCGTCATTGTAGTGGGAGTCACCCATCGTTGGAGACGTGACGGGGGATGAATATATCAATCCGTCAATCATCTGTTTGTATCATGTGGGGAGGGGGTGCAGGCAGCCCTCTACCATCTATCCCATTGACCGACCTCTGCTAACTACGTTTTATATAGACTGGAAGCTAGAGAGAGACTAAGGTATACCTCGGGACCAAATTGGTTATTGGGCAGTGAAAATTGTAACAAGTGTACCTGAAGCCAATTACATATTTCATCATTGTGGTTTGGACCTCTTAAACATCTTAACTTCTTAACATCTTTTGTCTTTATGGGGGGAGTCACCCATGTTTTGAGACGTGAAGGGGGATGAATGTATAGTCCGCCAATCGTCTATTTTGGATCACCTAGGGGGTCCAAGTACATCATTTGTCTTAACGTCTTTCATTTTTTATAGTCTGGACCTCTCAAGTCATCACTCACATTTTCCCACTTTTACCCTTTTTGCATAATTATAAAACATTGTATTTTTCAAACATTAAAAAAATAAATTTGAACACATAAGTCATAATACACACATATAATCACATAAAGTCACATAAAACACATAAGACGCATACAACAAAACACTTTTTTTATAAGGGATGTGTGCTCGAAAATTCTATGTAGTCACCGTGGTGTTCCGTTTAACGTTAAATCCCCATAGTATCAACACGTCTAGAAAGGTCCCGATCCTAGACATCTTTAGTGTGTGCGCATCAAGTCAACCTATAGGACAAAAATATATATATATTATTCGACGCTATCTCTGGTTTATTCGAAGTCTCGATTAATATAACCGCTTAATCCCTTTTAATTTATCAAAAGACTTAAACCTAAATACAATTTTAGTTTAAGTATGACGATTTGCACTATGATGGTCAATCCAAATATTTTTAGACAAAATCTTAGACCATCAATTAGTAAACTGCATCCCCTGGAGGATGACAAAATAAAAATAAAGGATCCAAGTTCTTAATTAGCATGTATGACATAAGGTATATAATGCCATAAAGTCTCATTTAACTTTTTTTTTGTTTGTTTTGTGAGCATGCTCCTGGACAGAAAAACAATCCATCCAACCTCCTAAATATTGTATATGTGTGGTAACAAAAATTAGAAGCTTCCTATTTGATTATTGCGTCTGTTAGTAAAAGTTTGAATCGCACACCACCACCATGCGTTCCAATGATCTTTTTTTATTTTTAATTATTAAGACCGATGCTTTCTTCAACAATTATATCGCATAAGAGGGCATGTGATTTTTACCTCATGAAGCACGAAAAGAACCACATTCATCGCGTAGCCTATCATGGGTTTCCAAGATTTAAATTACTGAATTCTTGCCTACCACGTTCATGGCCACTTCCGAGCACCGTTCACTGTTCCCACCGACGATAGCCTTTTGCTGCAACATCATTGTAAATATCACATGTTGGTGTTTCTTTCAGTGGAACCTAGATTCCAAGTCGTCACAAAACTCCCTGCTTTCCATCGATTTCGCAAACATTTAGGAGTTCATTCAAGATCCTGGTCGGCAGACATTACCGGGATCACATCATCACAGAAACTTCACTGGAAATTTAACGATACTTTCACTGGAATTGACCCTCTCACCTGTTTGCAATTTCCATTGCCGGTAACCATACACAACAGTGTTACAAGGTCCATCATGATTCGTTCTCCCCTACTAAGCCTTCTCTATCAAGTTGTGGTCGGTGATCATACCCCTTGCTGAAACACGTAGTCCTTATCCCGTATCCAATTCGGAAGCTCACCACTCAGTTTACGTGAGTTTGACCATCGAGATCCCGCACTCGATTCACACTGAAGTGTCCTCTACATGCAGACGCGTGACAATGGGTCAATACCTCGGGGATTTCAATGTCCGGCACACATCGTTGAATTATATGATTCTCTCCAACCTTGAAAGATCGGGATCGTCCCAAATAAACCGTTTTGCGTATGTACGAAACTGCTTCTGTCACTGTTTCAACCAATGAGTAGGCATTGCTCCTGTGGCCAAGAAATTTACGTAATTGGCATACCAAGGAGCGTTGTTGACTCCCAGCAGTTGCTCATCTGGAAAATTGGCCTGGATTCCTGTATGTAACCCTTGGGTTAGTAGACGTGACAGATGATCCGCTACTACATTCTCTGTCCCTTTCTTGTCTTTGATTTCGACGTCGAACTCTTGAAGTAAAAGAATCCAACGAATCAATCTTGGTTTCGACTCTTTTTTGGCCAACAGATGTCGAACTGCACTATGGTCGGTATAGACCAAGACCTTAGATCCCCAAATATATATGACCTAAACTTGTCTAAAGCAAATACAACAGCTAGTAACTCCTTTTTTCAGTGGTCGTATAATTTAACTGTGCTTCCGAGAAGATCTTGCTCGCATAACATATAACCACGGGTTTCTTGTCAATCCGTTGTCCTAATACTGCTCCTACGTCGTAGTCACTAGCATCGCACATGATTTCAAACGGTTTGGTCCAGTCAGGTGGTTTTAGGATAGGTGCCTCGACCAACTTGTCATGCAGAATATTGAATGCTTTAATACACTCTTCGTCGAAAACGAATGGCGCATCTTTCAGCAGAAGACCACACAATGGTTTGGAAATAGTGCTAAAGTCCTTGATGAATCTTCTATAAAACCCAGCATGTCCGAGGAAAGATCTAACTCCTTTCACTAAAGTAGGAGGTGGTAATGTGGAGATCACATTGACCTAGCTCTGTCTACCTCAAATCCTCTCTCAGATACCACATGTCCTAAAACAATACATTCTCTAACCATAAAGTGGCTCTTCTCCTAGCTTAGCACCAAATTAGACTCAACGCATCTTGCCAGAACTTTCTCCAACTGCTTCAAGCACGCCTCAAAAGATGATCCAAAGATCAAGAAATCGTCCATGAAGATTTCCAACACATCCCCAATCATATCTGAGAAGATCGCCATCATGCATCGTTGAAACGTAGCAGGAGCATTGCAAAGTCCAAAAGGCATTCTTCGAAATGCAAAAGTGCCATAGGGATAAGTGAATGTTGTCTTTGCTTGGTCTTCTGGATGGATCGCAATCTGATTATACACTGGGTATCCGTCCAGGAAACAGTATGTAACATTCGTGTTTTGGGCCTAGGAGTTTTGGGCTTAAATAAACAAAATAAAATCTATTTTGGAAATAAAGAAAAAAAATAAATTTAACATTTTATTATATTTTTATATTGTGAATCAATGAGCAAATAATGTTTAAAATGATGACATGAAGTTTTATGTAACACCCCATTTCAAACATTTACATTTTTAACCCAATTTAGATATACAAAAGATGGGTTTAACAAAAACTTTACACATATCTACAAAATATTGTCATATTGGGGGGTATCACAAGTCGCATACATCACCATGGTAAGCTACTACTAATGATGTCCCAAAAGATATGCTTCAAATCTTATAAAGATCTTCTAGCAGTTACTCTCCGTCACCTGAGTACATAGCATTTAAACAAAAACAAATTTACGTGAGACACAAAGTCTCGTGAGTGACATGGGCTTTAGACCCAAAAATTTTAATTCAAAACAAACCAACAAATATTTTTATTATAAGCAAATATAACGCAAGAGTTTCCTTATTAAAACAAAGACCAATTGTAATTCATATTCATTTATTGTTAATTGGTTTCATACGGGTTTCCCCGTATCTTCCCTCCCCGGAATAGAACTAATCTATCCGTGAGCGCGTGCTAGTTTTTCTTCCCTTCATGGAATAGAACAAATCTATCCATAAGGGCGTGCTGAGACAACTACTTCGCGAAGGGAGGTACCATCCCAGTAGTGTCTTTTGACCTACCCTCATTAGGGTGAGATCCATGTCCGAACATATCACGTTTCTTACATTTAGTTCATGTTTTAATTTATCAATATCCATTCATTACAAATTGGTCATAACAATAATATCCTTCATCATATAGAAAGCACAAACCTTTTAGCATAAAAAAAACTTGAGAAAGACTCTTCTCTTTAACTCTTTTGACCAAAAACAACGTTTATAGGATAACAAATTATTAGCTATGTACTCATAAAATCCACATGTTACTCACCTTGTACCAGTAGTGGCTAGTTAGGCTCCCAAGGTCTCCTTGCCCTTACCTTGCTCACTAATGATTTGGTCACCACCTATTAAACATATATAAATTTCGTACTCAATAACACTAATACACACTAATGTACTTTAGATTATGCAAGAAATGTCTAAGTGTTCGATTCCCCTTTTCCTTTTCCTTGATTATCTATTACTTGATCCGCACTCATACACATTGTTTGGGTCATGATATGAACTTATATTTTCATGTTTTCATATCATATTAAACTTATACTAATGATTGGGGAATCAAACTACTCAATTAATGTCATAATAGAAGTGAATTATAAGTGTCCAGGTTATACGGGTCATATAGGAATCATACGAAACCATGCAAAACTTCCAAATTTTCTGTAGACACTGACACGGGCTGTGTCAGGGGGAACACGGGCCGCCTTTCACCTACAGACCACCTTCTGTTTGCCTGCACAGACAACACGGTCCGTGTCAGGGGGAAAATGGGTCGTGTTTCACCTACAGACCCATTTCAATTTCCTGTACAGCTTTTAGTCTTTAGTCTGCATGGTTTCAGCTCAAATCCGGTTCAATAGAGGGTCAAAACATTATATTTAGAGTATTTCTAAGCCTCCTAAACAACATTTATTACCCCATAAACACTAGAATCAAACCAATCTTTACAAACCCAAATTCTAGGGTTTTTGAACAAAATTCTCAATTCCTTTTTGCTTCTAATTGTTTCCAAAGGTGGAATTGAGATCCAATGATGTTTTAGAACATGATTCAAGGGTTAGTAACTCAAAAAAAACCTCACACAACTTCTGAATTTCGTTTTCATCCATTCAAAATAACCCAAAATGGTTTAAATAGCTTACAAAGATGAAATTCTAACCTTAGATGGCTTGGAAATCACAACTTCTAGCTTGATTCTTCGATTTCTGCTCTAACCCTTCAGAATTCTTCAAAGTCTCGACCTCTCCCTCTGTTGAAGATGCTTCACGACACAAATGGAGAGCACTAGAAGTCTCTCTCCCAATTTATACCTCCATACTTCACCTAAATGACAATTTGGTCCTTCCAATCTAATTTTGTTCACTTTTAGTCCAAAACTTCTAGCATATCCTTTAAGGTTTTCCTTTCTTACACTTTTTCCACAAACACACAATATTATTACACAATAGGTCCTTCATATGGTCAAAAGACCAAATTAACCTTTTACAATATCTTACTATAAAAATTCAAACATAACACACATTGGCAAAATAGTTGGTTATTACAATTATCTCCCCCTAATTAGCATTCCGTCCTCGGAATCAAATCATAATTAGTAAAGCTGGGGTACCTTTTCTTCATTTCCTCCAAAGTTTCCCATGTTAAATTCGATCCCAAAGAGTGCTTCCATTTGACTAATACAAGGTCAATCGTTTTGTTCCTCAGCTTTTTAGTGTTTATCTCCAATATCGCTTCCGGTTCTTCGATTAGTTTGCTTGGAGTCTCTACCCTTAAGTCTTCTAAGGGGATAATCGATCCTTCTTTTCCAAAATACTTCTTTAGATAGCATACATGAAAGGTATCATGTATCCCCCTCAATTCTTGAGGCAATTCCAACTTGAATGCTTGAACTCCAATTTTCTTCAAAATTTTAAACGGACCAATATACCTTGGACTTAATTTTCCTCTCTTGCCAAATCTCACAACGCCTTTCCATGGTGACACCTTAAGCATCACCAAATCGCCTTCCTTTAAATCATAAGGTCTCTTTTTCAAACTTGCGTAACTTCTTTGTCGATCCTGAGCCGCCTTCATGTTTGCTTGGATTACACCAATTTTCTCATTTGTTATTCTAACAATTTCTGGTCCAGTAAGCTTAGTTTCACCTGCTTCCAACCAACATAACGGTGTCCTACACTTCCTACCGTATAGTGCCTCGAAAGGTGGCATTCCAATGCTAGAATGGTAGCTGTTATTATAAGCAAATTCTACTAATGGTAGATGTTCGTCCCAACTACCACCAAAGTCAGTAGCACAATACCTCAACATATCCTCCACGGTTTGAATAGTACGTTCACTCTGTCCATCCGTTTGAGGATGATAAGCCGTACTCATTTTAATTCTTGATCCTAATCTTTCTTGTAGAGCTTCCCAAAAATTTGAAATAAATCTTGCGTCTCTATCCGATACTATGGACAAGGGTGCTCCATGGAGTCTTATTACTTCATCAATGTAAAGTTAAGCTAGCTTTTCAAGTGGTGTAGTCTCTTTGATAGCAAGAACTAGAGCACTCTTGGTCAGTCGATCAACTATGACCCAAATACTATCATGCCCCTTTGCGTCCTCGGTAGGCCAACGATAAAGTCCATAGTCACATCTTCCCATTTGCCCACCGGTATTTGTAACGATTGAGCACTACCATAAGGTACTTGATGCTCCGCCTTGACTTGAGCACACGTAGCACACCTTGAAATGTATTTTACTATTCTCTTCTTCATTCCCGGCCACCAATAGTGTCGTTTTTAGTCTTGATAAGGTTTTGAGCTACCCGGATGAATAGAGTACTTAAACTTATGAGAATCATCTAGTATTATCTTTCTAAGCCCACCAAACTTTGGCACCCAAATTTGATTTTTAAAAGTCTTCAACCCTTGACTATTTTCTTCAAACTCTTGCCTCTTACCCACTCTTTCATTCTTCAAGTCATCATTTGACAAAGCTTCTCATTGGGCTTCTTTGATCCTTCAAATTATACTAGACACTAACTCTGTCCTCATCGATCTTCCTTTAATATTCTTCTCGTGAATCTTCCGACTTAGGGCATCTGCCACAACATTATCTTTCCCCGGGTGATATATGATTTCACAATCATAATCACTAATAAGCTCGAGCCATCTACTTTGCCTCAAGTTGAGTTCTTTTTGAGTGAATATGATGTGTTTTCAAACATACATATAAAATACCCAGAAACGGCACCAATAACTTGGTGTATTACGAGCGTATATATGATTGTAGCAAATGATTTTTCACATTAGTTTTACATTTTTTTAAACAGGGAAGTACCATGTATGAATAGAACAACACAATTAGGCAAGTGTACCTAATCGGTTGTAGTATAGTAATGGTAAATCCGGGTTGTCGAACCCAAGGGAAAACGGATATTTTTAAGTTAAGAAAATCAATTATCAATTAACAATTATTCAAGCGAACAATAATTAAAAGGGGGGGGGGGGGGGGGTTTGAGAGAATGCATTGACTCGTGTCAAGAGACAACGCAAAATTTTATTTAAAACGGGAAATATAAATATAAATTACAAAACATAAAAGTAAACATTTATATTTAGATTCGATTCAACCATCTAATTATGTTTGATATGCTATTAGTGCAATGGATATTGAAGTTAAATATCGATTTCTTGAGTGATTAGATGTTTTGGTCCAACTACCTAATCCTATGATTATAAGGTCATTAATAGCAATGGTCAAGCAATTACATTTTCCAAATAATCATGTATTGGTTCGTATCATACAAGATTCATTCGAGTTTTTGATCTCAATGGTCATGAAAATCAAAATGGTTTGTACAGATTGGTCCTCTAGTACAAACTTGCCATACACATATAAGTTTCTACCTTCGTGACTTAACCCTAGGATTTGGTCCATCACTAGTCATATATGTCTAATGGTCATAGCACATTTATGATAAAAGTCATATAGTCAGATTGGTCCTCTAGACTAAAATAACTCAGCAATAAGTCCAAAAGGAAGGTTCCTTAACATATATGATAGTCAAATGAATTATGCAAGATAAAATATAAAACGTTCAATATCCGATAAATAACAATCAAATCATAACTAGATAGTATTCAAATCTAAGTAATGAATAATGCAGATAACAAATATAACATGATCTGAAGAATACGGCTTAGGAAATCATAGTAGAATGCTAAACATATATAAAGCAAACCGAATGAAGTCCCGACCGAACATTCTTCAAGCTCTCGATTCCATCCGCACCATACCGTCTCCTCTAAGCCTTCTGGAAGTTGCAGTGGGCAAACTCCCGAGTTTGGTGTTGGTAATGTACCGGTGGTTGATGTAGATGTAAGTGTTAGTGTCCAAAAGAAGAGGAGAAGGCCTCAATTTATAGTCTGCCCAGGCGCACGATCGCGTCGCGATGGAGTCTTGGTCGCGTCGCGATCTGCCACATAATGCTCTTTTGCGCTGGCCACTACCCGACTCAGTGGACTGTGGTTGGTGGGTCGGGTCGCGATCCTCATGGAGGTCGCATCGCGATCGCGTAGGGTCGCGATTTTCAGCCGTTTGTCGCCATCCTTTGGTCAGCATTTGTCACGCATTCGTCAGAAGATAGGGTCGCGATCCCTAAGGAGATCGGGTCGCGATCTGTCTCCTGTTGGACTTTTTCCTTCATTTTAACGCCCAGAATACGCTCTCTTTAGCTCTTTCCTTCCCGATAGATCTTTTACTCCTTTTGTTCAATTTTAGGCTCGTATTCTGCTCCTTCTTTATCCGCAAAGCCATCTTTCCTGTGTTTTGGTAATTTAAACGTATAAGTACCCTTTATCTTGATATCATACCAAAAACACGTGTTTAGGCACTCGATATTGCCCGAAATTTATGTATTAATGAGGCAATATCAAAATACCCTACACTTGGACTTTGCTTGTCCTCAAGCAAACTACAATTTAAAACCAAGCCGAGAAACTTATGTCCAAACAAGTTTCCATATGCTATCACAGATCTAGCGTAATTACCAATGTTAAGAATAATGAATTAAGAATAAACATAGTAGATTATACCTAGCCCTATTTACATATTTCTAACTTTTCAAAACTTTACATAAACTCTCTTTCTATCAACGACAAGTCTTTAGATTGATAAATACTTATTTTTACATAACATCGAATACACCCTTTAAAGATTCTTCCACCTCAAGACTTTTTTTGTCGAATTTCCCATATTTAAAATAAAATTCATGCTGGACTAAATTTATCAAGTTTAGTTATTATTTCCATTTTTCTGCACCTTTGAAACTCGTGACTTTCGATGGAACTCTTGATTACAAATTTTCGACTCAAGACTGTACAGAGTCTACTAATTCAAATTCCAAAGGCCACTAAGGAAATTCCATGACTTTCGATGACACCCATGTAGCGAGCTTTCTACAATATTATCCCAAACCAGTTGGTTTTAGGTAATAAGGTGCATAAATGCCCGAAGGCCACCCATTTTATGTCTACTTGCTCGAATGTCAAAGGCCACTGATTGAATTTTCCTTTCTGAGTTTCAATCTTATGGTATAACATTACTTGACTTCTGCTTTTTAGCACATCAGATTTCTTGAGAATTTTTCTCATTTTAAGTTCATTTATCGAGGCTTATTTTCCTTAATTTTAGTAACAGCATATAATTCGTGCTTTTTGCAAGTAGGGAAACTGACTCAATCTGTTTTGGCAAAAACTCAGTTTTAACAACTGATAAATTTTCAACGGGTCTATTTCATTATTTATGCAAAACATTTTGCAACTATCAAGCTGAAAACTTGTCCTCTATAGAACTAAATTTTATATAAAACAATGAAAAACTAAAAATACATACATAAAATTAAATGTAACCTACGAATTTATTTTCAAAACATTTTTCTTAACAATTATCTCTTTAGCGTTCAATTTTGGAATAGATGTTTAAGATGAAAAATTTAAATTGGCTCAGTTAATTATTGCAGTATGACGCTCTTACCCTACTCTTATTTTATACAATAATTTTATTGTATATATAATTCAAAACAGTAAAGGGAGCAAAATGGAACAGACTCCCCTTGGGTACCGGTAGACGTCATATATGAGGCTCTTTCCACATAAAAGAATTCGTTGAACATCCTGCCAGCATTGAATCTTAGCAAATCTGCATACACATCACTCAGACAAATATTATTCACACACAAATAAACACACAAAAATTAAACCAAAAAATAAAAGTAATAACAATAAAAGAAAAATATCACTCATTTTGTGCTCCCTGAAGTTTCAAAAGCCGTGGCTACTGGGTTGCGGTTGTGGTGTGTTGTCCTGGCTGTGCGACTTTTGACCGTCGTCAGTATCGCTGCCTCCACGGTAAAGAAGCATCCCCCTTCTCAGTAGTGGCTGATTTTTAGCCTGAAAAACATTGTATCATTATGTACGACCAGCATCTGCCTCGGATGTTTACGCGTCATGCGTGTCGCGTAAATTGAAGTTGTGTCTTTCTCAACGCGATCCGGATTGTCGACGTGTCACGTCCGGATGGTATACACGTCGCATTGCGTGAGCAGAAAAAAAACTTCAAACTTTTGTCACTTCATTTTTCCCGAGATATTCACCCTACACTTAAAATATGCTTAAGGTGTGCAAATATCTATTTTAAGATTAGTGATATGTCAATGAAAACAATAAAAATACATAATATACAAAAACAAATTTACAATCACATAAATATTAACTAATAATTTAATTTTCTATACAAAAAAAATAAAACCGAATTCCCCGGCGACGGAGCCAAAAACTTGATGTGTTTTCAAACATACATATAAAATACCCAGAAACGGCACCAATAACTTGGTGTGTTACGAGCGTATATATGATTGTAGCAAATGATTTTTCACATTAGTTTTACATTTTTTTAAACAGGGAAGTACCATGTATGAATAGAACAACACAATTAGGCAAGTGTACCTAATCGGTTGTAGTATAGTAATGGTAAATCCGGGTTGTCGAACCCAAGGGAAAACGGATATTTTTAAGTTAAGAAAATCAATTATCAATTAATAATTATTCAAGCGAACAATAATTAAAGGGGGGGGGTTGAGAGAATGCATTGACTCGTGTCAAGAGACAACGCAAAATTTTATTTAAAACGGGAAATATAAATATAAATTACAAAACATAAAAGTAAACATCTATACTTAGATTCGATTCAACCATCTAGTTATGTTTGATATGCTATTAGTGCAATGGATATTGAAGTTAAATATCGATTTCTTGAGTGATTAGATGTTTTGGTCCAACTACCTAATCCTATGATTATAAGGTCATTAATAGCAATGGTCATGCAATTACATTTTCCAAATAATCATGTATTGGTTCGTATCATACAAGATTCATTCGAGTTTTTGATCTCAATGGTCATGAAAATCAAAATGGTTTGTACAGATTGGTCCTCTAGTACAAACTTGCCATACACACATAAGTTTCTACCTTCGTGACTTAACCCTAGGATTTGGTCCATCACTAGTCATATCTGTCTAATGGTCATAGCACAGTTATGATAAAAGTCATATAGTCAGATTGGTCCTCTAGAATAAAATAACTCAGCAATAAGTCCAAAAGGAAGGTTCCTTAACATATATGATAGTCAAATGAATTATGCAAGATAAAATATAAAACGTTCAATATCCGATAAATAACAATCAAATCATAACTAGATAGTATTCAAATCTAAGTAATGAATAATGCAGATAACAAATATAACATGATCTGAAGAATACGGCCTAGGAAATCATAGTAGAATGCTAAACATATATAAAGCAAACCGAATGAAGTCCCGGCCGAACATTCTTCAAGCTCTCGATTCCATCCGCACCATACCGTCTCCTCCAAGCCTTCTGGAAGTTGCAGTGGGCAAACTCCCGAGTTTGTTGTTGGTAATGTACTGGTGGTTGATGTAGATGTAAGTGTTAGTGTCCAAAAGAAGAGGAGAAGGCCTCAATTTATAGTCTGCCCAGGCGCACGATCGCGTCGCGATGGAGTCTTGGTCGCGTCGCGATCTGCCACATAATGCTCTTTTGCGCTGGCCACTACCCGACTCAGTGGACTGTGGTTGGTGGGTCGGGTCGTGATCCTCATGGAGGTCGCGTCGCGATCGCGTAGGGTCGCGATTTTCAGCCGTTTGTCGCGATCCTTTGGTCAGCATTTGTTACGCATTCGTCAGAAGATAGGGTCGCGATCCCTAAGGAGATCGGGTCGCGATCTGTCTCCTGTTGGACTTTTTCCTTCGTTTTAACGCCCAGAATACGCTCTCTTTAGCTCTTTCCTTCCCGATAGATCTTTTACTCATTTTGTTCAATTTTAGGCTCGTATTCAGCTCCTTCTTTATCCGCAAAGCCATCTTTCCTGTGTTTTGGTAATTGAAACGTATAAGTACATTTTATCTTGATATCATACCAAAAACACGTGTTTAGGCACTCAATATTGCCCGAAATTTATGTATAAATGAGGCAATATCAGAATACATATTGGAGGCTTTTATGATCGGTATATTGTTTACATTTTGTCCCATACAGGTAGTGTCTCCAGATTTTCAATGCAAAAACTATGGCGGCAAGTTCCAAGTAATGAGTAGTATACCTCGTTTCGGGATCCTTCAATTGACGAGAAGCATATGTTATCACTTTTCCTCTTTGCATCAATACACCTCCTAGTCCTTTACCCGAAGCATCGTTGTAGACAACAAAACCTTCAGTTCCCTCGGGCAAAGCAAGGACCGGGGCATTACATAATTTCTCCTTCAACGTCGTGAACGCCTTTTCTTGATCCATTCCCCACTCAAATTTCACTCCCTTTCTAGTTAGCTTCATGAGTGGTACCGCAATACGAGAGAAATCTTGAATGAGCCTTCGATAATACCCAACGAGTCCAAGAAAACTTCTTACTTCCGTAGGAGTCGTTGGAGCCTCCCATTTCATTACCACTTCCACTTTTGCCGGATCTACTCTAATACCTTGTGTAGAGACCACATGACCAAGGAATTGCATTTCCCTTAACCAGAATTCGCACTTAGAAAACTTCGCGTATAATTGTTCTTCCTTCAACACTTCTAGAATCATTTAGAGATGACGCTTTTGATCTTCCTCACTCTTTAAATAAATGAGAATACCATCGATAAAAACAATGACGAAATCATCAAGGAAAGGTTTGCAAACTTGATTCATCAGATCCATAAAGATAGCAGGAGCATTAGTAAGACCGAATGGCATTACAAGAAATTCATAATGACCATATTGGGTGCGAAAAGCTGTCTTCTCAACATCACAATCTTTCACTCGAACTTGGTGATACCCGGACCGCAAATCGATTTTTGAGAAATAATCAGCACCTTGCAGGTGATCAAAAAGATCATCTATTCTGGGCAACGCGTAACGATTTTTAATGGTAATTTTATTAAGCTCTCGATAGTCGATACACATACGCGTCGAACCATCCTTCTTTTTGACGAATAACATCGGTGCACCCCACGGGGAAGAAATTGGCCTAATAAAACCCTTATCAAGCAATTCTTGTAACTGAGACATTAACTCGTGCATTTCAGTCGGGGCTAGGAGATATGGAGAACGAGCAATAGGAGTTGCCCCCGGAATAAGATCGATACGAAATTCAACTTGCCTTTCGGGCGGCAAACTGGGTAGATCGTCGGGAAATCCTTCCGGGTAATTACGCACCACTTCAATGTCGTGAATAGATCTCTTTTCTTTTTCATTAGTCATAACATAACCAAGAAAGGAACAACACCCTTTCAAAAAACATTTTCGAGTCTTAACCGCACTAATGAGACTAGTTACATGGTTGCGCTTATCACCATAAACGTACTGAAAGGTTTTCTAGCATTCTGTGAACTATAATCCTAAGTTCACATGCAACCTAGAATAAGGATCTATGTTTTTCTATCAATGAACATATAACAAAAAACTAGAAGGCCAATAATAATTTTCTAAAGAATTAAATGAGAAAAAACAACCTTTGATTTTAATCCAGAAGCCAGCAGCACAAATGTCCTGCCTCAAATGGTGTCACACCCAAGCAAAGGAGGAGAAAACAGAATTCCAGAGAGACTGTATGAAAAGTGGCGCAGACTTTAGGGTTCCCAGGGGGTTCCTTTTATAGCCTCCAGGTGGCTACAGTCAAAACCCTAGAGGAGCCCAACTTTGATAAGCCCTGTTATCAATTGGACAAGCCTCTTCTAAACCCTATTAGGGTTTCGAAAATATGAGTGTGCCCACTCATAATTTTGCCAAACCCTAGTTCCACTGGCCAGACATTTATTCAACTATTGAATAATTACAAAACCAGTACCTGCACTTTTAATTAATTAAATTAATCTCCAAATTAAAACCAATTAATTCTAGATTAATTTCTAATTAATTATTATAGTTTCTAATTAATATATTAACACTTAAATATATTAATAAACTATTTATTTATTTCCATCGATTTATTAAACACTTAATAAATCAACCTTTCTCTCTCTACTAAATTCTGTACCAAACCTCCTGCTATGAGGGCAACCCAAATGGAATTTGCTTCTATTAACAAGATAAATACAATTATAAGTCATGGCTTAGACACCTAATCCAACAGTCTCCCACTTGGATAAGTCTATGACTTTAATCGTCTATTTATCTTCTGATTAATTAACAAATTACAGCTTCCTAGAAACTGCCGCCGAACTCTGACCCAGTCAGTTCTGTCCATAGATAAGTGATCATATGATCCTCCGTCCAACAAGATATTTTCAGACATGAGACATGGATTGAGATCAATCTATTTCCGATACTCTGTTTCTCGATTTCTAATTTTGCATATGACTTAAGACTTGGTTGAACACATCAACTCAGTCCTGTCTGGCCAGCACTTTAGTCAACTTCAAAATCATAGAGAGGCCAACAAATACATGTTTCACGTCAGGGTCAAGGGATGAATAAGCTTCGACTCATATGCTTATATCTTTTACCAGACAAATCGCTCACAACAGCACGTTTTATAACATCGAGTTACTGATGCGTTTTCGTACTATTAATGAACAACCGCCTTGCAAATTATAACTCATATCTCTCCACTTTAAGATCATAAGATGTTATCGTCTCAACATTTCTCGTGATGTAATCCATGAAGCAATCTATCGAGCGCGGGTTTATCCAATACTTAAATCTCCATTTCTAAGTACTCATGAACGTTGTAGCAATCTTATTGCTATGTCTAACTCCTTAGACAATCTACAAACCAATTCATCACAGTCTTCGTTCATACTTACTTCCTAAAAGTATTAGCGACTGTGGACTTTTTGAATAATCAAATTACTCAGGAAGTAAAACATGTAAAAGTGAAAACTAAAATCAGACTGACAGCTACTCCTGCTAATCACCAAATCTCCACGAGGTAATCACCAAGTCTGATTTACCATAAACTATTATCGGTTTTCTTACTTTCTATTAAACTTTCAATTCAATTTTATATCTATGTCTATATTAAATGACATTCACTCTCTCCATGTATCAAAATGTCATACATCAATACATATTATTGCAGATAACCCTATAGGACACTTTTCCAATGATATCTCAATATGTCATTTATTCCTTACTCCTAACTCTATTCCAGAACCGGTGGTGTGAGCTGTGACTTCACATGGTTCTCAGGATCTTTAGTCCAGATGTCTGCACCCTAAGACTATTTCGAGATGTTATGATGTGCCTGTGAACCACACGTGCTCCATCTGAACACTAACGGAACTCTTTAACCATGAAGTCCTTAATCACCACGTACTGATAATAACAGTTTCAGAAACCTTTTCCAAAATATTATTATATTCACCCCAATCATGTCCCAATGATTTCTCACGCGTGCTTAACTAATCCTTTCAGCTCTCCAAGCCAGGTTGTGTCCTGAATCTACCTTACTATGCTCCAAGCATTAAGTCATCAGGACAAGTCCATGACACTTCTGATCGATCCAGGAAGCTCGCGGGATCAGATCTATTCCTTTCTGAACCTTTCAGAACCTAACGGTTATTTATAACCCTCGTGTCACGACCTATGCAGTTAATCGCGCCGGTATAACGCCGGTATCGCGGTTCGCGGTGGTCAACATAATCACGGTTCAGTTTAGCGGTGGAAAATAGCGGTACCGATAAAATCGCCGCGATTTACCGCGATAATTAACCGCGATTTACCGCTATTATCCGTGTGGAGGATTTTCATGAAGAAGTGAATGGTTTAACCGATGTTGACTCGAATGTCGATTAAATTTGAATTTGATACTTTGACATTTCCCATATTAGAATGTTATGTTATGTGACTTATGTATTAAATTAATCCTTATGTGAAGGTTTTTAAATGACTTTTATGATATTAATTCTACTAGTAATAGTCTAATATATAAATTCTACATATTACTAAAAAACCGCTATACCACCGCGCGAACCGCAAAATTAAATATCGGTAGGTTACCGCGATTACGGTTTTGACCGCGATAACTGCATAGGTCACGACTTTTGAAAACGATTAGAGACTCTTTCTCATGCATCTTGAATCTCATCAAGATCATGCTTACACTGGCTAGGTCTATACTGACGATTTCATCTATCTGATAGATGTCTGTGAGCTACGTGAGTGTGTGTACCTTCTTAATACGCCATGTCATTACACTTTGTAATGATAGGAAACTCCTTTCCTGCATCTTGAATTTCATCAAGATCATATTGGTAGAGGTTTCATCTATCTAATAGATGTTTGCAACCACTTGAGTACGCCATATCCCTATTGAGTCTTTCATAGTGAATCATCTCTTAATCCCAAGTCATTACACTTTGCAATTATAAGAGATGTTTCATAGAACCAATATGTAACCCACATATGGAGATAGTAGATAACAGCGACACTCCCACTGGCTTTGACACGGTTATGGACTATTCAGAAAATCCAAAACTTTTGGCATATTTTGAGAATCTAAAACTCCAAAACCATGGGACTCTTTCAGACTATTCCCAAATCCAAACCTTTTGACATATTTCGAGAATTCCAAAATCCAAACCTTCTGACATGATCCTAGGATTATTTCAAGCTATTCCCAAACTCCAAACCTTTTGGCATACTTTGAGAATATGAATATCCTTTCTTGCGGGATGCCCGTCGGATGAATCTCGGGCCCATGTACCTTTTGCATCGGCATGTTCTTTGTGAGTGCCTATTAGTGTGCCGGTAAACCACACACGCTCCACTAACGACCCACAACATGCCACATAGTATCCTCTCAGATTTCACCTTCTATTGAGAGTGCTTCTCTCAGAATCAATTGCTTGACTCCAAGTGTAAACTCACTCGACCCGATGTTTTGTAAGTACATTTCTATGTTCCCTTCTTTTGATGATTCAATTACTCCCACTAGTTCCTAGACCAGATGTAAAATCAATCAAACTGTCACATAAACTGTGTCTTGCTCTAAGGTTCTCTTATTTGGCAGCAGCCGGGCTCACCAATGCTTCCAAGTAGTCGGATTGCATATCCGTACCAACTTGGTGTTTTACCACTAATTGGTATGTCACCTAGTATCATAACATCTTATGACGGTGACCAACTTGGTCAAGCGAAGAGAGAGGTATGTCAGGTTTAACAGGAATCTGATTCCTGGTCAAAGCCCAGTGATAACTAAAGGTTCTTTCACTTGGCTAATTCCTGAACTCCTTCAAGATTATTCTTACTCACACTGTTTCCTTAGAACATGAGATCTTTCTAAAAGGACTCTTCTTTCAAAGGACGATTGGGATGGACAAGGAAACGACACTGCCGATTAGCAACAGGCATGTTATGAGGTTCAGACGAACACTACATAACCCTAGATTTTCCATGTACAAGTAGGGTCAAACCCTGCTCTACATATCAGACGGTGTCTGTGCAACCTACTTAGTCTAAGATGTGGTCTGCATATGCTTTTATGGTCTGACTGGTTTAAATATAATATTATTGAAAACTGATTGGAGGTGTATCTCATACATCGAGGATTGAACCTTTTCGACCAATGCCCCATCATCATCCCTAAGACACATTATAACTATTAATGTTCTTGGAAGAGGATGAACTGTGAGACGTTTTCTCAGATTATGTTATGACTCAGGTTCTGTTGATCTTACACTTCTTTTGAATTCCTTGAACCGTTCAAGGTTTCAATTAATCGCTTATTCTGATAAGCGAAGCCATATTTGCCATACTAATGGGCAAATACTATGAAGTATAACTAATTGCGTTTTCTGAAGATTCGAGCAATACACAATAACTGATGTGTCCGTTGCTCAAAATCTCAATATCCTTTACATCTATATGTAAATTTATGACTTTGTTAATTTGCTCAGGAAATGCAATTATCACTTGACTCCAAGTCAACTGATTCCAAAATCCTGTCCATCGGATCTTTGGGCGATTCATTTCTTGTAATAATTAATTTTATTAAGAACTCAATTCATCACGTGACTCCATGTCAAACGATTCCAAAGTCCTGTCCAACTGGACCTTTGGTTGAAATGATTCTTATAAAATTTACTTTAACAATCATAAGGAACACAATTTATAAATCCAATCCTATTGGATGTATCTGAAAGGTTTTCTGCAAACCATGAACTAAATAACCTAAGTTCACATGCAACCTATGAGGATCTATATTTTCTACTATTGAACATATAACAAGCTTCCTAAAGGCCAACAAAAAAACTAAAGATTAAAACAGAAAACCAACCTTAACTTTCTTGGAAGCGAAGCAGCAAAAGTATCATGCCTCAAATGAAAGTCACACCCAAGGAGCTGAGGATTGTGGATCTCGAAAATTACAGAGAGATTACAGAGAGATGGCGGAGACTTCTAGGTGCCCAGGGACCCCTATTTATAGATTTCCAGATGGCCAGTTGATAAGCCTTAGAGATAAACTTTTTTGAATTCAAATAAGATAAACCTTTTATCTTACAACTCAAACTCTATTTATCCTTTTATCATGATTTTCGATATATATATATATATATATATATATATATATATATATATATATATATATATATATATATATATATATATATGTATATATATATATATATATATATATATATATATATATATATATATATATATATATATATATATATTCGACTTCCACTGGTCACCCCACACTGCCACTTACTCAACTATTAAATAATTACAGTTTCAGTCCCAGCACCTTTAATTAATTAAATTAATTGCCAAATTCAATCCAATTAATTCCAGATTAATTTCTAATTACTTAATATAGTTTCTAATTAATATATTATCACTTTAATATATTAACAAACCATATATTTAATTCTTGTTGATTTATTAGTCACATAATTAATCAACCTTTCTCTCTACCGAATTTTCTACCAAACCTCCAGCTATGAGGGCAACCCAAATGGACTATGCTACTATTTGTAACACCCGGCTTTTAAAAGAAAACACCCCAGAATTTTCATTTTTAAACATCTGTTTCAGTACATAAAACCATAATAAAAGGGGTATAATTTATTACAAGCGGGTACAAGTGTATCTAGGAATATATAATAATATTATACATTCTCCAGCTGGGCTGCTATTGACATCGTCAACAGGCATAGTGTCCTTAGTCACGGACTTTGTCTTTACCCTTAGCAGGGTCACGCCCACCTATAGGGACATATCACCTAAACACTATGAGCTATAAAGCCCAATGAGTAATCATATTTGCAAATAACATGTATAAGAAAGATAAACAAGTACAAATGTATATACAAGTTATTTCTGCAACTGCTCATGCGTTTGGATATCAAATCCAACGTCATAACCACGGAGGTCGTATATGCTTGAATATTAAACCCAACATGTGTAATCACAAAAGGCTCACAAGATTTCTTTGATATTGCCTAGACTCACGGCTCCGTTATTGTCTTCCTCAGACTCACGACTTATTCGGTATTGTCTTTTCATTGACTCTTGGCTTCGGTATTATCTTTTCATGTCATAGACTCACGGCTTATCCGTTATTATCGTTTCATCGACTCACGGCTCCGGTATTGTCTTTCCATGTCATCTTCAAAAATGTCAATCTCGTCCCCCAAAGCTGTTTTAATCTATAACAGTTTAATCAACACATATCACATCTGATATAAGTGAGATTACTCACCTTGATGTTTGTTATAGCTAGTTCCAATTACTTCTTGCCTTCTTGTATGCTCTACAATAGTTCATCCAGTATCTATATATTCATTTATATACCAATGATAATATGTTAACAACTTATTTCAATCGGCTCTACTACACAAGAGTCGGTATACTATAACTATGGGTCACATCTAGATGATATGTATACTAGTACGATATTCTAACTGTATTACTTTGCTTTGTATTCTCTTCAATAATTCCAACATGATACTTCATGATTTATCAAGTAAAGAACGGCCAGGTAGAAGATTAGATGGGGTGGCAGGATCCTTTCAGCATTTTAGCCTTTCGAAAAATCCAACAACCAGATCCCAAGTAATCGGCCTAGTCACCGTCCTCGTAAGTAAATCAATTGCTATTATTTTTGAAATTACGAATTGTTGGAAATAATATAACCTTCACATACTATAGTTTAACACTTATAAATTACTAGGGAGATATGGTAGCGATTACTCACTTAAGATTGGCGCTTTCTTAAAGTCTTGGAGTGTTTCTTGTTCCGGACTTCTGACAACTCTCGAGCACCCCACTACAAGCTACCGCTCACTCCTTACTTCTTAGTATCTTCCCCCAACTTATTTTTCCTCACCAGAACACTCCCCAATATCGTATGATTGTTTGGTGTTTGTTTTGGGTTGAAATGAGGCTGAGATCTCGTATTTATAGGCTTCCTGGACCTCCGTTGCGTCGCGACCAAGCTTAAGATCGCACCCCGATCAAAAACGTAAGTGCTTACCTCATCGCGCACTTCACTGGAGCTGCCGACAGGGATCGCGTCGCAACCTCCTTCACCGTCGCGTCGCGATCTATAAAGATCCGTCTTTTTTCCGCGTTTTGCTCCGTTTTGACTCCTAGGCTATCATTGTTATATTTTTCTTATCTTATAATGACCATAACATCGTTACTTGGCTACACCAAATGTCATAACGTTCTTATTTTTGATCCGAAATACTATTCGCGATACAGATGTTACAAATCTCTCCCCTTAAAAAGATTCCGTCCCCGGAATCATACAAAGAGTTGAGGGTATATTTCCCTCATTTCACTTTCGGTCTCCCACGTCATGTCGGAACCTCTATGGTGTCGCAAAAGCACTTTAACCATATTAATCTTCTTGTTCCGTAGCTGTCTCACCTTCCGGTCTAACACTTTCTCAGGTTGTTCCGGATATCTTAATTTTTCATCTATTTCAATTTCAACCAGTGGTACTCGTTGAGACTCATCAAACAAGGTCTTTCGTAGATGGGACACATGGAAGACATCATGTATACCATGAAGTTCGTCGGGTAACTCCAATCGGTACGCTACAGCTCCTAGTCTTTGAGATATACGGAAAGGTCCAATGAAGCGAGGACTTAACTTCTCTTTCTTTACAAAACGAATTAAACCTTTCCAAGGGGATATTTTGAGCATTACCATGTCTCACACTTGGAATTCCAATGGTTTTACCCGCTTATCAGCATACTGTTTCTGTCGGTTCTGGGCTATTTTCAAATTTTCTCGGATTTGTTTAATCTTCTCCCCCGTTTGTGCTACAATCTCGGGTCCAGCCAACGGCTTTTCCCCAACTTCAGTCCAGCAAGTCGGAGTGCAACACGGTGCTCCATACAACGCTTCATATGGGGCCATCTAAATGCTGGAATGATAGCTGTTGTTATACGTAAATTCTACCAAAGGTAGATGATCTTCCCAACTCCCACCAAAGTCTATCACGCAGGTTCGCAGCATATCTTCTAATGTCTGAATGGTTCTTTCGCTTTGCCCATCGGTCTACTGATGATATGCGGTACTCATTAGCACCTTCGAACACGATAGACACTGGTAGCCCATGTCGACAAATTACTTCATCTATGTAAATTTTTGCTAACTTTTCTATCTTGAACTTTTCACTAATCGGTATAAATTGCGCCTATTTCGTTAATCGATCTACTATTACCCATACTGTATCATGCCCTCGTGGTGTTCGAGGTAGTTTTGTTACGAAATACATGGTAATGTCGTCCCATTTCTTCTCTGGAATCGGCAACGGTTGGATTTCTCCGTATGGCTTCTGATGGTTTGACTTCACTTGCAAGCATGTCATACATTTCTCTACATATCTTTCAATGTCTCTCTTCATTCCAGGCCACCAATACAAAGGTTTCAACGTACGATACATTTTGGTACTGCCCGGATGTACTGCAAATCTACTAAAGTGTGCATCTTCTAGAAGCAAACTTCGCGCCTGTCCTTGCTTTGGGTCCCACACACGACCTCTAAAGGTTTTCAATCGATGTGAGTTTTCAACTAGCTGTTTTAAGTACCCAACCATTCGCTCACTTTTTACATTTTCAGCCTTGCAAACTTCTTCTTGTGCTACACGAATTAGTTCGGGTAATCGACTCGCCACACCCATACATGCGGATGTAACCTTCAAAGGAGCTTCTTTCCGACTTAAAGCATCTACAACCACGTTCGCCTTGCCGGGATGATACAAGATTTCACAATCGAAATCTTTAAGTAAATCCATCCACCTTTGCTGTCTCATTTTAAGTTCTTTTTTATCAAATAAGTACTTCAAACTTTTATGATCCGTATATATAACAAACTTCATGCCGTACAAGTAGTGTCTCCACAGCTTCAATGCCAAGATCACAGCAGCTAACTCGAGATCATGCACTGGATATTTCTTCTCAGCTTCTTTTAATTGACGGGACGCATAAGCGATTACTCGACCCTTCTGCATCAACACACATCCTAGGCCGATTCTGGATGCATCACTATAAATCACATATTCTTCTCCACATTGCGGTAATGCTAACACCGGAGCTTCACATAAGGCTTGCTTCAACCTCTGAAAAGCTTATTGTTGCTTTTCCGTCCACTCAAAATTTTCACCTTTCTTGGTCAATTTGGTCAACGGGGCAGCAATTGAAGAAACATTTTCTACAAATCTTCTATAGTAACCCGCCAATCCAAGAAAACTACGTATTTCAGTCGGACTTCGAGGTGGTTCCCATTTCATCAAGGCTTCGATCTTCGCTGGATCTACTTTAACACCCTCGGCATTAATCACATGACCAAGAAATTGAACTTCTCTTAGCTAAAATTCACACTTGGAGAACTTTGCATATCACTTTCTCGACGAAGAAACTCCAACATTTGACACAAATGTTCTTAATGCTCCGCTTGACTTCGCGAATACACCAAGATATCATCTATAAATACTATTACAGACGTATCAAGGAACGCATGACAAACCTATTCATAAGATCCGTTAATACGGCCGGAGCGTTGGTTAACCCAAAAGGCATCACCAAAAACTCATAATGGCAATATCGAGTGCGAAAAGCCGTATTCAGAACATCAGATTCCCGAATCTTTAACTGATGGTACCCCGACCTCAAATAAATTTTTGAAAAATAAGATGCCCCTTGAAGTTGATCAAACAAGTCATCAATTCTCGGTAACGGATACTTATTTTTCACCGTGATCTTGTTCAATTCTCGATAGTCAATACACATGCGCATCGACCCGTCTTTCTTCTTCACAAACAAGATAGGGGCTCCCCAAGGTGACGTACTCGGTCTTATAAAACCCTGATCCAGAAGTTTTTCTAATTGCTTCCTCAATTCCACCATCTCTGAAGGTGCTAATCAGTAAGTAGCCCGAGCAATAGGAGCAGGTCCCAGAACTAATTTAATTGTAAACTCTACTTGCTGATCTGGCGGTAATCCTGGAAGTTCTTCGGGAAAAACATCCGGGAATTCGTTTACAATTTTTACACTTTCTACCCCCGCTTTATTTGGTTTAGCCACTGCTACATATGCCAAATAAAACATTCCTCCTTTACTAACACAACTCCGAGCTTGAGCAAAGGAGATTATCGGCATTCTCAACCGCGGTCTTTCACCTTGAATTTTTATCCATTTCCCATCTGGCGATAATACCATAATAATTCTATTTCTACAATCCATGTTAGCATAATTCGTTGCTAACCAATCCATACTCACGATTACTCCAAATTCATTGGTAGTCATCGGCTTCAAATCTATAGGGAAAGTGGTCCTATAGATTTTAAGTTGACAACCTTCCAGGTGTTCGGAAACTCGAACATATCTTCCATCTGCTATAGCTGCTTCCAAGCTTTCTTCTATAGGATTAAGGGGAATATTCAAACGAGGCATCAAAGACACCGATACAAAGCAATGCCTAGCTCTTGGGTCGAATATAACATATACGAGAATGGAATTTAAAGTGAAGATACCTGAAACCACATCAGTATTTTCACGAGCTTCTTCCACAGTCATCTGAAAGGCTCGTGATGCCACCGGTCTTCCTCGATTCTTCACTTCTTCCTTCTTTCCTCCCCGCTCCTCACTGGGTTTATCGCCCGATGCTCCCAATTTAACATGGGGACAGTTCGGACGAATGTGATCCGTAGCCCCACATTGGAAGCACCTTCGTTCCGCCAGACAGTCTCGAGCGATGTGTCCAGGTTTCCCATAGTTTCGGTAACTCAACGATAGAGTATCAACTCTACAACTTCCTGAGTGCTTTTTCCTACACTTCTCACACCATTTCACTTCTTCTTTCTGGCCCTTACCCTTAAGGTTAGACCCCATTTGTTGCGACTTCTTTTGAGGCGTCCATAATTTTTCTTCCGCCTTTCTGTTGGTTTCAATTACTTTCCTTTCATCTTCTTGTCTTTGCAGTTCTGTCTCTCTTTCTGTGGCCCTATCCACCACCTGTCGGAAAGTAGACAATTGAAGTGGTTGTACTACTTCTCGGATTCGGGTCTTTAGTCCCCACACATACTTATCAATCTTCCTCTTCTCAGTGTTTATTTGATGTTCTGCAAATCTGGCTCACTTAAACCACGGCTCTGATACCAACTTGTAACACCAGGCTTTTAAAAGGAAACACCCCATAAATTTTCATTTTTAAACATCTGTTTTAGTACATAAAACTATAATAAAAGGGATATAATTTATTACAATCGGGTACAAGTGTATCTAGGAATATATAATAATATTATACATTCTCCAGCCGGGCTGCTACTGACATCGTCAACATGCACAATGTCCTTAGTCACGGACTTTGTCTTTACCCTTAGCAGGGTCACGCTCACCTGCAGGGACATATCAGATAAACACTATGAGCTATAAAGCCCAATGAGTAATCATATTTGCAAATAACATGTATAAGAAAGATAAACAAGTACAACTGTATATACAAGTTATTTCTGCAACTGCTCATGATTTATCAAGCAAAGAACGGCCAGGTAGAAGATTAGATGGGGTGGCATGATCCTTTCAGCATTTTAGCCTTTCGGAAAATCCAACAACCAGATCCCAAGTAATCGGCCTAGTCACCGTCATCGTAAGTAAATCAATTGGTATTATTTTTGAAATTACGAATTGTTGGAAACAATATAACCTTCACATACTATAGTTTAACACTTATAAATTACTAGGGAGATACGGTAGCGATTACTCACTTAAGATTGGCGCTTTCTCAGAGTCTTGGCGTGTTTCCCGTTCTGGACTTCTGACAACTCCTGAGCACCCCACTACAAGCTACCGCACACTCCTTACTTCTTAGTATCTTCCCCCAACCTGTTTTTTCTCACCAGAACACTCCTCAATATCGTATGATTGTTTGGTGTTTGTTTTGGGTTGAAATGAGGCTGAGATCTCGTATTTATAGGCCTCCTGGACCTCCGTCGCATCGCGACCAAGCTTAAGATTGCGTCCCGATAAAAAACATAAGTGCTTACCTCATCGCGCACTTCACTGGAGATGTCGACAGAGATCGCGACGCGACCTCCTTCACCGTTGCGTCGCGATCTATAAAGATCCGTCTTTTTTCCACGTTTTGCTCCGTTTTGACTCCTAGGCTTTTATTATTATATTTATCTTATCTTATAATGACCATAACATCATTAGTTTGTTACACCAAATGTCATAACGTTCTTATTTTTGATCCGAAATACTATCCGGGATACGGATGTTACATTATTAATTAGGTAAATACAAATTATTAGTCATGGCTTAGACACCTAATCCAACAGTCTCCCACTTGGATAAGTCTATGACTATAATTACCAATTTAACCTCTAATTAACCAGCATATGTAGCTTCCTAGAAACTGTTGCGAAACTCTGATCTAATCAGTTCTGTCCATAGATAAGTGATCAGATGATCCTCCGTCCAACAAGATATTTTCAGACTCAAGACATGGATAAAAATCAATCCTGGTCTGATTCAGTGTTCCTCGATTTCCGATTTGTATATGACTCTTAGACTACCAATTGACCAAGTCAATTTAGTCCCGGTTGGCCAACCCTTTTAGTCAACTTCAAATTCATCGAGAGGCCTACAGATATCTGTTCTCCGTTAGGGTCAAGGGACGAATAAGCTTCGACTCATATACTTATGTCTTTTGTTGAATAATGTTTTTATGTTTTTATGTGACCATCACTGAAATAAGTCGAAATGTTTTTTAACAAATATTATCAGTATTTCAGGTTGCATGGATTCAAGATTGAACGTGAAGAAAAACAAACACAGAAATCCAGATTGCTTCAGCGATCGCGACGCGACGGAAGGACCGGTCGCGACGCGAAGACCAATCGCGACCCGACAGCACATTTGTCGAGACGTGAAGAGAAGCAAGGCAGAAGACCAAAATCCTTCAGCGATCGCGACACGACGGCATGCTTGGTCGCGACGCGAAGCCCCTTCAACGCGACACCACCAACTTCTTGATCGCGAGACTACCAACACAACGCACTAACCAGTGGCCGACCAAAAGCAACACGACACACGCACCATCGCGACGCGACCATATGCCCGTCGCGACGCGATCCCTGTAGTTCAGCAGTATAAATAAGAAGCTCACCTCTTGCCATTCTTGTGCAAAAAAATCTTACACCACACCATACCCATTCAAGCACCAATACATCAAGATTACCCCACGTCCAAAGAGCAAAAAACCTGCCAAAACTATCTAGAAAACCCTTTTCAACCAAAGAAAGTCCACGTCCAAACAAACACCGAACAAAACCGCTACACCCATATCTACCCGACACCAAACAAAACCTCTACCCACCAAACAACAAAACCTCTACCCAACACCATACAAAACCTCTACCCGACACCAAACTTCAAACCTCTAAACAACCTCAACCCGAATACCAAACTACAAAACCTACACACCCTCTACCAAATACATACACCACGAAAACTAAACCACAAAAACCCCGTGCATCTCAATTAAACCGACACCAAAAACCCATTTCACCAAACACCAAAAACTACTCAAACATAAATTCTGTATCTATTGCTAACAGTATAGGTTCAGGCCTACCGTAAAGAACAAGAATCGACGCTTCAAAGAAAACACCATCTTCCTCAGCTATCGATAAGTTCTTTTGAAATTATCTGTGTCGTTATTGATTTATTTAAACTGTTATAAATCAACTGTATCAAATATCCAATACATCCGAATTGAACCTCGACAACGAAAACATATGAGGACTGTATTTAACCGAGACATCTAACTTCTAACTTCTAACTTTTAACCTTTTTATTTATTGTAAAAACACTTTATCGTTGATAATGGCGTTTATTACAAATAACCTCTAACTTCTAACATTTACTTTATTTACCGCATTCTGTCTATTTAAATACTGTCTAAAACTTTATTACAAATAACCTCTAACTTCTAACATTTGTTTATTTATAGCTTTAGTAACTTAATTTAGTTTATTTTTATTCCGCATATTATAGCTAAAATACATATCTGTCACACAGTAATCGGCTTAAAAACCTTATTCGTGGAGATCAGTTATCGTATTTTCAACAATTGGTATCAGAGCTCGTGTGATTTAGTCTGAAATTTTTGTCGAAAACTTTATTTGTGTAGCGTTTTTATAACCAACCAATAAGTTTTCCTTAAAAATTTCATTTTAATATCACTTGTTCAAAATCCTTTCAAAACAAAAAAAAAATTAATTAAAAAAAAATTAAAATCTTAAAATTTTCAAAAAAAAAAAAACAACCCAAAAATGTCTTCCACAACCTACTCAAGAGCTCCATATGTCATCGATCAGGTATGGTCTATGATCTCAGAAATCGGTCTTTCAAAAACACCATTTGAGTCCCACATGACTAAGATTGAGAACAGTTTGAAAGCTGATCTCAAACTATATCATGACACAATAGTCAAATCTGATATCTGCAAATCTGAATTACGAACCTTGCAACTCAGATTTGGAGAATCAACAAGGACTAGAGACAAACTTGAAAGAGACATTGAACGAAAATCAGAAGAAAATAATCACGTCCTAGAACAATTAAATGAAGCTCTAAAACAAAAAAGGGACTTAGAAATAAAAAATCAATATGTTATTTCATCTGAAATAAAAGATACCTTAGAAAAGGAAGTCCTTCAGTTAAAACAAAAAATTCAAGATTTAACTGACAAAAACACTAGTTTGATTCTAAAACTAGATGATTCTTCAAAACAAATCAAACTTCTTGAATCCGAGAATCAAAGATTTCAAGGAAAACTGGATTCTATCAATATTGCTAGAAAGCTAAGTGATGATATTTTCATCAAAGCAACATCCTTAGGATCTGGCAAAATCGATACAAATTACAGACCTGGATTAGGAAGAGAATCCTTCGAAATCGAACAAGCCAAACAAGAAACCAGGACTAACAGTGAAAACTCTGAATCAACTCTAACAGATCTATCCTCATCTGTTAATGAGGAAAATTCAGACGACGAAACAGTTATCAACTGTAACCCAGATGATACTGATTTCACTGTTTCCAAAAGATCTTTCACTAATAGGTCTTCAACCCACCAAATCCAAATTACCAACCAAAACTCCTTTTACGAGAAAGGCAGTACCTCTAAACCAATTGCTCTTCAAAAGGAACAAGTCAAACCCAAAGTTTTCAAACAAACCCAAAAGAAACCTTTGAAACCAGCCTTCTTGCCACAAAAACAAAAAAAATTTCAAAACCATCCAAATCCCAGATACAAAGAAAGGTTATCAAACAGATCTTCACTTATAGGATACCTTTCACAAAATCAAAGACCATTTCAACTGACAGGTTTTCAAAAACAAATCTTAAATTGGGAAAATCTGATAAGTCAAATCAAGCCTCAACCACTTCGTCCAATTAACAGAAACCATAATGATTTCAAATCACCGAAAACCATTAACAAATCAGGACCCACCATGGTTTGGGTACCTAAACTTTCTGTCTAATTGCAGGTACTTTGTGCTGGAGAGCCCAAGGATGACACATGGTATATCGATAGTGGCCATTCCAAGCATATGACAACAAACCATAGCCTTCTGCAAGACTTCAAACCGACACTACCTCCGATGCAGAAACTTCACAATCAAACCAAAATGATGCGGATCCAGTCGAGGGGGAACCACCAAAACCAGAACCCTCCTAAAACACCCCAATCCACCTGTCCAAATGATCCCAATGCATCATTTATAGGAAAACCACCAAAACCAAATTCCTCTTTAAACAATCCCAATCTACCTATCCAAAATGATCCGAGTGCATCATTTATGGGGGAACTCTCGTTAACCCATTCTCACCCCCATAACCAAAGTTTTCCAAAAACATTTAAATAACCAAAATTTACCAAAAAACTTTCAAATAACCAAATTTTCAAAAACATCCAAAAAATCAAAAATCACAAAAAAATTAGGATAAAGTTTTATCTTTTTAAAATCTTTACAAAACCATGTGATTAACATCTTCTTGACTAAATTTTCAGATACTTATGCTCGATGAATATTCTCAGTAATATTAATTCTTAATTAAAGAGAAGGTTCAAATTTCAAACATTTTGTTATGTACATTCTCCTATTCCCTTTGAATTTATTTCAATTATAACGATTTTATCTATTAAGGGACATAAGATCAGGAGATTCAGATGAAAACCAAACCCATGTGAGAATTTGTGCATCGTCTTCAATTGCTAAGAGAAATTCATTTCTATGAGCAAAGGTGTTTTCATTATGGCTTATAGGATTTATACTCTTATACCGTGATGCTAGTCTCATTTTTGCTTAGATATCAAAATGACCAGGGACGATACAATCATTTCCTTATATATTAGACAAACTGTCTATTATATCACCTATCCCTATCCTCAATCAAACCACTTCAAAGAAAAGATTCATCATCTGGCATAACAAGTCTGAAAATTAAAGAAACGTCAAGTCATATCCAAGAAAAACCAGAAGATAGCTCAAAATTTCAAAACGCAAAGTCATATCCAACAAATGCTGCCAACAAATCACAATTGGTAACCACATCAGATATCTTTTACACAATGTGTATTCACACAAATCAAGAAAAGATAAAGTCAAAGGTGAACACATCACCAAAGAAAAAGAAGATTTACAACAACAATCCATCAAGACAGACATCTCTCAAACAACGAATTCTCAAAAGCTTTATCAAATATAGCTGTCAAAACCAAAGATTTACCGGGATACTGTAGCCTTCATAATTGAATATTCTTAGTTGCAAACTACACTATGAAAATTTCTAAACCCCTCTACATGTATTTACCGACGGAGAGAGAGTGAACATCAATGGCATGGATGAAGAAACCCTCTGAGTAATGCCGAAACCAGTCTTATGTGATTGATTATCTAATATGAAGACCAAGTGACTAAAGTATATATGTATAAATCCACATTAAGCATAAGTCAACACCTTCAAACTGAGAGATATCACTCATCTTTAGTGATTATACACCAGTTCTGCACCCAGAACAAACAAACACCTCAGTCAAGTGTGAGCTATACCTATGAGAATTCATCTGAATCGACCTATTAAGATCACTTGTCGTCTTTATAAATGCTATAAAATCTTAAGGAATATTATGAAAATACATATACAAAAACCTTTTGATAATCGAACTCGAGACTTTGATTCAAAAACAAATATTCTTGACAAACATTTTTCAAAACATAAGTAAAGTCTAGTCACACTCTATCAAAACAAGTGATATGGTTTTATAAATGTCTTATCCAAATTTCTAGAATTTCAATCAAACATTTTTCTCCTCATTTCATTAATGATCACATAGGGGGGAAATTGTTGAATAATGTTTTTATGTGACCATCACTGAAATAAGTCGAAATGTTTTTTAACAAATATTATCAGTATTTCAGGTTGCATGGATTCAAGATTGAACGTGAAGAAAAACAAACACAGAAATCCAGATTGCTTCAGCGATCGCGACGCGACGGAAGGACCGGTCGCGACGCGAAGACCAATCGCGACCCGACAGCACATTTGTCGAGACGTGAAGAGAAGCAAGGCAGAAGACCAAAATCCTTCAGCGATCGCGACGCGACGGCATGCTTGGTCGCGACGCGAAGCCCCTTCAACGCGACACCACCAACTTCTTGATCGCGAGACTACCAACACAACGCACTAACCAGTGGCCAACCAAAAGCAACACGACACACGCACCATCGCGACGCGACCATATGCCCGTCGCGACGCGATCCCTGTAGTTCAGCAGTATAAATAAGAAGCTCACCTCTTGCCATTCTTGTGCAAAAAAATCTTACACCACACCATACCCATTCAAGCACCAATACATCAAGATTACCCCACGTCCAAAGAGCAAAAAACCTGCCAAAACTATCTAGAAAACCCTTTTCAACCAAAGAAAATCCACGTCCAAACAAACACCAAACAAAACCGCTACACCCATACTCTACCCGACACCAAACAAAACCTCTACCCACCAAACAACAAAACCTCTACCCAACACCATACAAAACCTCTACCCGACACCAAACTTCAAACCTCTGAACAACCTCAACCCGAATACCAAACTACAAAACCTACACACCCTCTACCAAATACATACACCACGAAAACTAAACCACAAAAACCCCGTGCATCTCAATTAAACTGACACCAAAAACCCATTTCACCAAACACCAAAAACTACTCAAACATAAATTCTGTATCTATTGCTAACAGTATAGGTTCAGGCCTACCGTAAAGAACAAGAATCGACGCTTCAAAGAAAACACCATCTTCCTCAGCTATCGATAAATTCTTTTGAAATTATTTGTGTCGTTATTGATTTATTTAAACTGTTATAAATCAACTGTACCAAATATCCAATACATCCGAATTGAACCTCGACAACGAAAACATATGATGACTGTATTTAACCGAGACATCTAACTTCTAACTTCTAACTTTTAACCTTTTTATTTATTGTAAAAACACTTTATCGTTGATAATGGCGTTTATTACAAATAACCTCTAACTTCTAACATTTACTTTATTTACCGCATTCTGTCTATTTAAATATTGTCTATTTTAGATTTACCGCTTTATTTTGTTTATTTATAGCTTTAGTAACTTAATTTAGTTTATTTTTATTCCGCATATTATAGCTAAAATACATATCTGTCACACAGTAATCGGCTTAAAAACCTTATTCGTGGAGATCAGTTATCGTATTTTCAACAGGAATTAGTGATTCCTAAGTTAAATAAGGTAAGATTTCATTTGCTTTAACCTAGGTTTTTGGGTGTATGCTTGAATTGGTTCTTGAATGGAATTGAAACTGCAATTTCAGTTAAGAATCATGTGGTTTAAATAGCTAATGCTTCCAATAAGCCATTAGTTAAGAACTTAACTCAAGAACATGGAAGTAGATTGCTATTCTTGAGAATTTTCAAGTTTGGTCAAGAACTTCAATTCTTGCATTTGATTGATTCAAACGATTTTAATAGCTTAAAACCTTGTACTAATGGAGGGTTTTAGTCAAGGAACAAACCCATATGATTAAGACATAGATTAAGGACTTAAAATGTGAAAACTGCGTGCTACAGTGCACAAATCGCGACTGATCAGGAGCCTGCCCAGGCGCTAGGCGCAGTGCGCCCAGGATCAGGGCGGGGTGCGCCCAGGCGCAGTGCGCCCATAGCCTGGCGCAGTGCGCCTCTAGACAGGGACCAAAAATATTAGAAATTTCAAATATTCCAAACGCTAGAAACCATAGCTAGACATGTCCGATTGGTCTGAAATTTTAGCCATAACCCTAAAATGGTATAAGAACATGTCGGGAATGGTCAAATCCGCAATCCGACCTTGCGGAAAAGTCACTGTAGCGGCAGTGGCTAAAATCATTATTCATGTTAAAACTTGATTTTGGAATTTGAGCTAGATTTGTCCAATGAACTCCAAATTTGAAACACAAGTCTAATATGGCCTAAGATTTCATGGAAAAGAGTCGGAACTGAAATACGACCCCTCTGGGGTACTGTAGCAATATACGTGTATTTCGGAGAAAACGATAAAACGAGTCTATTAATGGTTATACATTTATTATAACCTGGAGTTGTGTCATATGAGACTTTAGCATTATAGAGTTAATTATATTGAGTATTTATATATACTACTTGTATAGGTGGTGCTTCAAACGTTGTTGAGCACGAGAAGGGAAAAGCCGTACGTGAAGCTTAATAAACCGTAGTAGAACCAAGGTGAGTATATGAGGATTTCTATAGTACATAGCAAAGTTATGATATTCAGAAAATAAGACTTTCAGTTTATTTAAAATGTTAACGCTTGGAAATAGTTTTGAAAGTAGCTCTTTATATATATGAGCTAAGTGTTTTAAATAGATTTTAAAGAAGTTTAGTTTATAAAGTTATTTTGAAAGAAGCTTCACAAGTGAGATAAAGATGTTGAAGCTAGTTTGAAAGTATTTTTGATTATAAGTTAAAAGAGTTTATGAGTTTGAGTTTAAAATAAATTGTGTTCCACTTTGACCAATTCAAGAAGCAAAGTAAAGAAAGTAATGAGATAAGAAGCAAGAGCCAGTTGAGTAAGAGCCAGTTGTTCGGACTAGGATTACCCACATAATCGGGGGATCAGAAGACACTACTGGGATGGTACCTCCCGTCGCGAAGTAGTTGTCTAGCTTAGTATACCCTTGTGCTTGAATCTGTTCCAAGTCACAAAGGGGAGACAGAATGAGCAAACCTAGCGGATGGATCTGTTCTATCCCGCAAGGTGAGCTAGTAGAATGAATTAAAATAAATTAATTCATGAGTTTCAGTTGGTCACAAGTAAATGAGAAAGAAAGTAGTTTTAAAGAAAGAAAGATGTTTTAAATAAAGAAAGCAAAGAAAGCAGTTTTAAGAAAAAGAGCAGTTTTGAGAAAGGAAATGTTTTTTTTTAAGCTTTAAAGATATAAAAGAAAAGAGATTTGAGATATGTTATGAAAAGTATTGTTCTAGTAGCTTATTTGTGTATAATTCAAGTTTGAGCAGAAAAGTTTTGGGTCTAAAACCCATATTACTCACGAGACTTTATGTCTCACAGACAACTTGTTTTAAATGCTATGTAGTTAGGTGAGTGGAGCAGGAGCTAGGTTACTTATTGTGCCTTGAAGCTGGGACTGCGTAAATTACAGATAAGTTTAAATTATGGTTTCTGTATTGAGTCTGTAATACCCTTTCAGTATAAAGTTTTTAAATAAAAAAATTAGTAGCTTTTAGTAGTCACATGTTCTAAAATGTTTTGAATTAAAATTTATGAAAATATGGTTTGAGAAATGGGTGTTACAGTTTTGGTATCAGAGCCATAGTTTAAGCGAACTAGGTATCAGTACTTGAACCTAGACTTAAACTATGTAGGAGCTAAGTAGCATACATACTTGAGTATAATGTTGAGAGTAAGTAGAAATGGGAGTAAAACCACAACAGTGGAACATGAGTCTTAGTGGTAAAACTGGAAGCAAATGTGTATAGGTGGTTATAATAATATGGGTCCGTACTATCATAACCACAAGATATACATTTGAGTCTGGTGGAACCACACAGGAATCATGTGAAGCTGTAAGAGATAAGTGTAAGAGGTTTGAGGAGTACAGATTCAGTATACCTATGGAAGAAAATTCAGTATGACTGGAAACAATACAGTATAAAAGAAAAAGTGTTAACGACAAAATAGCAAATATGAGATATATAGGAAAAAAATCTCATACTCTATATGAGTCAGTATAAAGTATATGTAATAAGACATAAGAAAATACAAGTAAAGAGCTCTGAAAATAAGATGACGAGAATGCTAAGGTAATGAAGGAGAAAAGTTTGAATTTGTGGTTGTGATGACCACCGTATAATATGAGAAATAATGTAAAGTATGACAGAAATCAATAAAAGAGATATGGCTAGAATGTGTAAATGTATTGAAAATGTTAATAGAAGTAATGAAGTGTATAGTACAGTTATAAAATAAAGAGTATAACTGAGTATTTCAGTTGTCTAACAGAATGAATTATGATTATGGACTAAAAATAATAAGAGTAATGTCACTATGGTGACCAAACAAAGAAAGATTGGAAAAAGAATGTGAGTACAGATATATGAATGAAATTCATATAAGAAAGAAGAATGAAAGCATATAAGTAAAAAGAGTAAAAAGAAGTGAGTTGGGTAAATCCAATTGACGTATAAATATTGAGAAGTAGTAAGACGTGTTGTTCATGGACAACCAAAAGATCAAAGAATATATATAAAAGTTGTGAGTAAATAAGATAGTATAAACTAAGAGCAAAATACTTAACCAAGTATTAGAAGAGGAATCAAAGACAGAAATGAAAATATAAGAAATGGGAAGTTGTGACTTCCAAACTTGAAGGTAATGTGACTAATAAAGATATCTAATAATTGAAGCAAATAACTAAGTCTGAAATATATTATAATGAGCAATAAAAAAAACAAGGTAAGTTGTCTGAATGAGAAAGTAATAAAATTTGTTAAAAGAAAACTATGAGTATGTTGCATTTTTATAATGCAAGAGAATGAGTTGAGAAATAGAGATTGAATGCCTAATCAAAGGTTAGGTGGACAGGTAAAGATAGGACAAGTAATGATGACATTGAGAAGAATATAAAGACAGTTATTAAAGAAATGGTCATTTGAAGTCAGATTTAGTGACCATATAAATATGAAATAAGAAGAATTGAGAATGAGAAAAGTATAACCGAAAGAATGTGAGAAAATGACTGAGAGTTATAAATAATATGAGACAAAGAGACAAAGTGAATATTCAGATAGGTCTTAGACAAAGAGTCAAATATGAAATAAGAGTTAAAATTAAGACAAAGAGACGCGTAAAAGTAGCCAAAGAATAGAAAAATGGTCAATATACGACTAGTAACTATAAAAAAAAATGTACAGTGTGTATCGCTTTAAGATACATAAAAGTAAAGAGAGTGAAGAAATGAAACTTAAATAAAAGAAATTCGGGGTATTAAACCTAGCAAGTTATAAGTAAAAAGATAAGAGATATAAAAACTAATTATAAAAAAAATTTGAGGTAATCTATATGATTATGAAAGTAGTGTATGTTTCATACATATAGTGAGAGAAAACAAGAAATTGTTGAGACAGAAATGTTAATTTTTATAGAAATATGATTACAGTGCAGTCAAGATAAAAAGAAAAGTAAAAGTTATGTTGGCATTAGCCATAGCAAGTAAAGAGTAAACAAGAGATAGAGTACTAAACTGAGAATCAGTGTGAGAAATAAGAACTACAAAAAAAAATACTAAAACATAAGTAATAAGAGGAGAGTTGTACATGGGGTACCTAAGAAGATAAGAAGAGTACAGTAAGAAAGCTGAAAAAAAAATGAAAAGGCATGATTACACTAGAAAGTATAATAAGTAAAGAGATTGAAATCTCCTAAATTATAAAAATGGAAGAGGTATTTAGATTGTTAATATGTAGAACGATAAAAATAATATAAGTGAAGAGTGATACTAGACATGTATTTATAAAAGTAATACATGCAAGTAACAAGATGATAAGGTAATAACACCGAGTTACCGATGCATTTATGTGTTATCAATGAATAACCGCCTAATAAATCATAACTCATATGTCTTAGCTTAAAGATCAAAAGATATTATCGTCTCAACAGTGCTCGTGATATAATCCATGAAGCAATCCATTGAGTGCGGGTTTATCCAATACTCAAATCTCTATTTCCAAGTACTTATGAACTTTGCAGCAATCTTATTGCAATGTCTAACTCCTTAGACAATCTACAAACCAATTCATGACAGTCTTACTTCATACTTACTCCCTAAAAGTATGAACGACTGTGGATATTTGAATAATCCAATTATTCAGGTAGTAAACATGCAAAATGAAACACAATGACAAAGTATTGACAAAAGTAGTAAACCATTACTCATTAATAAATCTCCATTACTAAATCACAAATGTCAAATACAATTACATTGTTACAAGTTTCAAGAATCCTATCTAATTACAAAAAATTATATCATCTCTCAATCCAATGCTCCTAGCATGCTGATTGTGCTTAACCCTACCCAGAGTCTTTGTCAAGGGATCTGGAGGATTATCTTCCGATGATACCCTATTTACAAGGAGGTGACCTTCTTCTACTATATGCCTTATGTAGTGGTACTTTCTGTCGATATGCCTGGACTTTCCATGGTCTCGCGGTTCCTTTGTCAAGGCAACCGCTCCTTCATTATCGCAGAACAGTTCCATGGGCTCCTGAATACTCGGGACAACTCCAAGGTCACCGATAAAGTTCTTCGGCCAAGCCGCTTCCTTTGATGCTTCACTTGTCGCTCTGTACTCTGATTCGCACGTAGAATCAGCCACCTTTTCTTGCTTGAAACTTTTCCAAGTTACTGCTCCCCCATTCAGAAGGAATACCCAGCCCGACTGAGACCGACCACTGTCTCTATCCGTCTGAAAGCTGGCATCTGTATATCCCTCAACTCTCAGAGTATCACTGCCACCAAGGACTAACACCATGTACTTTGTCCTTCGCAGATACTTGAGTATATTTTTCACAGCTATCCAATGCGCCCTTCCAGGGTTTCCATGGTACCGACTGACCATGCTCAAAGCAAAGACCACGTCAGGGTGAGTACACATCATAGCGTACATGATCGACCCTACAGCCGAGGCGTAAGGTACCCGACTCATGTCAGCTATTTCCTCGTCTGTACTCGGACTTTGAGTCTTACTCAACTTTGCATTACTTTGGATAGGTATCTCTCCATTCTAGGAATTTTCCATACTAAACCTCTTTACTAACTTTTCCAAGTATGTACTGACAACGCCTAGTGATATCAAGTATTTTAGGCGTTGTTGAGCCCTATTCTTGGAGAAATTGTATCAGATATACTTTGGTATTCTCACTTTTCATGCCAGGACTTGTTTGGAAGAAAAGAATGAAAACAGGGACTAAAAGCGTGCAAAAGGAAGAAGTTTGGAAAGGAATGAAAAATCAAGAAAACACGTACGTACGCCGCGGATATCGCAAAACGCGACGCGGGCTTAAGGCAGTGTAACACATTCAAATGATGAAAAAATGGGGAAGGATAAGTACGCGCGCCGCGGATTCCTTATTTGCGCGGCGCGGTTGCAGGAAATGTGCAACTATAAATAGAGGCATTTCCAGCCGAAAACCCTAGCAAAGACCGGGTGTAAAATCGACCTTGAAGCTCTTTGACTCCAAGATTTCGTTTCAGCAAGCTCTCAATTGGTATTTTTATGTTTTGGATTTTATTTTTAATTAGTTAGATAGTTTTAAGCTTTGGTTTCTATCTTTGGGAGTGACAACCATTGATATTAAGCTTGGCTTCTGTTTTAGTATTATTTGGTTACTGTTTTGACGTTTGGATCTGAGTTTGATGAATGAGAATCATTTGGTTACATTTAATATTGGTTTTTCGGTGTTTTGGATGTTTGATTGTGTTTTGATTGTGTTGACTGTGTTTGGATTATGTTTTGACCTTGTTTGGGACTGTTTTCCTTTGCTGAAATCAGTAGCTAACTTGGTTAGGTTTAGGTATTAAACTTTAGTTAGTAATTGTTCAAGTAGAACTTTAGTTATTAGCTTGTTTATGCCTTGCTTGGTTTGCTTAGTTTGGATGCCTTTGATTGCTTCTGATTCAGAGATGTACTTCTGATTTGATAAAGTAACTAGGTTCATTTAAGCTTAGCTTTGCTTAGCTTGAGTTTGTTTTGATCATCACTTTAGGTTGTTAGTGATTAGAAATATAGAAACTGATTCCTACGACTGTAGCGTGACACTACTAGTTGGTAATTTGTCATCTGGTCTAACTCGAAGCTCCTGCGGATCGACCCTGACTACCACTGTGCTAGTGTGTGTTAGGTATTTTCTTATTTTTGACCGCACGACGACCTAGGCGTGTCACATTTTGGCGCCGTTGCCGGGGAGCTGTGAAGCTTAGATTAGGTGATTAATAGGAATTTATTTTCTTGATTTTCTTTGAGTTTTTCATTTGGTTTCGTTCTGTTTTGTGGGCGTGTTGCACTAGTGCATGCGTACCCGCAGGGGTAAGCAATTATTCCCACTGCTTTTTGACTCTGAGATTGAGCGTACTGCGCGCAAAAACCGTACCCGTAGGCGTTTGAATATCATGAGTTTTAGTCAAGTTAGTAGTAGTCCAGTAAGTGTTGCCAGGTGAGGCAACGGGGGTGTTTTCTATTCCCCCACTGTCAGATTTTCAATTCGGGAGCACGAGTGCTTCTGGTGGTGCAGTTTCAGCCCCTGCACCCATACCATCATGCACTCCGCCATCTGTGCCACCATTTACACCCGTTTCACAACCACAATCTACCAATCCATTTACTTCTGCTATGTCTTCGGGAGAGCCGACCCGTGATGGCACCCCAGTCTCTAGACAGCAGACACCAACCTCTCAACCACAACCAGTTCTTTTTAAACCTCAACCCATTTTCTAACCTACACAACCTATACCATATCAACAACCTCCTCAGCCACAATACCATTATCTAGAGACAGAGGAGAGGCATTACGATGAATACGAAGGATGGGTGCCACCAGCACCACAGTAACCGTGGAACCGAGGTCGGGGACCTCCCAGAAGAGCACCACAGTATCAGCAACCACCAGGTCAGCAGGGATACAACGATCATCTTTACGGTAATCATGCTCAACATTTACATTTCGCACAACCGAGAAGGCAATTGGTTGCATCACACTTCCAACCACGGGAGTATGATGACTAATCGCCAATCTATATTCCTGATAACATTGATTCTCAAGTATAAATAAGACCTCAGTTATTAGGAATATTACCAGAGTTTAGGGGGTATAAGCAAGACGATCCATACAATCGCCTATATGAATTTTTAGCGATTGCCAATGCTAATAACCCTAGGAACACCAATAGGAACATCTTCAGGCTTAGACTATTTCCATTCACTCTTAAGGATAAAGCCAAATATTGGTTTACGTCTTTGCCGTCAAATAGCATTACCACATGGGATCAGCTCAAGGCCAAGTTCCTTCAGGAATTCTACCCAGCAAGCAAAACAACAGAGATCAGAAGGATTATTCAGGACTTCCAGCAAAAGCCAGGGGAGGCTTTCCACCCAGCATTCGATAGATTGAAGGAATGATTATGATCCTGCCCGCATCACGAAATTCCTAGGTGGCAGTTAGTTAAGTTGTTCTTCGAAGGAGTCAGTGAGACGCATCATGCCATGATAAATGCCTCATCAAGTGGGACATTTATGTGGCAGGACCCAGAGGAAGCTTGGCAGTTCTTGGAACAATTAAGCAATGGCTCCAAGGCGAATTTTTCTACCAGGAAGACTGTAGGTACGACAGCAGCAGTGGGAGCCGATACTGACTGGAACAAGGAAGTTAAAAAAGAGATTAGTGAATTGAATAAGAAGTTTGATAGGCTCATGTCAACATTGCAGAATGGACCGCAGAATCCGTCACAAGGGGGTCAAGGAGGGCCAAAAACTCAAGAGGTGAATCAAGTTTATGGTCAGGGTCAAGGCCAGCACAATAATAGACGACCCTACAGTCCATATAATCAAGGACAGCAACAGAATTTTAGGCAAAACAATTACCAAGGTCAATCGACAAATCAACCTAGAACATATCAGCCTGCAAACAATAATAATAATAATGGAAATACAAATGGGAATAATAGCAATACCAACAACAGGGGGCCCAATAATGTCGCTAATAATGCCCCAGGGACTCAAGAAGAGATGATTGCTAAGATGTACGAAATGGTCACTGCCACTCAGCAACAATCTCAAGCAAATGCGAAAGCCATCGCAAACATGGAACGACAAATTGGACAAATGGCTGAGGATCAGCAAAAGAGAGACAGTGGAAAATTGCCAAGTGCTATAGAAGTCAATCCAAACCATAATCAACGGCCAGGAAAAGAGCAAGTTAACACTGTCGAATCTGGATGGCAAAAAGTCACTCTGGAAGACTTGTTTGAAGTAGGAAGTGAAATGGAACCAGAGAGGGGAGAAAAAGTTCCAGAAATTGAAGAAGGTAAGGGAGCTCAACCAGAAGAAGACAAAGAGATCCAGGAAGAAGAGCAGTCAACAGTAGCAGGAATCAAGCAGAAAAAAAGGATAAAAAAGGGAAGAAGAAACCAGAAGCACCCAAACTAAAAGGACCTTTGATGAACCAACCTCTGTGGGATGAGCTTAAGGATGCTCCTGAAGATACAAGAATTCTTCAGGAAATGTGTGAAAAAAATGGAAAGAATAAAATTCCCACACCAAGTACTGTGAGGTTGACGGTGAAAGCGAGTAAAACATTGTTAGGGACACTGCCCAAAAAGGAGAAGGATCCTGGATCACCATTGATCACTACTACTGTAGGAGATGTGGTCATCCGGAACACCTTGCTGGACTTGGGAGCAAGTGTAAACATACTACCAGGGTACCTGTACGATAAGTACAAGAATGAATAAATAGAGCCAGCGGAAGTTGTATTGCAACTGGCTAACCAATCAACAAAGGTATCTCGAGGAAAGCTGACGAATGTCATAGTCAAGGTTGGGGATTTTTTTCTATCCCGTGGATTTCTTGGTTATGGAATATGAAAGTTTGGACGACGCGCCTGCACTAATTTTAGGACGTACATTCTTAGCTACTGCCGGTGCTGTGATCGACTGCAAAACCGGGGACATGGACATCTTCTTTGGGACAAGGATGAGAAGATTGAATATGTTCGGAAACCCTGTGTCATTACCTTCAGAGGATGATGGAAAACAACTGGATAAGAGTGTGTTAATGGAGCCAGGGATCAAGAATAATAGGAAAATCTGGACAAGAACGGGTGAGGGAGGAAAGGAAGATATTTTGAAGGAAACAAGGAACCACCCGTTGGCTACTATTGACAAAGAACAGTTATTAGACATGATAGAGATGTTAGAAGCAAGACATCAGCAATACGAAAAGGAATCAAGAGAACGAGAGGCAAAGGTTTTTAAGCTCGTGGAATCTCAGCAACAGTGGATTAGTGGAGTGAGTGATCAAATGACTCAGATCACGTCCCTAATGTCAATGATGGCTAATAACTTTGTGCCAGGATTCAAGCAAATGGCCTCAAGAGTTCAAGAAGAAGAAGAATAAGGGATCAGAATAGCACGTCTGGCTGAAGACGTTAAACTTAGCGATTGTTGGGAGGCAACCCATCATGTCATAGGTTAGGTTTTATATTTCTTAGGAATAATTAGGAAAATATATCAATCTTTGTAGGTATTAGTGGTCTAAAGCAAGTGTGGGGTCGTGTGAAAAGTTTTTGAAATTTTGAAGACCGCGCCGCGGGTTTTTGAATTGCGCGACGCGGGGTCCGAACTCAACCCGATGCGCAGGGGTTGATTTGGCGACACGCGCGCCGCGGAAAGGGAAAATGTGCGCTGCGGGAAACGATCGGTCGGTTTTTCTCCTATACTAAGGTAAGCCGCGACTCACAACTCATTTCACACGACTCGGAGCTCTGATCAACGAATTTTTCTTGCGATTTTTCTTGCTCATTGTGTTTCTACTACCAAGGTACGCTCTTCTAACTACTTATTAGTTGTTTAAACTAGTGATTAGGTAGTTAATTTATTGATTTTTTCCAAAAACAGTTCAAAACTTAGAATCACCAATGCTAGTCCATAGGGTGTTTGTTTTGCCAAATAGATACCCTAAATGGGTTAGTCGGCACTTTGGCTACCTTGTAGTATGATTGGATTGAGTTGTAGCAGGCTAAATCACGAGTTGGGATCAGGGTTTTGAAACAGACGCATGTCGCGCCGCGCCCTTGCTCTTGGGCCGCGCCGCGGTGTGCTGGGGAAGAAGAGGACTAATTTTGCAAAATTTTTTGTTTTGTAGCTATGTGTTTTCTTTTGCAGATGATGTTCAGATTGGACCACCCCTTCCTCCAGTTCCCCGCGGAGCTCGCCAGTTCGGCGGAGTACATCTCGCGGAGGGACGCATTGAGTGGTTGCCGAGTTCTCGAGGCGACAGTCATTGATAGAGATATTCTGAGAGACGCAGGGCTCTGGGGTGCGATCGAGCCATTCTTACATTGCACCTGGACCCATGAGGAGGACTCATTCACATGCCGGGGTTGGGACAGGATTATGGCCACGGATGATAATGTCGTCTACACCAAGCTGCTACTGGAGTTCATATCCACCATCGAGTTCGCACCTCGGGCGGGGGACCCGCGTTCTAGGTTGGTTTGATTTCGCTTGGGAGGTGAGCACAGGGAGTGCAACCTCAGGGAGTTCGGGAAGCGAGTGGGCCTATACACTCAGGTGGACCTCCAGCACCGCTTCTTCACGCGGTTCTTTGGGGCGTGTATTCAGGGGCAGCCGGAGCGGGTTGCCAACATGGAGGTTTGGGCTCCACTGTCCAACGTTATATATGAGGCGGGGACCTCCAGGGAGAGCCAGCTTCGGGACCCACTCCACCGCCTCATGCACCATATCGTCTCCACCTCCATCATGCATCGGGAGGGGGGCGAGAAGGTGTCGGGCGACGACATGACGTACCTGTGGGTCCTCCTCGACCCATCCAGATTCCTCCACCTCCCCTTCGCCCTCGCGGTTGCCCTCTCCACCCACGCGACAGGTACTTATCCCACCAGCCCACTAGCCAGGGGGTATTTCATCACCCGCCTGGCCCGTTCATATGGGATTCTCATTGCCCCCGTCGTCGCCTCCTTGACCACTCTACCTCCATCGCGCACTGTGGAGCGGATGCGGCTCATCGAACAGCAGCGTCTGGGACAGTTCATCCGGGCACCGACGGAGCCATGCCAGGACCCCCAGCCGACATATGCTCAGCCGGGCCGGAGACGACCGAGGCGGGAGCCACCTGCCGAGCCAGCACCGCAGCCACCACAGGAGGACCTGGCAGCCAGGGTTGCCAGGATCGAGGACCAGTTGGCATGGATCGGGGAGGTACTCTTGGATTTGGTCACTCAGCAGGGCCGGCCCCCTCGACCATTCCCAGCCAGGGCCTACGACCATGAGGCTGGACCCTCCAGGCCACCTGGAGGTGATTGATGTACTTTTCTTTCGTTTTCTTTTTATTTTTGGGATATATGTACAAAACCTATGGCACCACTATATGTATTTCTGTTTATATTTTATTTGTCATGTTTGCGTTTAATTTGTTTGTTGAGTTATGCATGATATACCAAATGAGAAGGAGTTGTCTCAGACAAGTGTAGGGTCACTGTGCCCCCTCCACTTGTTTTGACCACCGGCGTGTTTACTGTAGCGCTAAAACTCCGGAATATGAAATCGAGGATCTGTTTGTTCGCAATTATACCTGTGATACTGAGCACCAACCGAGCAATCTACTGTCCAAAAAGGGGTAACTCTTTCTCCCTTGTTTTAAAATAATTTTTATGTACAACGCGGACGTTGTACGGTTTTAAGTGTGGGGTGTGGACGGTCGAAAGAGTAGGAATTTTTGAAATTTTTGCAGAAATGATCAATTTTCAAAATTTTTAGCAACTTTTTCAAAATTTTTAATAAAATGCAATTTTGAAACGAATGGTTTGTGATTGTTGATAGCACTAGTATTTTTCAAGGAATACTACATAGTTGTGATCATGCTATTAGTTAGTCAAATAAGTGGAGTTTTATGAGTTTAGAAGATTGGCTTGTTTTAAGATTGGAATTTAGGAAGGAAATGTCGATCAGTGGCCTTTGGCATTCGAGCAAGTAGACATAAAATGGGGCCTACGGGCATTTCTACTCCTTATTACTTAAACCAACTGGTTTGGGATAATATTGTCGAAAGCTCGCTACACGGGTGTCATCGAAAGTCATGGACAATTCCTTAATGGCCTTTAGAATCTGAATGAGTAAGTACACTTCATTGTGGACATAAAGTTTGTAATCAATGGTTCTCTAGAAAGCCATGAATTCCAAAGAACAATTCAATTATGTTTTCGCGAACTATTCCACTCTAACTCATAGGGCAATAAGCTTTGAAACTGAACACAGTCAAAAATTGTTTGAGTCTTTATTATAATTTGTTAAAAACTCTCTTGCTTGGGGACAAGCAAGGCATAAGTGTGGAGTGTTTGACAACGCCTAGTGATATCAAGTATTTTAGGCGTTGTTGAGCCCTATTCTTGGAGAAATTGTATCAGATATACTTTGGTATTCTCACTTTTCGTGCCAGGACTTGTTTGGAAGAAAAGAATGAAAACAGGGACCAAAAGCATGCAAAAGGAAAAAGTTTGGAAAGGAATGAAAAATCAAGAAAACACGTGCGCGCGCCGCGGATATCGTAAAGATGCGACTATAGGCAGCTTCTCCTAGGTCCTTCATGGCGAAACACTTCCCAAGGCAAGACTTGACATCTTGCAAGTTTGGAATGTCGTTGCCCATGAGCAGTATGTCATCAACATACAGCACCAGAAAAGTGACTATACTCCCACTAGCCTTGACATATACGCAGGACTCATCCTCGCTGCTAGAAAAGCCAAACTCTTTGACTTTCTCATGGAAACAAAGATTCCAGCTGCGAGAAGCTTGCTTCAATCGGTAGATCGATCTTTCAAGCTTACACACCTTATTGGGATACTTTGCATCGAAAAAACCCTCTGGCTGATTCATATAAACATCCTCAGTCAACTTCCCATTAAGGAAAGCGGTTTTGACGTCCATCTGCCAAATTTCATAGTCATGAAACGCAGCTATGGCCAGCATTATCCTAATAGACTTTATCTTGGCTACTGGTGAGAAGGTCTCGTCATAGTCAACCCCCGGTGTTTGAGTAAAGCCCTTTGCAACCAGTCTTTCCTTGAAAGTGTGTACCTTTCCGTCCATGTCGGTCTTCTTCTTGAAGATCCACTTGCACCCGACTGTCTATCGACCCGGTACGTTGTCAACCAAGTTCCAAACCTGATTGTCATACATGGACTTGATCTCGCTATCCATTGCCTCTTTCCACTTGGCAGACTCAGGTCCCGCCACTGCTTCCTAGTAGTTAGCTGGCTCATCCAAATTTATCAGTGTCCTATCACTGACAAACATGTCCCCATCCGAAGTTATATGGAAACCATAAAACTCGGGTGGCATGCTAACTCTACCGGAGCGCCTAAGAGGTACATATACTTCTGTCGGACCAACAGGAACTTCTTCCTCAGGTTGGTTGCTAGTTTCTCCTAAGGTTGTGTCATCTAATGACTCTTGAATTTCTTCAAGATCGATGGTACTCCCACTGTCCTCTTTGAATATGAGCTCTCTCTCTCGAAAGACCGCTCGTCTAGCTACAAAGACCACGTCCTCGCTCGGTCTGTAGAATAGATATCCAAAGGACTGTTTGGGATAACCAAGGAAGAAACACCTTTCGCTTCTTTCTGCGAGTTTTTCTTGAGTCTCTCGTCTAACGAAAGCCTCACAACCCCAGACTTTGATATGTGCCAACGAGGGAACTTTCCCTGTCCACATCTCATGAGGTGTTTTTACAACCTTCTTAGTTGGGAAAAGATTGAGGATATGGGCGGCAGTCTCTAAGGCATACCCCCAAAAGTGAATGGGAAGTGAAGCTCGACTCATCATGGAAGGAACCATGTCTAACAGGGTTCAGTTATGCCTCTCCGCAACACCGTTCAACTGTGGTGACCTAGGAGGTGTCAACTGCGAAACTATTCCGCATTCCTTTACATAGTCAAGGAACTCGATATTAAGATAATCTCCGCCTCTGTCGGACCTGAGCATCTTTATCTTCCTGCCTAATTGATTCTCTACTTCGTTCTTAATCTCTTTGAACTTTTCAAAGGTTTCTGACTTGTACTTGATCAAGTAGATATAACTGTATCTACTAAAATCGTCAGTAAATGTCACGTAGAACTGCGTGCCATCCTTTGTGGTTGATTTGAATGGACCACACACATCCGTGTGAATGATGTCCAACAGACCTTCACCTCATTCGAAAGTCCCTTTGAAAGGTGATTTAGTCATCTTGCCCCAACATATAAGATTCGCATACATCATCTGACTTGAGGTCGAATGATTCCAACACTCCATCCCTTTGGAGTTGGGCGATGCGCTTCTTGCTGATGCGCCCGAGCCGACTATGCCACAGACATGCCTTTTCTACACCATCAGTAGAATCAATATAATTTACACTATGTCCTAAATTGTCAACACATTCAACAGTTTCATACACACCTTCATATGGATAAGCAGTAAAAATAAAATTACCATTTTTGAAAACAGAAATAGTGCCAATTTTATTATAAAAAAAAATGAAATCCTTTTCTGAATAATGCGTGAAATGAAACAATATTTCTTGCCATTTATGGCGAATAGCAACAATCTAATAACTCTAAGCTAACATCACTTGTAAGCACTAAACTATAAACGCCGATCTTGGTAACAGGGGACGATCTCCTATTTCTCATGATCAAGTTCAGTCTACCGTGCTCCACCTCCTTGCTTTCCTTTAGGCCCTGCAAATCAGAACAAATGTGAAAACCACATCCTGTATCAAGGACCCAAGAACTAGAAGATGGTGAGTTTTTAGTGGTAGTGTATATACCTGCTGTCGATGGCTTTGCTTTTCCATCCTTGACGTCTTGCAAGTATTTGGGGCAGCTTCTCTTCCAATGGCCCTTCTCTTTGGAATAAAAGCAGTTGGCTTCATCGGGATTGGCCACACAAGGAATGTGGGAAGACTTGGTTCTCGGACCATTGCTAGACGTCCCGACCTGAACCTTCTCCCTCCAATTTTGCTTAGGAGGGCCCTTCCTTTTCTTTCATTTGCCACTTCCAATGGCTAAGACGCGCTGATTAACTGAGGGTACACTTTTACCCTTCATCCCATCTTCAGCAGTCCGAAGCATACGATGAAATTCAGCCAGGGTAGACTGATTGTTGTACAAATGGTAAGCCAGCCTGAACTGGTCATAAGAACTCGGCAAGGAGTTAAGCACTATGTCAACGGCCAACTACTCGTGTATAGGCATCACAAGCTTCCTAAGCCGCTCTACGTAACTGTTTAGGGCTTAAACATGTTCGGTTTAACACGACCTGCAAGTGCACGGGATCGTACAAGTAATAATAGTCGGTGAAGACCAGATATTGTACCCACAGAGAAAGGATTAATCTTAATCGTAATCTTAATATATTGCTTTTGATTTTAATAAATGATTTTGTTTGTTTTTGGTATTTTGAACTTCAACATAAAGTAAAGTAATTTATCAAATGATAATTAAAAATCAACCACGCAATAATTCAACAAACAAACACAAGTTTTAACAAATATCAATACGAATAAGGTTTGGTTGAAAACTGATTAAATAATAATCTAAACAATTATTTTGGGATTATTTATTGTTATGAAATTTATACGGTAAGTTAAACCAATTAAAATATTATCATTTCACACATAATAAATACTTAGTAAAAACACATCACAACCTATAATTTATCAATAATATTAGGGGCCTTGTCGCAATCAAAAAAACTGACCAATCGATATTTTAATTATTCGGCTCTAAATTATCTAATTTAACTTATCTAAAACTAATTTATTTCTAATAGCCAAATAACTAAATTACAAATTAAGGGCCTTGTCGCAAATTTGAAAACTGACCAATATTATCGGTAAACCAAGTTGTGTCCCCGTGTGCCTAAGAATTACTATGCATAAAAATGATCTTTTTAAACACTAGCTAGTACTGGGAGCATTGTCATGTTTAACATTTTTGACAAATCGTTGGTTTTTTATAAAAAAATGAATTTTAGAAAAACACACATAATGTTTAATGAAATCTCCAAAAGTTGTTTCGGTTAAGACATCCAATTGGTAAATTAATTATCATATCAATATTTAACAATAATAACATTCTAATCCATAGGTTGTCAATTCTGTGGTAGTTGTAAATATTATTACAGTAATTATCAATATGACATTATGAAACTCATTAAAACATTTTTACCTTGAACTGCAAAATATTCGGTTTACTAATTTTATAAATACTATCATATTAGGTAATTTAAAAATACGATTGATTAATTTTAATTTCCCTTTAAGATATGAAATTTACAAAATATAGTAGACTTATTTCTGTTTACAAGATTAATAAATATCAACATATTATTGAAAATTTAAAATTGATCAGATTTTAAAAAACTTTAACAGATTAATATTTAGAATGCATGAAGCTCATCTAATTTGACATTTCAGTTTATAAAAATCATATTTATAATAAATAAATCCCAATAAAATTATTAGACTCTCATTTAATTGTTCACAACCAAAACCTTATATTAAACTACTCACACATAATTATTACAACTAACAAAAGTATAGGAAAAATTATCATGTAATTCATAACTAACAACTTAAACAAAATTACAGAAAATAACAAGAATAGCATCATACCTTTGAAGACTTAGATTAATTTCAAGCGTGTAAATCTTCAAATTTCAACTCACCACACAAATTATACAAACCAGTTCACTCCAAACTTAATAAATACATCAAAAACGAAAATTACAACTTAATGACTTATTGGACGACTTAATGACTTCAAACTTGACTTAATGAATTGGAACACTCAAAACCACTTCTAAAACTCACTGAAATTTTCTGAACTCGCTAATGAAAATAGAGAGAAAAATAGATACGGATCTAAAACTAAAACTAATCTACGAGAATTTATGACTCGCTATTTTTTCCTCCCTTTTTTATCTGAAACTTTTACGTATTTATATCATTACCTTTGAATTGTTTATGGCTTTACCAGCTCCATCATATGTTTCTTTATGTCTTTGATGGATTTATGACATGGTATGCAATCAACAGATCCAACACCTTCCATCATAACAGAACCCACACGTTTTCTTTTGCTTAATTTATGGCTTTGATGGAGAAATGACTTGGAAAGCATCAACACTCGATCACCACCTTACACATGGAATTGTTTTCTTTCTTGCTTCTCTTCTTCGGTTTCTTCTTGATCGGTTGATTACAAACAACTCATATGTGTAGGTTTTTTTATTTCTTTCTTTGGTCTTGCTCCTCTCTCGGCCGAGCATATGTTTCTTTTTTTTCTTTTTGGCACAAAACACACGAATGCACACACATGCACATGTAAGCTTTTGTTTTTTTTTTTCTATTATTTCTTGGTATTGATTTAGTCAAAAGAATAAACAACATGACAAAAAGAAAAGTACATATTCCTCTTGTCTCCTATGCTTGGGACTTTTTGAATTTTTTTATTTTAATATATTTTTTAATAATTTTAATTTTAAATCCGAATTTATTTTTATTTATTAATGATTTTCGGAATTTTAAAAAAATAAATATATGTATATTATAAATTATTGGGATAATAATATAAAGGGTTGAAAAATAAAAGGTTTAAATGAGTTTTAATAAAATAAAAGGCTAAAATTAAAATAAAAGAAAAGATTATAATTAATATAAATTAAGAAATCTAAAAATAAAATAATTTTAATAAAAATATAAAAGCTACGAATATAAAACTAAAACTAATAAAACAAAATACCAAAATAAAAATAAATTGGTTTTAATAAAAATAAAATGATAAAAACGTTTTTTCTAAAATAAACTAATGTTGAAAATAATAAAGACTAAAATTCTAAAATAAAAAATAATTGGTTTTAAATAAAATAAGAAAATGTAAAAGTAATTGGCAAAAATATAAAAAGAAGATGGTTTAATAAAAATAAACTAAGTAAAAGAAAATAAATAATTAAAAACAACTAAATAAAAATCTATATTAAAAAGTAAAAATTAAACAAACTAAAAATAATTAATTGAAATAAATCTATTAAAGAAAATAACTAGTTTAAGCTAAAAATAATAAAAACTAAATTTATAAAAGTTTAGAAAATAAAAATAAATTAAAAATGGTTTTCTAAAATGGTTTGGTGGTTTAGGGTTAAAAACGGTGGTATTAGGGTTTTTTTAAAAATAATTGGTTTAAAAAAAGAAATATAATCTAAGAAAAAAATAGAATATCCTATAAATTAAAATACACATACATATATTTCACTTCCGTTAAGCCCTACAAACAAAAACACACAAATTAGTTCATTTTTCAACGTAAAATGATGAAATACGTTAAAAACATAATTTTTATTTTTTTAGCACACATTAACGCAAATCATAGTTTTTAAGCACAAAAATATTGTAAAGTCTTAGGTTTAAGGATAAATTTTATCATTAAAGCTCAAAAAGAGATCGCAAAATGATCTCTAAATATCCCCAAACTTTAAGCATTGCTCGTCCCGAGTAATAAGAAAAATTAGACTTTATAATATTTGAAAAATGATATTAAAGTATGGGAAATTTTTAATCAACAAATACAAACTTATAATTATTATTTTATTTATTTTTAAACAACGAATCATAGATCCTACAATATTATCTGTCTAATTTTAAAATTCTAGTAAACTAGCTTAATTTATCTGCTAAATTATAATTATGCCTTCTAGTTACGCACAAAAAACAGTTAATTCTAAAAGCTTTCATGTTAACGCATTATCCACATTACCCGAATATATTAACCATGTATCAAAAGGTGTTGCAAAGGCTCAAAAATATATCTGGTACTCACCCTGCAATCTCACTTGGTAAAGGGAAAGTTTTAGGCTTTTCTCCGTCCATTGATAAACAAGACTTACACTTAGCGTTTATATCATTAGAGCCTGAAGTGAAATTAAACTAAAATGCACCATAAATCCTATAAATATGAAATAGCACACTTTATTTTCGATCCGGCCTAGATATAACTCACTAATAAAAGTGTCAAAAATATATATACAAAATTGTCTTGACTAAAAATAAGCAGATAAAAATCCAACTGTATGTACAAAATTGATCAAAATATTTTTAAATTGATTTTTTTATAAAATATTTACAGAAAATAAGAAAACCACACCAAACTACATCATTTTATTTTCTTTTATTTTCTTTTTTTTTTGTTTTTTTAGAGAACATACGTAACATACCAAACTTACAAAATTTACAAAATACATATTTCTATAAAATAAAATTTTTTTGTGTATATTTTTTTTGACTCACCCATAAGATTTGATTTTTTTTTACTGGTGAGTATAAGTGAAATAAACTCACACTAAAAGCAATATTCAAAGAAATATTGAAAATATTCAAATGAAATCAAATAATAAAACAAAATGATATCTACAATGGAAACAAACAAAAGGAAATATACTACAACTGACGAAAATAAGCAAATAAAATGGAAAACTAGTGCATTTTAGCTTAGGTTGGAAATCCACTATGACTCTAATGACAAAAGGCATCATGCAAGCTCGACTCCATGCATCACCAAACTCCACGCCCAAAACACTCAAATTGCATAAAATGTGCAATTATCCTCACTCAAGAAACGATACCCTTAATCATTTACATGGTTAACTGCCCGTTTAATGTGGGGCATGTTTTAAAATGCAAGTCCTAGGATTAACTAATCCATTTCTATTAAAAAATCTAGGCATAATTACAATTTAATAAACAAATTAAACTATTGCCTATTAATTTTAAAAATAAACAACCAATATGCATAATCTATTATGTCATTAAAGTTTGTTTTCTTTTCTTTTTTTCTTTTTTTTAAATCAGTTTGTACTTAGTTAAAAAAACATCCCTAAACTTTAATGGTCAAACAAACATTTACACACACATTTTATTCACAATCATCATCATCAAATAATTTTAAATGATATATCAAAAAGATTAAGGAATAGAACTCCCTGATGATGGTTCCTTCAGGAAATTCTCCGTTTCATCTCATCAGTGTTCTAAGTATCCTAAGTCATCTCTTTATTTGCAACTGCAATCACACACAAAATTAAATTACTGAAATGTAAACAAATTAAGCACACAACACAAAAGTAAAGAGTACTCCCTGATGATGTTAACCAACTCCCGCTCTATCGAAGGCCTTTTCCTTCACCATGACAAGTACCTTGAGGTACTCCTTGGCTTGAATGATGGCATTATAAATTCCACATGATGCCCTTTTTAAGCACTTCATGATCTTCTTCTAGAGAAACCTTCAAAAAATAACTTCCAAACTTATTCGAAGGTTGGTCAAGAACATTCTTTCCTAAAACTTGTGCATCCTCTTGTGGTTGAATATCAAAAGCAAGATGTGGTGTATTTGTTGTGATTTCATAGCCATGAATCGCTTCTATTTGAATTTCTTTAGTGTACACCTCAACATCAGAAGTAGGCACAATCTCTTCTTCTTTTTCTGACTCTCTAAACTCCTCTATGATTTTAGACTCAAAAGTCTCGTTAAGCTCAAGTTCTGTCCTATACGAGTCCTCCTGAATATCACAATTACTCGAAGAAGTGCTATCATCACAATAGTCATAATATGCATTAGTATTTGGATCGGTAGAAGATGACTCGGGCTCCTGTGAAGTTAATGCCTTAGTCATTTCTTCTACTTGGTTTTGCAAATTATCTAATCGTGTATTATTATCTTTTATATAATCTATTAACATCTTCTCAAACTGTGTTTGTTCAGTAACAGGTTCTGGCTCGTAAGAACTTTCAAAATAAGGCTGTAAATTATCAGAATAAAATTGATGCTTTGTATGATAATTGTTTTCAGGAAAAGGATTATAGTTATCAAAGTAAGAGTTTTGTTCCTCATACAAATGATTTTGTTGATGCTGACTATCCCAAGGAAAGTCGTGATGCTCCAGACATCTCGTCTCTTCATATTGAAAACTAGGATAGTTTCCATATTGATAACTGGGACTGTATTCATTAGAAATTCCACTTTGTTCACTAAATCCTAGAAAACTCTCATTAAAATTAGGCATCTGATCAGCCTCATTATAAAACTGGATATTATTATTATACATAGAAAAATAGAGAGTGTTTTTTTTTAATTTTACATTTTTTAATTATTTTTAAAACAAATTTAAAAACTTTGGATTTGATTTTGAATTTTTTTTACTTAAATTGTATAAAAAAAATTTGTTTTTTTTATTTTATAAAACAAACACAATATATTAATTTTACGTTCAATTAAATTTCCTTTCCCCGGCAACGGCGCCAAAAACTTGTTTGGGGCTTAAACCTGTTCGGTTTAACACGACTTGCAAGTGCACAGGATCGTACAAGTAATAATAGTCGGTAAAGACCAGATATCGTACCCACAGAGAAAGGATTAATCTTAATCGTAATCTTAATATATTGCTTTTGATTTTAATAAATGATTTTGTTTGTTTTTGGTATTTTGAACTTCAACATAAACTAAAGTAATTTATCAAATGATAATTAAAAATCAACCACGCAATAATTCAACAAACAATCACAAGTTTTAACAAATATCAATACGAATAAGGCTTGGTTGGAAACTGATTAAATAATAATCTAAACAATTATTTTGGGATTATTTATTGTTATGAAATTTATACGGTAAGTTAAACCAATTAAAATATTACCATTTCACACATAATAAATACTTAGTAAAAACACATCACGACCTATAATTTATCAATAATATTAGGGGCCTTGTCGCAATCAAAAAAACTGACCAATCGATATTTTAATTATTTGGCTCTAAATTATCTAATTTAACTTATCTAAAACTAATTTAATTCTAATAGCCAAATAATTAAATTACAAATTTAGGGCCTTGTCGCTAGTTTGAAAACTGACTAATATTATCGGTAAACCAAGTTGTGTCCCGGCGTGCCTAAGAATTACTATGCATAAAAATAATATTATTAAACACTAGCTAGTACTGGGAAATACTGGGACCCTTGTCGTGTTTAACATTTTTGACAAATCATTGGTTTTTTATAAAAAAATGAATTTTAGAAAAACACACATAATGTTTAATGAAATCTCCAAAAGTTGTTTCGGTTAAGACATCCAATTGATAAATTAATTATCATATCAATATTTAACAATAATAACATTCTAATAGATAGGTTGTCAATTTTGTGGTAGTTGTAAATATTATTACAGTAATTATCGATATGACATTATAAAACCCATTAAAACATTTTACCTTGAACTGCAAAATATTCAGTTTACTAATTTTATAAATATTATCATATTAGGTAATTTAAAGATCGCGATTGATTAATTTTAATTTCCCATTATGATATTAAATTTACAAAATATAGTAGACTTATTTCTGTTTACAGGATTAATAAATATCAACCTATTATTGAAAATTAAAATTGATCAGATTTTAAATACATTAACAGATTAATATTTATATTTCATGAAGCTCGTATAATTTACATTTCAGTTTATAAAAATCATATTTACAACAAATAAATCCCAATAAAATTACTAGACTATCATTTAATCGTTCACAACCAAAACCTTATATTTAACTACTCACACATAATTATTACAACCAACAAAAGTATAGGAAAAATTATCATGTAATTCATAAGTAACAACTTAAACAAAATTACAGAAAATAACAAGAATACAAATCATACCTTTGAAGACTTTGATTAATTTCAAGCGTGTAAATCTTCAAATTTCAACTCAATACACAAATTATACAAACCAGTTCACTCTAAACTTAATAAATACATCAAAAACGAAAATTACAACTTAATGACTTAATGACTTCAAACTATCAAGAAACCTCACTGGAATTTTATGAAACTCGAAATTCTAGCTAGAGAGAAAAATAGATATAGATCTAAAACTAAAACTAATCTACGAGAATTTGTGACTCGGTATATCCCCACTTTTTATGATCTTGAAACTTTCACATATTTATATCATTACCTTCGTTCATTTTCCACCATCTTTGAATTGTTTATAGCTTGACCAACTCCACCACGTGTTTCTTTTTCTTTCTTAATTTCTTGATGGAAATGTGAGTTGGATACATCACTCAATCACCACCTTCTATCATAACCGAACCCACACATTTTTCTTTTGCTTAGTTTATGGCTTGATGGAGAAATGACTTGGCAAGCATCAACACGAATCATTACGCACACATACTTACATGCCTTGAAACATGTATGAATACACATCACACATGCATGCATGTGTTCTTCTCGGTATCGAACATGCACCAACGTCGGCTCTTTTCTTGTTTCTTTGGTTAATGGCAGCAAAAAAAAAAAAACAACCACCCTCGATTTCTCTTGCTTTCTTTCTCCTGGTTTGACCTTGGTCTCGAGCATGGCAGCCTTCGTTTTTCTTCTTTTGCTTTCGGTAGTTCGAACACACACAAACATAATATGTATTTTTTTCTTTTTTCTTGCTTCTCTTCTTTTGCATCGGCCGATCACATGACCCATATGCACAAATTGTAATTTTTTATTCTTTTCTTTTGTGGTGATCGATACATACTAAAAAAACTATAATTTATTCAATATTTTTTTTTCTTTGGTTTCTATTGTAAGACACGACACACACACATGCAAGAAAAACGTGCACACACACAAAAAGCATTTTATTCCTTGTCCCCTTGTTCCCGATGCTTGTCTTTGCTTTTTAATTTTTTAATTTTACTTTTTTTTAATATAATATTAAATCCGAAATATTTGAATTTTTATTTAATTTTCGGAATAAAAAAAATAATAAATGTATATTTTAAATTTATGAGAATAAAAATATAAAATGGTTAAAAAAAACTTAAAATGGGTTTTAATAAAATAAAAGGCTAAAATAAAAGAAAATATTATAATTAATATAAACAAAGAAACTAAAAATAAAATAATTTTAATAAAAATATAAAAGCTATGAATATAAAACTAAAACTAATAAAACAAAATGCCAAAAAAAATAAATAAATTGGTTTTAATAAAAAAACGTTTTTCTAAAAATATAAAAGATAAGAATTTTAAAATTAAAATTAAAACTAATGTTGAAAATAATAAAGACTAAAATTCTAAAATAAAAAAATAATTGGTTTTAAATAAAATAAGAAAATGTAAAAGTAATTGGAAAAATATAAAAAGAAAATGGTTTAATAAAAATAAACTAAGTAAAAGAAAATAAATAATTAAAAACAACTAAATAAAAATCTATATTAAAAAGTAAAAATTAAACAAACTAAAAATAATTAATTGAAATAAATCTATTAAAGAAAATAACTAGTTTAAGCTAAAAATAATAAAAACTAAATTTATAAAATAGAAATAAATTAAAAATGGTTTTCTAAAATGGTTTGGTGGTTTAGGGTTAAAAACGGTGGTATTAGGGTTTTTTAAAAAATAATTGGTTTAAAAAAAGAAATATAATCTAAGAAAAAAATAGAATATCCCATAAATTAAAATACACATACATATATTTCACTTCCGTTAAGCCCTGCAAACAAAAACACACAAATTAGTTCATTTTTCAACGTAAAATGATGAAATACGTTAAAAACATAATTTTTATTTTTTTAGTACACATTAACGCAAATCATAGTTTTTAAGCACAAAAATATTGTAAAGTCTTAGGTTTAAGGATAAATTTTATCATTAAAGCTCAAAAAGAGATCGCAAAATGATCTCTAAACAGTAACCTTGCATCCTTTACACGTGAGCGCAGATGGACTCTCCGTCCCTAGGCTTGCCGTTAGTGAAGTCCTTGACCACCTCGCACCTCTCGATGCGCTCTTGCTTGAGAAACTTTTCCGCAAGCTCCTTGTGCATCTCGTAGGGCCAGTAGTCTTCATATATTCTTTGCAATTTCGGGTTCATTGTGGTGATCATGATGCAGGCCACTTTGGTCGCATCATCAGAATGTTTGTTGTACGAGGCAATTTCCTCGGGAGTAGCAGTTTCAGGGTCAATATCGACAAGCTCGGTCTCGAGTACATATTCCTTGTTCTCGAACCTTAGAGCCATCTTGATATTTCTAATCCAGTCATTGTAGTTTGTCCCGTTCAATTGAACATTGGAACATAATGAAAGGATTGAGGTAACATTGGAGTTTGAGTGGGGAGCGGATTGATCAGTAGAAGACATCTATAAAAGAAGGTAAAGTTTAATTAGATACTTGTCGGTCCTTATAATAACCCAATATAAAATAAGGCTAGGATCCAACTATAACAATTTACAACATAGAAGAGGGATGTCGTAATCTATTTGCAAATTTTATAAAGGTAGGCGAATGACGATTCAGCCAATTCCACCGCGGAAAACAATCTTATTGTAATGGAATTCCTTGTTTCTTTTGAGATTTATTGAACTGTTCAATAGCATGTTTAATCTCAGATATGCCCCACCGTTTGTGACTAGGATGCCGAGGATCACAAATCGAGTGTGAATAACCATGCAAATTAGCTTGGTACTCTTGGGGTCCATTACCATCTCAAATTAATGTACAGGTTAACCATACACGCTCCATCAACAATGGTAACACCCGAGAAACCTATTGCCACTCTTTATGAACCCCCATTGGTGTGCCGGTAACCCACACACGCTCCACCAACGTTTCATAAAGTGCAATGTGCAATTTCATGGGTTAGCATCAAATTCACATTTTTCCTAAAGTAACTAGATTGGGATTTTTTTTGTAAAGGTTCTAGTACTTTGATCATTATACTTTTAATGATTAAGCGGTCCTATCAAACCCGTTTGGCTAACGACCCTCCACTGATCAGGTGAGCGGTGGGCGAGAGTGTTCACCCATTAGACCGTCATTTTATAGGCAGTCTCCTTATACCAACTTTATAGATCAGCTTTGTGAATGAGGCCTACTATTGATTTGACTAACCAATTTTATCTTATACATATAGTATTAACTATTAATAACATATATAAGATATATTTTAAAACCCTTTAAAATATTCAAGGTTTATCTTTTAATTTTTCCAAATTTAACTATTAAATTTAAAATTAAATTAAATCTCTTAAATCTGATTTAATTATCCTTTAATTAACAATTAATTAAATTAATTAAATCTTAATATTCTAAACCTTTAAAATATTTTTTTCGGAATTATCTTTAATTTTTCCAGAATTTTAAAAATTAATTAAATCCTTTGAATTATCTTTTAATTAACAATTAATTAAATTAATTAAATGTAGATAGGTTTATCCAAAATAATCAAATTAATTGAAACCTATCTTAAACCCCCCTAAAAATCGATTTCAAATAATGGGGTTTAAGGTTATCCATTTAATTAACCAAATAAAGTTACTAAAAATAGAAAACCTTCTAAAACCCTAAGGCTTTAATCGAAAATTAAATGGGGGGGGGGCGGATTAGGGTTTCCAAAACCCTAATCCAAAATGTCGATCCATAAGAGAATAGGGTTTAGAAGCTTTAAACCCTAAAACAGTTATAACTATTCAACTAGAAAACAAGAACAAGCTCTGATACCACTGAAATGTTTTCTGCAAACCATGAACTAAATAACCTAAGTTCACATGCAACCTATGAGGATCTATGTTTTCTACTATTAAACATATAACAAGCTTCCTAAAGATCAACAAAAAAACTAAAGATTAAAACAGAAAACCAACCTTAAGTTTCTTGGAAGAAAAGCAGCAAAAGTATCCTGCCTCAAATGAAAGTCACACCCAAGGAGCTGAGCATTGTGGATCTCACAAATCCCAGAGAGATTACAGAGAGATGGCACAGACTTCTAGGTGCCCAGGAACCCCTATTTATAGATTTCCAGATGACCAGTTGATAAGCCTTAGAGATAAACCTTTTTGAATTCAAATAATATAAACCTTTTTATCTTATAACTCAAAATGTATTTATCATTTTATCATGATTTTCGATATATATATATATATATATATATATATATATATATATATATATATATATATATATATATATATATATATATCCATATATATTTTCGACTTCCACTGGTCACCCCACACTGCCACTTACTCAACTATTGAATAATCATAGTTTCAGTCCCTGTACCTTTAATTAATTAAATTAATCCCTAAATTAAATCCAATTAATTCCAGATTAATTTCTAATTAATTAATATAGTTTCTAATTAATATATTATCACTTTAATATATTAACAAACCATATATTTAATTCCTGTTGATTTATTAGTCACATAATAAATCAACCTTTCTCTCTACTGAATTTTCTACCAAACCTCCAGCTATGAGGGCAACCCAAATGGACTATGCTACTATTAATTAGGTAAATACAAATTATTAGTCATGGCTTAATCCAACAATATCAACATTCAAGTTATTACCAATCATGTTATTAACATGCTCATACAACATTTCGAGGATAATTAAAACAACCATGTATTAAAAGAAAAACACCATTTTGTAAAAACCAAAATATCCTCGAACAATGTACTATATGATAACCAATGTCATATGCATCTAATAGGCTAATAACAATATTATAATATCTAACTAAACTCCAGACCTGCACGATCTTCAGATCCAATCTGAGTGTGCTCCTATGCAACAATGTCTTGGATCCTACTGAGTCCATGCAGACAGAGCAATGTGAGGAACACATCCTGTACCAAGGAATTAAGGATCAGGGATTCTGGGTTTTAAGATATGTTTTAGTCGCCAAACCGTTTGACTTTGGAGCATTATTCCAATCTTCTGTGACTTTGTCCTACCCTATGGATTCCCAGTTTGAGACATCAAAGAACCGGTCCAGACGATCCGGATCGTTTCTTGATCTGTTTCATATTACTAGGCTCAATTAGGAAGTAGTAGGATCAATGGAACTGTGCTTCTCTATGAACGACTCATGCAGAGTCAACATCGAATGCATTTCCATGATTACCTTATCGTGGAACTATGTTTCATTATGTATGACTCATATAGGGTCAACATTGAACACATTTCCATGACAGTCTTATACTGATTCCCTTTCCAATTCATCTGATGAATATATTAGCAAGTCGAGTCAACGCTCAACTCCCGACTGAAAGGGGTGACCAATCTTATGCAATTCGCATATGTATCCCTTAATCTCGAGAGCATGCGAATTGACGCTACTTCCTTCTTTTAGCTTGTACACTTCAAGCTCTTTGAAGATCACAGTTCGTTCTATTCACCTGGTTCAAGGAACCTTTCCTCAACCTGCTGTGCTAACTCATTCGACCCTAGGAATTCTAAATCCCTGCGGAATTTGGGGTGAATGGCCATCAATATGAAGTAACGAACTTTGTCGGGTTCAAGAAGTCATGCTCATCACAAACTGCTGTGTGACGCCATGCTTCGGTAAAGCGCAGAACGGACACTCAATGAGGTGTGGTATGCCATCAAAATTAAGAACTATTCTCTATTTACTAACCCATACCACATTGTTCAGGCCAGTCAGCCTTCTAATAGACTTTCTATTTATAACAGGTACTTTCTGAAGCTCTCAGAAATGGGTGAAGGAGGAGAGGGAGGTGAATTGAGACTTTCTAAGACATCTATAAAATTAGAATCTAGTAGTTTAATTCAACCTTTTTAAACAATTACCCAATTTATTATTTAATAAGGCTAGGACCCAAGATGCCCCAACTATGCTGTGAAGAGGGATGTCGTAATCACAACATAATGGTCATTAAGGTAGATAAACACTTATCAATTTCATCTCATGAAATTCCTAGATCTGTTGAGACTCATTGAACTGTTCAATGACATGTTTAATCTCGGATATGCCCCACTGTTGGTGACTGGGATGCCGAGGATCACAAACCGGGTGTGAATAACCATGCAAGTTAGCTTGGTGCTCTCGAAGTCAATTATCCTCTCCAATTAACGTGCCGGTTAATCACACACACTCCATCAACAATGATAAGATCGAGAAACCCACTGCCACTCTTTATGAACCCCAATTGGTGTGCCGGTAACCAACACACGTGTAACACCCGGCTTTTAAAACAAAAACACCCCTGAAAATTTTTCATTTAAAACAAAGGTTTCAATACATAAAACCATAACAAAAGGGGTATATTTTATTAAAAACGGGTACAAGTGTATCAAGGAGAATATAAAATACCATAATCTCTTTTGAAGCCAGGCTGCTACTACAGCATCTATGAGTCCCACTTCTTAGTCACAGACTCTATCTTTTCCCCTATCAGGATCACGCTAACCTGCAGGGACATTTAACAAATAACGTGAGCTATAAAGCTCAGTGAGTAACCATATCTGCAAATAACATGTATAAGAAATACGCTAATATATTTCTATTCATCTTTTCAGTATCTAATCTCGTTCAATAGCCTCTTACGGCTAACCGTATATATGTTTGGATATCGGATCCAAACTCCTAGCCTTACTGGCCGATCGTATCTCTCTTAGGATTTCACATCCTACTTCATAGCCTTTCAGGCTAAATCATAATAACATGTATTTATCAAACCATGTTAGTTATTTGCACATTTAATAATCTCTAACCATTTTTGTCCCATGTTTCTTAGTCACAATTAACTATACCATATATCATGACTATATAAGTCGCATCATCTGTCATAGCTATACAAGCCGCACCAAAACAATTTCAGCATATAATTCATAGCCCGAAGGCCTCACCAGTTTGGGTTCAACAACTCGGTATCATAGCCATAAGGCCGCACCATTTGGATGTAAACATCCAATATCATAGCCATATAGGCCGCACCAGTCAAACAGAATCATTTATTATTATAGCTACATTGGCGATACCAATGTACAAAATAAAATATCATAGCCATATAGGCCGCACCAAAACATTTAGAATAGTCAAGTCATAGCCCTAAGGCCGCACCAACAGTTTTTATCATTTATCATAGCCCGAAGGCCGCACCGGTTGTTTTATCGCTTATATCATAGCCCGAAGGCCGCACCAATTTAGGTCTAATAACTCAATATCATGGTCCTAAGACCGCACCATTTAATTTCAAAGATAATAATCATAGCCAACAAGGCTGCACCATTTGGATTTTCAATCCAATAACATGTCCGTATATTATTAGGGTATTCTACCCTTGTCTGATTTTCAACTACTTCAAATAGTAACATTATAATCATCATATATCACAATAGATATAGTCAAGATTACTCACCTGGATACTAGCTGCATTTAAATCCCGGTTGTTTCTTGCCTTTGCATGCACCACAACCATTTATCCCATACCTATATATTCATTTATATACCAAATGATAATAGGTTAATAATCATTTCAGTTGACTCCAATACATAAGAGTCCAATATTGTAACATTACAAACAATGTCTAGATGATAAACTTTCCATTTATCATCTTTTCATGAGTTTTACTATTTACCGAGACATTCGTATCGTTCTACAGTACCCCCGAGGAGTCGAAAACTCAATTTAATATTTTTCCAGGACTTTTCAAACCATTATGGACTTATGGTTCAAGTTTGAGGTAAATCGGACAAGCCAAACAAAAGTTAGCGTTTTTGAACCCCCTGCCTGGAGGGCGCACCGTGCCTGGATCAGGGCGCACCGCGCCTGGCACCTGCCAGAAGGGCGCACTGCGCCTGGTTCTGGGCGCACTGCGCCTGGCGCCTGGGCAGTTTCCAGGCCAGTCGCGATTTGTGCACTGTAGCACCCTGTTTTGGCCTATTAAGTCCTTAATCCAGTTCTTAATCATATGGGGTTTGTTTCCAGACTAAAACCCTCCAATAATACAAGGTTTTAATCCAAAGAAACAAACTCAATAAATCAAAAGAAAGAATTAGGGTTCTTGATCAAAATCCTAATTTATCAACAATAACAATCTACTTTGCTGTTTTTAACATATGTTCTTACTACCAAGAACAAATTTGATATCAGAAATCATATAAGCTTCTTGGACTATAACTGAAATTTCAGTTCCAATTCATCACAAGAAAACCCACCAAGAACACCTTCAAGAACTTGGTTAAAAATCAAGTTTACTAACCTTAATTGCTTGGAAACTTCCAATTTCTAGCCATAAATCCGATTTCATGCTTCAAGCTTCATTGATTCTGCAGAAATCGCACCCAAAATCCTTCCCGTAAGCTCACAAATGATCAGCCTCAATAAGAGAGTCAACTCTCCTATTTATACTTCCAATTTTTGCAAATTTAGTCCCTAAGTTCCATTTCTTGAACTTTGGCCAGAATCATCAAGTTTTATGACATAAAACTTTCATTTCTTATATTTTTGCCACAAGCAAACAATATTTTTACAGAATTGGTCCCTCACATGGTCAAATGACCAAATTACCCTTTTGTGGTAAAATGTCCAATTTACCCCTTTTTACTAGAATAAACTTTCAAATACTTATCACAAGTATTTGGTGTTACAAATTCTCTCCTCCTTCAAAAGATTTCGTCCCCGAAATCATACAAGGAGTTGAGGGTATGTCTCCCTCGTTTCGCTTTCGGTCTTCCACATCATGTCGGAATCTCTATGGTATTACCTAAGCACTTAACCATACTAGTCTTCTTATCTCGTGGTTATATCACAATTCGCATATCATTCCTCCGGTTGTGCCGGGTACCTTAACTACGTATCTATCTTCATTTTAACATGAGGGATACGTTGGAATTCATCATTCTATGTTCTCCAGAAATGAGATCCATAGAAAACTTTATAAATTTCTTGAAGTTCATCCAGAAATTTAGATCTTTACATCACAATTCTTACTCTTGGGAAACTATGGAAAGATCCAATAAAACAAGGATTTAACTTTCCTTTCGTCCCAAACAGATTTTAACCTTTCCAAAGGATTACTTTCAGTACTACCATATTCCTTTACTTGGAATTTCAAAGGCTTATATTCAGTGATCCACATACCATTTTTGCAAATTCTTAACCATTCTTCAAATTTGTTCGTACCCCTCAAGTTTTCTCTTCAATTTATGCAATAATCTAGGATCTAGCCAACGGCTTTACCACATCTTCGTTCCAATAAATCGGAGGATAACACGGTATTCCATACCATACTTCATATGAGTCATCAAACTATTAGCATGTAAGCTGCTATTTCTTGCAATTTCTATCAAAGATAGACAATCTTCTCATCTTCCACTAGGGTCTGTTGTGCAATTTTCAAGCATATCTTCTAAAGTCTTCATCATTAGGTCACTTTGTTCACCAATATACGGTACTTGCAGAGACTTTATTGCAAAGTCTATAACAATGGTGTCCCATTTCTTTTCTGGGCCAACAACGGGTAAATTTCTTCGCATGTTTCTAATAGTTTGACTTTACTTTGCGTACAAGTCAAATACTTTTCATGTGTCTTGCAACATCTTTCTTCAGTCCCGGCCACCAATACATAGGTTTTATCGCCCTATCCAGTCTGGTATTGCTCCGGGTATACTGCATATCTAGTACAAGATGTATCTTTTCAAGATAATTTTTCATGTTTCACTTTGCTTTGGAATCCACATTTACAACCACCAAGGGTTTTAAATCACTGTGATTTTTCCAACTAGCTTCTTCTAATATCCAATCATTTATTCATTTTTCACGATTTCAGTCTTGCACACTTCTTTCTGTGCTACTCGAACCAATTCAGGTAATCAATTTGCCACATTCATACATGTGGACGTAACCTTCAAAGGATATTCTTTTCAATTCAAGGTATCTATAGCCACATCTGCCTTTTCGAGATGGTACAAGATTTCTTACATTTCATACCCGAAATCTCTAAGTAACCCATCTATCTTTATTATTTCATATTTAGCTTCTTTTTTTTCAATTAAGTATTTCAAACTCTTATGATCCGTATAAACAGTAAGATTTACACCATATAAATAGTGTTTCCAAAGCTTCAATGCTAGATTCATAATTGCTACTGCAATATCATGCACCCACAATCAAATCTGAATGCATTTCTATAATTCAATTTATCTTCCCCGCTTAGCATAATGCTAACACCAGAGTTTCACACAAGGTTTATCTCAACCTTTGAAAAGATACTTGTGGTTTTTCTACCACTCAGACTTTTCACTTTTATTAGTCAACTTTAGTCAATATAACAATGGTCAAGGAGCAGTTTTCTACAACTCTCCCATAATAACCCACCAATCCAAGGAAACTACTAATTTCAGTCAAATTCCAAGGCGGTTTCTGTTTTATCACAGCATTATTTCCACTGGATCTACTTTATCATCTCTGGCATTATTAACATGCCCAAGAATATGAAACTTCTTTTAACCAGATTTTTCATACTTGGAGAATTTTACATATCACTTAACTCAGTGAAGTAACTCCAATATCTAGACAAATGTACCTCATTTTCAATCTGGTTTCGAGAATATTAGATTTTCAATAATCAATGCACATATGCATCAACTTGTCTTTCTTATTTTCAAACAAGATGGGGCTCCACACAATGACACATTCAGCCATATGAGACCCCAATACAAAATTTTCTTCTAGTTGTGTTCCCACTCTGCCATCTCTTCAGATGCAAACCAGTTTAGAGCCTAAATAACAGGAACGGCTCCCAAAATCAGTCTAATCATAAACTCTTCTCGCCAATCTGGCAGAAATCCTGGAGGTTCTTTTCAAAAGAAACATCTGAGAATTTATTTAAAGTAGTACACTACTGTCACTGCTTTATTTAACTTGGCCATATCACGTATGCCAACTACAACATCATTCCATTACTAACTCTTTTCCGAGTTTAATTAAAGGAAAATAACCGGTATTCTCAACAACGGTCATTTACCATGAATTTTCATCCTTTTCATTTCTGATTTTAGAAGCATAATGTTCTTATTTCTACAATTCATGTTAGCATAATTCATTGCTAACTAATATATGCACAATTGCTTCATATTCATTGGTAGTCATCAGCTTCAGATATATAGGGAAAAATGGTCCCGAAAATCCTAGGCAGACTACCTTCAAGGTGTTCAATATCGCGAACATACTTGCTATCTGCAATAACTACTTCTAAAATTTCATCCATAATCATTGATGAAATATTCATACAAGATATCAAAGTCACCGATCCAAAGCATAGCTTCATGGATCAAATATAACATACACAGGGTTATATTCAAAACAATTATATCGGAGATCATATCAGTCTCCTCACAAGCTTCTTCCACAATCTGCTGGAATGTTCATAGTACCACTAGTACTTTTTGACCCTTCGTTTCTTCTTTCTTTCCTCCCCTTTCTTTCCTGGGTTCATCACCCGTTACTCCACATTTAGCATGTGAGTATTTCATAAGAAAGTGATCTAAAATTCCATGCTGGAAACACTTCCGTTCCATACAACAAACTCGAGCAATATGCTCCCTTTTCCTGCAATTTCAGCCATTAGACGGTAGAGTCTCAACTCTATAATGTTCTGAGTGCTTTTCCTGCACTTCTTTCACCACATCATCTTTTCGTTTTGGTCCCTTCCCTTCAAGGTTAGACCTGAATCATGATAACCTCTTCTGAAGCGTCCACTAATATTATTTCTGCTTTTCTTGTAGTATCAACTACTTTTCTTTCACCTTGAATATCAATCAGGGTGAGCAACCGATTACTTTTCTGACCACATCAGCTAATTTTGCTCATCATATGGATTTTCTGCTATTCGTCCCTTTTAGACCTCACTCATTGGAGCTTTGAGAAAGGGCTGGTCCACTTCTTAGAGCTTCACGCCCTAAATGTCTTCCAAGAAGATTTACTGTTCATACTTCTTATACGTCAGAAGTCAGCAACAATTAGGTTATATATGTAGAATAACAACTATATACACCTAACTATACGTCATGTCTACTATCTCAGGGTTTAAGTCCAGGAATCTACTCTATAGACACCTAGTTCACTTAAACCACGGCTCTGATACCAACTTGTAACACTCGGCTTTTAAAACAAAAACACCCCTGAAAATTTTTCATTTAAAACAAAGGTTTCAATACATAAAACCATAACAAAAGGGGTATATTTTATTAAAAACGGGTACAAGTGTATCAAGGAGAATATAAAATACCATAATCTCCTTTGAAGCCAGGATGCTACTACAACATCTATGAGTCCCACTTCTTAGTCACGGACTCTATCTTTTCCCCTATCAGGATCATGCTAACCTGCAGGGACATTTAACAAATAACGTGAGCTATAAAGCTCAGTGAGTAACCATATCTGCAAATAACATGTATAAGAAATACGCTCATATATTTCTATTCATCTTTTCAGTATCTAATCTCGTTCTATAGCCTCTTACGGCTAACCGTATATATGTTTGGATATCGGATCCAAACTCCTAGCCTTACTCGCCGATCGTATCTCTCTTAGGATTTCACATCCTACTTCATAGCCTTTCATGCTAAATCATAATAACCTGTATTTATCAAACCACATTAGTTATTTGCATATTTAATAATCTCTAACCATTTTTGTCCCATGTTTCTTAGTCACAATTGACTATACCATATATCATGACTATATAAGTCGCATCATCTGTCATAGCTATACAAGCCGCACCAAAACAATTTCAGCATATAATTCATAGCCCGAAGGCCGCACCAGTTTGGGTTCAACAACCCGGTATCATAGCCATAAGGCCGCACCATTTGGATGTAAACATCCAATATCATAGCCATATAGGCCGCACCAGTCAAACAGAATCATTTATTATTATAGCTACATTGGCGATACCAATGTACAAAATAAAATATCATAGCCATATAGGCCGCACCAAAACATTTAAAATAGTCAAGTCATAGCCCTAAGGCCGCACCAACAGTTTTTATCATTTATCATAGCCCGAAGGCCGCACCGGTTGTTTTATCGCTTATATCATAGCCCGAAGGCCGCACCAATTTAGGTTCAATAACCCAATATCATGGTCCTAAGACCGCACCATTTAATTTCAAAGATAATAATCATAGCCAACAAGGCTGCACCATTTGGATTTTCAATCCAATAACATGTCCGTATATTATTAGGGTATTCTACCCTTGTCTGATTTTCAACTACTTCAAGTAGTAACATTATAATCATCATATATCACACTAGATCTAGTCAAGATTACTCACCTGGATACTAGCTGCATTTAAATCCCGGTTGTTTCTTGCCTTTGCATGCACCACAACCATTTGTCCCATACCTATATATTCATTTATATACCAAATGATAATAGGTTAATAATCATTTCAGTTGACTCCAATACATAAGAGTCCAATATTGTAACATTACAAACAATGTCTTGATGATAAACTTTCCATTTATCATCTTTTCATTAGTTTTACTATTTACCGAGACATTCGTATCGTTCTACAGTGCCCCTGAGGAGTCGAAAACTCAATTTAATATTTTTCCAGGACTTTTCAAACCATTATGGACTTATAGTTCAAGTTTGAGGTAAATCGGACAAGCCAAACAAAAGTTAGCGTTTTTGAACCCCCTGTCTGGAGGGCGCACCGCGCCTGGATCAGGACGCACCGCGCCTGGCACCTGCCAAGAGGGCGCACTGCGCCTGGCGCCTGGGCAGTTTCCAGGCCAGTCGCGATTTGTGCACTGTAGCACCCTGTTTTGGCCTATTAAGTCCTTAATCTAGTTCTTAATCATATGGGGTTTGTTTCCAGACTAAAACCCTCCAATAATACAATGTTTTAATCCAAAGAAACAAACTCAATCAATCAAAAGAAAGAATTAGGGTTCTTGATCAAAATCCCAATTCATCAACAATAACAATCTACTTTGCTGTTTTTAACATATGTTCTTACTACCAAGAACAAATTTGATATCAGAAATCATATAAGCTTCTTGGACTATAACTGAAATTTCAGTTCCAATTCATCACAAGAAAACCCACCAAGAACACCTTCAAGAACTTGGTTAAAAATCAAGTTTACTAACCTTAATTGCTTGGAAACTTCCAATTTCTAGCCATAAATCCGATTTCATGCTTCAAGCTTCATTGATTCTGCAGAAATCACACCTAAAATCCTTCCCGTAAGCTCACAAATGATCATCCTCAATAGGATAGTCAACTCTCCTATTTATACTTCCAATTTTTGCAAATTTAGTCCCTAAGTTCCATTTCTTGAACTTTGGCCACAATAATCAAGTTTTATGACATAAAACTTTCATTTCTTATATTTTTGCCACAAGCAAACAATATTTTTACAGAATTGGTCCCTCACATGGTCAAATGACCAAATTACCCTTTTGTGGTAAAATGACCAATTTACCCCTTTTTACTAGAATAAACTTTCAAATACTTATCACAAGTATTTGGTGTTACAAATCGCTTCACCAACGTTTCATAAAGTGCAATGTGCAACTTCATGGATTAGCATCAATTCACATTTTTCCTAAAGTAACTAGATTGGGATGTTTATTAATGGTTCTAGTACTTTCAATTACAGCATTATACTTTTAATGAGAATTAAGCGGTCCTATCAAACCCGTTCGGCTAACGACACTCGACTAACCAGGAGAGCGGTGGGTGAGAGTGGACACCCATTAGACTACCATTTTATAGGCAGTCGCCTTATACCCTTTTTATAGGACAGTTTTGTGAATGAGACCTACTAACGGTAAGACTGACCAATTTATCTTATACAAATAATATTAACTTTTAATTATACTATGTATAAGATGTATTTTAAACTTTTAAAATATTTTAGGTTTAATCTTTTAATTTTCGAAAATTAGACTTTTAATTTTAAAATTAAATTTAAACCTTTAAATGATTTAATTTATATTTTAATTAAAGTATTAATTAAATTAATTAAATCTAGATAGGCATCACAAATTAATCAAATTAATTTAATCTTATCCTTATCCCCTAATTTTCGAAAAATATGTAATGGGATAAAGGGTTCAAGTTATTTAATAGATAACAGTTACCAAAAATAACAACCTACTTTCCACTATCATGCAAAATGCCAAAAATAAGGGGTGGAGGCTAGGGTTTTTCAAAATCCTAGCCACAAATTCGTAAATGGCCTCCCAAGGGTCATAAATTTCGCAAAAAAAATAAACCCTAAGGCACAAAGCAGTTATAGCAATTCATAAGAAAAATAGTCAAGGCTCTGATACCACTGACAGGTTTTCTAGCAATCTATGAACTATTATCCTAAGTTCACATGCAACGTAGAATAAGGGTCTATGCTTTTCTATCAATGAACGTATAACAAAAACTAGAAGGCCAATAATAATTTTCTAAAGAATTAAATGAGAAAAACCAACCTTTAATTTTAATCCAGAAGCCAGCAGCACAAATGTCCTGCCTCAAATGGTGTCACACCCAAGCAAAGGAGGAGAAAACAGAATTCTAGAGAGACTGTATTAAAAGTGGCGCAGACTTTAGGGTTCCCAGGGGGTTCCTTTTATAGCCTCCAGGTGGCTACAGTCAAAACCTTAGAGGAGCCCAACTTTGACAAGCCCTTTTATCAATTGGACAAGCCTCTTCTAAACCCTATTAGGGTTTCGAAAATATGAGTGTGCCCACTCATACTTTTGCCAAACCCTAGTTCCACTGGCCAGTCATTTATTCAACTATTGAATAATTACAAAACCAGTCTCTGCATTTTTAATTAATTAAATTAATCTCCAAATTAAAACCAATTAATTCTAGATTAATTTCTATTTAATTATTATAGTTTCTAATTAATATATTAATACTTAAATATATTAATAAACTATTTATTTATTTCCATTGATTTATTAAACACTTAATAAATCAATCTTTCTCTCTCTACTGAATTATGTACCAAACCTCCTGCTATGAGGGCAACCCAAATGGACTTTGCTTCTATTAACAAGATAAATACAATTATAAGTCATGGCTTAGACACCTAATCCAACACGTGCACCTTACTCCCATCGGGAATCCTAATCGACACGATCTTCTTCCCACAAGAAATTTTTTCATCATTCGCCCTAAGACAATCCATGCCGATCACAATATCGAAAGATTTTACTCTAATTGGAAGAAGATTCAATGAAAATTTCCTTTCATCTATGCTGAGTTCGCAATTTAGGTACATATGTCCTACCTCCACAAATTTACCACTTGCTATCTCCACTTCATATAATGTCTCTAACGATTCTAGGGGTACGTTGAGTTTGAGTCCAAACTCATGAGATACAAACGTATACGAAGCACCAGAATCGAATAAAACATATACAGGTAACGAGTTGACAAGTAATGTACCTGAGACGACATCATGCGTTTCTTTCGCTTCCTCTCGGGTAAGTTGAAAGGCGCGAGACTTCACCTTTTGTGGCTCCGTCTTCTTCTAAGCCGTGGACATGAGCGTTTCTCCAACCTTCTTTGGACAATTAAAACTATAATGGCCCTTCTCATGGCATGAATAGCATTCAACTTCACTTGCAGACTTCAACTTACACTCTTTCGATTTGTGACCAAATCGACCACAATTATAACATGCTCCAGACCCGGTTCTACAATCCCCCATATGATCTTTCCCATATTTATTACATTTCTTTGAACCTCCTTGCTTTGATTGGCAAGAACTATACTTCCCCTTTTTATTTGAGCCACCTCTACCACCGCTAAACTTGAGTTTGTGACCAAAATCCTGTCTTTCTAATGCCCATATCTTTCCCACGTCTTCTACATTTCGAGCCGCAATAATTGCATCATCAAGTGTTTTAGCTCTCTTAACTTCGAGTTCATATTTCGCCAGTAAGCCCCTAGCATATCGATTAATTCGTGAACGGGCGGTAGGGTACGATTCTCCCACGAATGGTAACATATCACAAAATTTCTTTGTATAGTCATCAACGGATAAATTGTCCTTCTTTAAAGCTATGAAGTCTTCTTGATGCTTCTCTATATCCCTCACAAGACAAAACTTGTTCTTGATATGTGAAGTAAACTCGTCCCATGACCACTTGTATACCACATTCTTTCCTAGAGTCTCGTACAACGTGTTCCACCAAACCAACGCGTCATCTTTTAGAAGACGAGAAGCATAGTACACCTTATCCTTATCATGACATCTACTAACCTCCAAGACTTGCTCGGTTTCTCGGATCCATCTCATGGTGATCTTCGGCTTGAAACTACCGAGATATTCGGTGGGTTTACATGCAAGAAAATACTTAAAAGAACACCTCTTTTAGGTTCCGATCCCACGCTCCCATCTTCCTTTGAAGATTCCCCACTCGTCGGCTTCCATGAAACATCTTGTGAAGAGTGGGTGTGTGGCTCTCCGAGTCGGTTATCGATTATCTTATTAACATCCTCCTCCATTTCTTTCCTCGAATTATCAATGAGGTTCTGAATTGCTTCAATTGTTACAGGTTGTTGTGGCGGTTGGGGGTTCGGCTCAACACCCGCATTAACTGCATTATTGACGGGTACACTTCCATGGGAAGAAGTGTGGCTTGTTTCATGCCCGTCAGTTGGTGGATATTGACCACCTCCTTCCATTTACTAAATAAGATAAATGGAATTTTTGTTTAATACACAATATTTTCATTTAATAACAAAAGCAGTAGAATGATATATCCCTATGTAGTTTTCCTAGTATAAAGTTCATCTATATTTATGAATCCTAACTTACAACTATGATCCTATAATCTAAGTATACCTATAACTTCCTAAGGTACACTAAGTTCCTACCTCAATAGTTTAAGCCTAGGATGGATTTCCAACCTAATTCGCTTAAACCATGTCACTGATACCAAATTTGTAACACCCCATTTCAAACATTTACATTTTTAACCCAATTTAGATATACAAAACATGGGTTTAACAAAAACTTTACACATATCTACAAAATATTGTCATATTGGGGGTATTAGAAGTCTAATACATCACCATGATAAGCTACTACTAATGATGTCCCAAAGGAAATGCTTCAAATCTTATAAAGATCTTCTAGCAGTTACTCTCCGTCACCTGAGTACATAGCATTTTAACAAAAACAAATTTACGTGAGACATAAAGTCTCGTGAGTAACATGGGTTTTAGACCCAAAAATTTTAATTCAAAACAAACCAACAAATATTTTTATTATAAGCAAATATAACGCAAGAGTTTCCTTATTAAAACAAAGACCAATTGTAATTCATGATTCATTTATTGTTAATTGGTTTCATACGGGTTTCCCCGTATCTTCCCTCCCTGGAATAGAACTAATCTATCCTTGAGCGTGTGCTAGTTTTTCTTCCTTTCATGGAATAGAACAAATCTATCCATAAGGGCGTGCTGAGACAACTACTTCGCGAAGGGAGGTACCATTCCAGTAGTGTCTTTTGACCTACCCTCATTAGGGTGAGATCCATGTCCAGACATATATCACGTTTCTTACATTTAGTTCATGTTTTAATTCATCAATATCCATTCATTACAAATTGGTCATAACAATAATATCCTTCATCATATAGAAAGCACAACCCTTTTAGCATAAAACAACTTGAGAAAGACTCTTCTTTTTAAGTCTTTTGACCAAAAACAACGTTTATAGGATAACAAATTATTAGCTATGTACTCATAAAATCCACATGTTACTCACCTTGTACCAGTAGTGACTAGTTAGGCTCCCAAGGTCTCCTTGCCCTTACCTTGCTCACCAATGATTTGGTCACCACCTATTAAACATATATAAATTTCGTACTCAATAACACTAATACACACTTATGTACTTTAGATTATGCAAGAAATGTCTAAGTATTCGATTCCCCTTTTCCTTTTCCTTGATTATCTATTACTTGATCCGCACTTATACACATTGTTTGGGTCATTATATGAACTTATATTTTCATGTTTTCATACCATATTAAACTTATACTAATGATTGGGGAATCAAACTACTCAATTAATGTCATAATAGAAGTGAATTATAAGTGTCCAGGTCATACGGGTCATATAGGAATCATACGGAACCATGCAAAACTTCCAAATTTTCTGTAGACACTGACACGGGCCGTGTCAGGGGGAACACGGGTCGTGTTTCACCTACAGACCACCTTCTGTTTGCCTGCACAGACAACACGGGCCGTGTCAGGGGGAACACGGGCCGTGTTTCACTACAGACCCATTTCAATTTCCTGTACAGCTTTTAGTCATTAGTCTGCATGGTTTCAGCTCAAATCTGGTTCAATAGAAGGTCAAAACATTATATTTAGAGTATTTCTAAGCCTCCTAAACAACACTTATTACCCCATAAACACTAGAATCAAACCAATCTTCACAAACCCAAATTCTTGGTGTTGAAAAATGTTTTTGTATGTGACCATCATTGAAATAAGACGGACTGTTTTTATATTATCTGACAAATATTATAAGTCTATTTCAGGTACCGTGGATTTGAGATTGAACGAGAAAACGAGAAAAATTAGAAAAAGAGTTTTAAAGCCAAAACAAAGAAAAATATAAAAGAAAATTAAATTAAATCTATTTAAAATGAATTTTGGAAATATATTTTCTAAATAATTTATTTTATTAGACTTAATTAATTTTATAAATTAAAAATGATTTTTCCTAATTTATTTGAATTTATTTCGGATTTTAAAATCATTTTTTAAATTAAAAACCAAGAAAACAGCAACAGCCCAAGAAGCCGGCCCAAGCTCCAAGCCCAGCCCAAAATCCGGAGCCCAAGCTCCTGATCCACATCCGCCGATCCAAATCCGGAAAACCGAACCGACCTGCCACTGCTCCATTTCTTCTCACGAAAGCTCCGCGTGTTGACCCGCCTAGCCGACCCGGTCCGAACCGCCTCCCAGATCCGGCGCACTCACAAACTCTCGCGGACCTTACCTGCCCCATTCCATGATCCGACCCGTCCGACTCCGATCCACTTACACTCACATAAGATCCGCGCTATAACCCGGTTCTGACCCATTTCCGACCCGACCCAAAGTCCGCGTGTTCTGATGGAAATATTTACAGTTTTGGTCCCTAAACTTCCGAAAACCTATTAAAACTCACCCAAAACCTCTAAAATCCATATATAAACCATTTTACACCATTTTTTTCATAACAACACATAATTATAAACCAAAACTCTCTCAAAAACCTCTCCAACTTCCACCATCTTATTTCCAACCTTCCAAACACTCTCCAAAAACACCAAGAACACCAAGATAAACACCAAGAAAAACACCAAGAACACCAAGAAAAACACCAAGAACACCAAGATCAACACCAAGAACACCAAGATCATCAAACAAGAAAACAAAGATCACCAAGATCATCAAACAAGAACAAATAGAGACACAGTCTATTAGACGAACCTACTTGATAGACCAGTCGCTCCACAGTCCTGTTGTAAACCAGTTCAGTCAATCTATTGACGAACCTACTTCATATATATATATATATATATATATATATATATATATATATATATATATATATATATATATATATATATATATATATATATATATATATATATTTATATAATTATAGTCATTTACATTATTTATCGTTTTATGTCTTTTAATTATAGTCATTTATATTATTTATCGCTTTAAGTCATTTAATTACTGCAATTTATATTATTTATATATCTTTCACACAGTAAACGGTGCAAACCTTTATTTGTGGCGATCAGATTATATATTTTTATTGTGCAACTCTTATTATTTATTCCGCATTTATCTTTAATATATATATATATATATATATATATATATATATATATATATATATATATATATATATATATATATATATATATATATGTCACACAATAAACGGTGCAAACCTTTATTTGTGGTGATCATATTTTATATTTTCATCAATTGGTATCAGAGCTTGTGTGATTTATATTGAAATTTTCTTTGAAAAAATTTTGGTTAGTGTTTATATAAACCTTCCATAAGCGTTTCTTTGAATATTTCATTTTAATATCACTTGTTAAAAATCCTTTTTTTTAAATTAAAATTAAAAATCTTAAAAACATGTCTTCTGCTAATTATCTAACATGAATTCAGTTTCTATTGCCAACAGCTTTGGATCTGGTTCACGGGCACCCATACTTATACCTGAAGATTATAATTTGTGGGTTGGCCGAATGAATCTACATCTTAACACAATAAATGAAGATGTTTGGAAATGTGTAGAAGGCACATATACTGATCCAGAAAATATGACTACTCTTGCTACAAATCAAGTCACTCAAGCTGAAAACAGAAGAAAATTGGAACTACAAGCAAAAAAGGAACTGGTGTCTGGCATACCTCATAGTATTCTAAGTCAAATGGATGACATAATACTGTTGACTGCGAATCAAATTTGGGAAAACTTAAAAAACCGTTTTTGTGGAAATCAAAGAATTATTGGAAATAAAAGAACATTCGTTTTAAATGAATTCGATAATTTCAAGATGCTTTCATCAGAAACCATCCATGATGCACATGATAGGTTCAATTTTATCATGGTAAAATTGAATAACTTGGGCATCACAAAGACACAACACGAGATCAATCTTAAATTTCTAAACAATCTTTATGAAAGCTGGAAGATGGTTAAACTTATCATTCAGGGAAATCCTGCCATTCATACGGAAACTCTATACAATTTGTACGGAGAACTTCAATCGTATGAATCCTCGATTGACCCACCAACCTCTACAGCTTTTGGAGGACCACTTGCTCTCGTTTCCACATCAAACCAAAACCAAACACTTTTTCATGAACAAAACTCCAATCATTTTAATCAAACATCTATTCAAAATCAACCATTTTTGAACAATTCTTTTGATCAAACTGATTTAAATGATGAAGCAGACTACCAACAATTGTGTGCTTTGGTTGCAAATACAAATCTCCAAAGATTTATTCCAAATCACGGTCAATCAAATTTTAAACCAAATTTTCAAAACCGACCACAATTTGGACAAAATAATTCTGGATTTCAACCAAGACCACAATTTGGTCAAAACAACCAAGGTTTTCAACCAAGACCTTATTTTGGACAAAATTCGCAAAGACCCTCTTTCCAAAATAACTCAAACCAGGGATTTCAAAACAATCCCAACTCAAATCATCAAAACAATAACCAAAACAACGGTCTTCAAAACCAAAACCGGGGATTCCAAAATCAAGGATACAATAATCAAAATAATGGTTTTTCAAACAACCAAAATTTTGGATTCCAACAAAACTCCTCCCAATCTTCCCAACAAATCCAAACTCAAGCACCGGAACGACTTCCAATCAAAAGTCAAAAGGAAGAAAGTGATGAAGAAGTGATTATCTCTCATAATTGCAAAGGAACTAATCACTACGCAAGAGAGTGCCGAGCCAAAAACAAGACAAAAATCAAAGACTCGACATACTACGCTCAAAAAGCCGATGAGTTAAAGAAAAAGGAAATCCAAGAAAACCAAAGAGCTTTGATGGCAATCCACGAACCAAATGTGGAATACTGGCCAACCTCTGAAGACGAAGCCGACAACGAACCGACACAATCCAACTTCTGCTTCGTAGTTGGTACAACTTCAAGAGCTCCAAATGTCATAGAACAGGTATGGTCTATGATCTCTGAACTCGGTTTTTCAAAAATACTTTTTGAGTCCCATATATCCAAAATTGAGAAAAGTTTAGAAGCTGATCTCAAGAAATACCATGACACAGTGGTTAATTCTGAAATCTTCAAATGTGAGTTACAAACCCTACAACTCAAATTTGCAGAATTAACCAGAACAAAGACCAAATTGGAAAGAGACGTTGAAAGAAAATCAGAAGATTACAATCACGTCTTTGAACAATTAAATCAATCTCTAATTCAGAAAAAGGAATTGGAATTAAAAAGTCAATCAGTCATTTCTTCTGAAATAAAAGATGTTTTAGAAATGGAAATCATTCAGTTAACACAAAACTTTCAAGAGTCAACTGAAAAACACAAAATCTTAAATGAAAAACTGACTGATTCTTTAAACCAAATCACTTTTCTTGAATCTGAAAACAAAAGATTGATACGGAATGTGGAATCTATCAAAATTGCCAGAAAACTCAGTGATGATACTTTCACCAAGGCAAACACCTTGGGTACTGGAAAATTTGATACGAGTTACAGACCAGGAATTGGTAGAGAAACCTTTGAAAAAGAACTAGAAAATCAAGAAAACATGATAATTTGTGAAAACTCTGAATCAACTCTACCAGATCTTTTCACATCTGTCAATGAGGAAGATTCAGATGACGAAACAATTATCAACTATAGCCCAGATGATACTGCTTTCACTGTTTCCAAAAAGTCTTTCAAAAGAGTCTTAAATTCTGAAACAGACTCAGCTAGTTCTTTAACTCACCAAATCAAACATACCAACGAAACCACCAAATCTAAAAACTTTTTGAATGGAGAAAATTCCTTTTACGAGGTTGGTAGTACTTCTGTACCAACTGCTTTTCCCACAATGAGTTCATCAATTGTTGGAAAAACTAGTCCGGGACAAAAATACTCCAAGAAACAACAAATAAGCAAAAAACTCATTCAAGTCACCAAAACCCCACTTGTCAAGGCAAAAGTTTTTGAAAACCAACCAAAGAAACCAGTTAAACCCTACGTCATACCTCATAAACAGGTTTCCAAACAAAAATCAAAACCTTATCCAAAACCTTTTCAAAACCGCTCTTCATACCCCGGATATGAAGAAAAAATTTCAAATCAATTCTCACATCTAGGATATCTTTCACCAAATCACATATTTTATCAACCCACTGGTTTTCAAAAACAAATATCATTTTTGGGAAAACTTGATAAATCAAATAAAACCTCAATCATTCTATCCCAATAAACCAAAGTCATTGAATAACAAACCCAAAATAGCAAAAGCTAACAAACCAGGACCCATTTAGATCTGGGTACCTAAAATTTCTGTCTAATTGCAGGGATCTAATGCTGGAGAACCCAATGATGATACATGGTACATTGATAGTGGCTGCTCCAAGCATATGACAGGAAACAGAAACTACCTTCGTGACTTCAGACCCACCCAAACCAATCAAGACGTTACCTTTGGCAACAACATGACGGCAAAAATCAAAGGTTATGGAAACATAACTAATGGTAACTTCACCATAAAGAAAGTTTCTTATGTTGATGACCTGAAACACAACCTCATCAGTGTTTCTCAACTCTGCGATAACGATCTTGAAGTCCTATTTACCAAACAAAGAAGCTTGATCATGGACGCCAACACCAAAGAAATCATTGTTGATTCACACCGTGCCGGAAATATGTATCCACTAGACATGGATCTTATTTATGGTAAACCCGATATTTGTCTGCTATCCAAAGCCCCAGCAGATATTAGTTGGTTATGGCACTGCCGCCTTTCCCATCTAAATTTCGGGTACATCAACAAATTGATTGGCGATGATCTAGTTCGAGGACTGCCACTTCTGAAGCTCGACAAGGAAACTCTTTGTGCCGCTTGTGAAAAGGGAAAACTTTCCAAATCCTCTCACAAAAGCATTACAGAATCTAGTGTATCCGAACCACTAGAATTGCTGTACATAGACCTCTGTGGCCCCTCCAAAATCCAAACAATACAAGGGAAGAAGTATGTCCTTGTCATAGTTGATGGCTTCTCTCGATTTACATGGGTCTTTTTCTTAAGACTAAAATCAGAAGCACCAGAAGAGATGATCAACTTTATAAAACAGATCGAACTAAAGCTCAAACGACCAGTTCGAAGAATCCAAAGTGATAATGGTTTAGAGTTCAAAAACATAACTCTAGACTCATTTCTCAAAAACAAAGGCATCGAACACAACTTCTCAGCCCCTTACACTCCTCAACAAAACGGCGTTGTTGAAAGAAGGAACCGAACTCTGTGTGAAGGTGCAAGATCAATGCTCATCTTTGCTGATCTGCCACAATACTTCTGGGCAGAAGCAATTGTCACAGCTTGCTACACACAAAATCGCTCCTTAATTCACAAAAATCTTCATAAAACACCATATGAAGTCATTAACAACCGAAAACTAAATATCAAATTTTTTCATATTTTTGGTTGTCGATGCTTCATAAAGATTAATAAAGACCACCTTTCAAAATTTGAATCAAGGTCGGACGAAGGAATTTTCCTTGGTTACTCATTTTCTTCAGCTGCTTATCGAGTACTGAACAAACGTACAAGAGTAATTGAAGAAAGTACCGATGTCCACTTCGATGAATTTTATGTCAGAAAATTGGATCGTGAACATTTTGGTTCACAAATGATAGATAATATTTTTCAAAATTCAATTCCACAAACACCATCTCGTGACATAGACATTGAAGTTGATATTGATTTACTTTTTGAACAACCTAAAACTGCTTATAATTCTGAAATTCTAACTACTCAAATTGATCCTACAGGAACACCCACTGAAGGAACTCCACAAAGAAACAGAAATGTTGCAGATCAAGTTGAGGGGGAACCACAAACACATACTTCCTCATTAGAACAAACACCAAATCCTCCTTTAACCACTCCAAATTTAACCACCCCAGATTTTACCACTCCATCCCTAAATATCCAAAACAATCCCGATGCAACATTTATGGGGGAACCTTCAAAACTCTTCAAAGAAGAAACTACTGGAGAAGAACAATGGGATACTGAAAATCCTATTATTACAACGGAAGAAAATCGTTTAATTAAATGGATCAGAAACCATCCCACTGACCTAATCATCGGAGATCCCAATTCAGGCATCCAAACTAGAGCCGCAACTGCCAATGATTGCTTATTTGGAGCCTTCCTATCCATGACTGAACCCAAAACCATACATACTTCTCTCAAAGACCCAGACTGGGTAAAAGCTATGCAAGAAGAGCTAGCTGAATTCGAAAGAAATGACGTATGAAATCTTGTTCCTACACCACCCGATGTTACTATCATAGGTTCAAGATGGGTATTCAGAAACAAGACTGATGATCAAGGAGTCGTGTGTCGAAACAAGGCACGTCTCGTAGTCAAAGGCTATTCACAACAAGAAGGAATAGACTACGATGAAACATATGCTCCAGTCGCCAGAATAGAAGCTATCCGCATCTTTCTCGCATATGCTGCACATAAGAACTTTAAAGTTTTTCAAATGGACGTTAAATGTGCATTCCTACATGGAGACTTAGATCGAGATGTTTATATCCAACAACCACCAGGCTTTGAAGATCCCAACTTTCATCATCACAGCTTCAAATTGCAGAAAGCTGTCTATGGCTTAAAACAAGCACCCCGTGCCTGGTATGCCACCTTGTCAACATTCCTCGAAGAATCAGGTTTCAAAAAGGGTTCAATCGATCAAACCCTCTTTCGAAAAATCTATAATAAACATCTCTTAATCGTAGAAATATATGTTGATGACATTATTTTCGGTTCTACTGATGAATCTTTGAGTGTTAAGTTTGCAGATCTAATGAAGAGCAAATTTGAAATGAGCATGATTGGGGAGATGACTACTTTTCTCGAACTTCAAATCAAACAGTCCAATAATGGCATATTCATCAACCAAGAGAATTATATCAAAAACCTTCTCACTCGCTTTTCAATGGACAAATCCAATACTGCCAAAACCCCAATGGCCTTTGGATACAAAATCGATGCAGACTTAGATGGCAAACCCGTTGATCAGAAAAAATATTGTGGAATGATCGGATCACTATTATATCTCACTGCCAGCAGACCTGACATCATGTTTTCTACATGTGTCTGTGCCAGATACCAAGCAAATACAATGGAATCCCATGTCATTGCTGTGAAACGCATCTTCAAATACCTAAAAGGCACTCCCAAACTTGGCCTTTGGTATCCAGCTAAATCCGATTTTCAGCTGAACGCTTTCACGGACTCAGACTATGGAGGATGCAAGCTAGATAGGAAAAGTACATCTGGTAGCTGTCAATTCCTAGGAGGTCGACTAGTGAGTTGGTCTTCAAAGAAACAGAGTTGTGTATCCATATCAACAGCAGAAGCTGAATACGTCGCTGCCGCCAGCTGTTGTTCACAAGTCATATGGATGCAAACTCAACTGCGTGACTATGGCTTCAGAGTTTCACAAATTCCCATATTTTGTGACTCAACCAGTGCAATAGCCATTTCTCACAATCCCATTCACCATTCCATGACAAAGCACATCGATATTCGATATCACTTCATTAAAGACAACATTCAAAAGGGTCATATCGAATTACACTTCATAAACACCGAAGATCAAATTGCCGATGTCTTCACTAAGGCTCTCGATGAAACAAAGTTTCTATACTTCCTAGGCCGTCTAGGAATGTTAAATCCAGATATCATCAATCCTTAAATTGTACTTTTTGTTTATACAAAATTGTGTTTACTTTTATTCAAAAAGAAAAACAAAAAAATTACAAAACTTCAAAATAAAAAAAGATTTTAGATTTTTACAATTTTCATATCTTTCCTTAAAAACCAAAATTTCCAAAAAACATTCAAATAACCAAAATTTCCAAAAAAAAAAACATTCAGAAAAACAAATTTTCAAAAATACAATAAAAGACTTGTCATAATAAGCTTTTATAGAACCTAGTGATTAATCGTATCTTGACTTAATTTTTCAGATGCTTATGCTCGATGAAGATTTTAAGTCATATTGATTCTCAATTGGAGTGAAGGTTCAAATCTCCTACTTTTCATAATGTATATAACTTTATTTCCTTCGATTTTATTTCATTATTGACGATTTTAAACAATCAAGGGACATAAGGTTAGGAGGTTCAGATGAAAACAAAAACCCATATGAGAATTTGTGCCTCGTCAATCTAAATCATTGTGGAATTCATTTCTTGTGAGCTTAGGTGTGTCACTATTGCTTATAAGGTATACCCGATTATACCTTGTCACAGTCTCATTTTTGCTTAGATATCAAAATGACCAGGGACGATACTTTCATTTCTTACATACTAGACAAATTGTCTTTTATGCCACCTATCCCTACCTAGATAAAAGCCAACCAACAATGAAGACGACATCAAAATGGAAAGACTCCAAACGACGACATATCTTTACAAGAAAACCAAAGGAGAAACAAAGATCTATCAACATCTAATCCTTAAAGACGAGTCAACAAGAAAGTCAAATCACTCACCGAAGAAATACCAAGTTAAACAAACTTTCAACCAAATGGTTATTTCAAAACAAACATCATCAAATCCCGCAATTTGTTTTTAACCATTTTTCAGAGAAGAAGATATCTCAATCACTCAAGACAAATACTCTTAAAAAAATTATTCTCAATTGTAGCAAATTCTAAATGCTAAAACAAAATATATTTTTACAATAAATCGATATTGATCAACAAACATGATACCATCAAAGAAGAAACTGCAACAACAATGGATTTCCCGGGATACTGTAGCCTTCATCACTGAAGATTCTTAGTTGCAAACTGCACTATGAAAATTGCTAAACCCCTCTACATGTATTTCCCGACGGAGAGAGAGTGAACGTTAATGGCATGAATGAAGAAACCCACTGACTAATGCTGAAACCAGTCTTATGTGATTGATTATCTAATAATGAGACTAAGTGACTTTACAGGAAAAGCATAAATGAACACCTCCAATATGAGTGTGAGTAGTCAAAGAGAGATATCACTCAATTTTAGTGATCATTAACTTGTTCTGCTGCCAGAACAACCAAACACCCAAGTGAAGTGTGAGCTATATCTATGAGCGTTCATCTGAATCGACCTGTTAGACCACTTGTCGTCATAAATAATGCTATAAAATCTTAAGAAATTTTTTTTAGATACATATATGGCTACCCTTTGATAACCAAACCCGAGACTTTGATTCGGAAACAAACATTCTTCAAAATCTTTTTCAAAACATAAGATATGTAAAACCAAGTCACAAACTTTCAAAATGATTACAATGGTTTTATATATATCTTATCATTGACAAAACTTTTATCTCAAATCTTCAATGTTAAAACTGTTAATGTGATTATATCTGTCCTTATTTCATCAATGATCACATAGGGGGAAATTGTTGAAAAATGTTTTTGTATGTGACCATCATTGAAATAAGACGGACTGTTTTTATATTATCTGACAAATATTATAAGTCTATTTCAGGTACCGTGGATTCGAGATTGAACGAGAAAACGAGAAAATTAGAAAAAGAGTTTTAAAGCCAAAACAAAGAAAAATATAAAAGAAAATTAAATTAAATCTATTTAAAATGAATTTTTGGAAATATATTTTCTAAATAATTTATTTTATTAGACTTAATTAATTTTATAAATTAAAAATGATTTTTCCTAATTTATTTGAATTTATTTCGGATTTTAAAATCATTTTTTAAATTAAAAACCAAGAAAACAGCAACAGCCCAAGAAGCCGGCCCAAGCTCTAAGCCCAGCCCAAAATCCGGAGCCCAAGCTCCTGATCCACATCCGCCGATCCATATCCGGAAACCCGAACCGACCCGCCACGGCTCCATTTTTTCTCACGAAAGCTCCGCGAGTTGACCCGCCTAGCTGACCCGGACCGAACCGCCTCCCAGATCCGGCGCACTCACAAACTCTCGCGGACCTTACCTGCCCCATTCCATGATCCGACCCGTCCGACTCCGATCCACTTACACTCACATAAGATCCGCGCTATAACCCGGTTCTGACCCATTTCCGACCCGACCCAAAGTTCGCGTGTTCTGATGGAAATATTTACAGTTTTGGTCCCTAAACTTCCGAAAACCTATTAAAACTCACCCAAAACCTCTAAAATCCATATATAAACCATTTTACACCATTTTTTTCATAACAACACATAATTATAAACCAAAACTCTCTCAAAAACCTCTCCAACTTCCACCATCTTATTTCCAACCTTCCAAACACTCTCCAAAAACACCAAGAACACCAAGATAAACACCAAGAAAAACACCAAGAACACCAAGAAAAACACCAAGAACACCAAGATCAACACCAAGAACATCAAGATCATCAAACTAGAAAACAAAGATCACCAAGATCATCAAACAAGAACAAATAGAGACACAGTCTATTAGAAATCCAGTCCAACCCTAAGCCAGTTCAGTCAATTTATTTGACGAACCTACTTGATAGACCAGTCGCTCCACAGTCCTGTTGTAAACCAGTTCAGTCAATCTATTGACGAACCTACTTGATATATATATATATATATATATATATATATATATATATATATATATATATATATATATATATATATATATATATATTTATATAATTATAGTCATTTACATTATTTATCGTTTTATGTCTTTTAATTATAGTCATTTATATTATTTATCGCTTTAAGTCATTTAATTACTGCAATTTATATTATTTATATATCTTTCACACAGTAAACGGTGCAAACCTTTATTTGTGGCGATCAGATTATATATATTTATTCTGCAACTCTTATTATTTATTCCGCATTTATCTTTAATATATATATATATATATATATATATATATATATATATATATATATATATATATATATATATATATATATATATATATATATATATATATATATATATATATATATATATATATATGTGTCACACAATAAACGGTGCAAACCTTTATTTGTGGTGATCATATTTTATATTTTCATCACTTGGGTTTTTGAACAAAATTCTCAATTCCTTTTTGCTTCTAATTGTTTCCAAAGGTGGAATTGAGTTCCAATGATGTTTAGAACATGATTCAAGGGTTAGAAACTCAAAACAAACCTCACACAACTTCTGAATTTCGTTTTCATCCATTCAAAATAACCCAAAATGGTTTAAATAGCTTACAAAGATGAAATTCTAACCTTACATGGCTTGGAAATCAAAACTTCTAGCTTGATTCTTCGATTTCTGCTCTAACCCTTCAGAATTCTTCAAAGTCTCGACCTCTCCCTTTGTTGAAGATGCTTCACGACACAAATGGAGAGGACTAGAAGTCTCTCTCCCAATTTATACCTCCATACTTCACCTAAATGACAATTTGGTCCTTCCAATCTAATTTTGTTCACTTTTGGTCTAAAACTCCTAACATATCCTTTAAGGTTTTCCTTTCTTACACTTTTGCCACAAATACACAATCGGTCCTTCATATGGTCAAAAGACCAAATTACCCTTTTACAATATATTACTATAAAAATTCAAACATAACACACATTGGCAAAATAGTTGGTTATTACATTTTAAATCTATTTTTAAACCAAGGATGAGAAATTTTGTCATAAGGACTAAAACTGTCAATTTGGCGAAACTTAACTGGTGAACTTTGACTCGTCAAGGATTTAGAAAGATTAGAAATCATTATGAAGGAATTTATGTAGAAACTTAGAGTAAGTTAAATAAGTCCTTAGGTTTATATTAAAGACCAAATAGTGAAGAATTTTAGTGTGAGGGACCATTTGTGTAAATTTAGGAAGCTAAGAGTTAGAGTTGACCTAGTCAATGACTCAAGAGAAATAAATAATTGTATTTGGGGGCATAAGTGTGAATTTAGATACTTTTAGTTAGAAGAATGGACTTTATGGGTGTTGGGTGAAGTAAGACCAAATTGTAAGGACCCTTCTTGCCAAATCATAAAGTATGTGAGGTTTTGATGGGGGTTTTCCCCTATTTCAGCAAAATCACGTTTTTGAGAGAAGGAGAGGAGGGGGATGGCGATTTCTATGAATTCCAAGAAGAATAGGTGTTTGTTCTTGAAGATTGATCATATACTTAGAAGTTTCCTAGCAATCTAAGGTATAAACCCTTCCTTCTAGCTTTAGATTTTCGAGTTAAGGTTTAAGGTTTTGAAACAATTTGAGATTTATGGTGGGATGAGGTTATCCCTATGATTCCCCAAGGTTTATTTGATGTTTCGAAGTTGTTGGAGTCTACATTCAATCCATGGATGCTCTAGATTCAATTTCTTGATTGATTTGGGTGTTATGAACCCTAGAATTTGGGGATTTGATGAATAGTTGAGGAATCTTGAAATTGATGGTTGGATTTGGTAGTTTTGGATGAGGGGATTCATTTCTAATGATTACCAAAGTATTCCAAGTTTCCAACCTTTGATTTATAGTCTTAAACCTTGAATTACCAGAAAATGAGAATTGGGTGTTGAAATGGGTTTTATTAATGTTGATGATGATTGGATCTCTTGTTTAATGGATGAATGAGTTTATTGCATCAAATTGGAAGTAATAATGGAGTAAGGATCATTTCCTAATGATTCCATGGAATGGAAGAAGGAATCTCCACATCATCAACTGATGGAATGGAATTGGGTATTCCATGGGTTTAACGTTTTAAACCAATGATTGGAATGGGAGATTCCATGAGGCTATTTTCTTTAGAGTTATGTGGGAATGATTCCCTTGAGGGATGACCTTGGTTAAGAACTTAATGGGGTGCTTGATGGTGTTAAGTGTAATGATTGACTATGAACTTAGTGTTATTACATATTGCTAAGAGATAAGATCTTGGATAAGGAATTTCAATTGGGTTGAGTCATGAACACTTGAATGGAAGTTAAATCATTGCAAAATAGTTCTTAATCATGTATTTTCATGTATATTTAGTCTTGGGATGAATTGGGACTTGATTTTGGTCAAAAGGGAGTTAAAAGGACCAAAAACTAAGCTACAACGTGCTGAACACGACCCGTGTTATAAAACACACCCCGTGTTAGTTTCTATGCTGTCAGATGGGTTTTACATTACCCGTGTTTCCCAAAACACGACCCGTGTTTCTGGGTCTGTCCAGATTTGTCACTTTTTGGGTTTTGAGCTTTATGGTTTGGGCTTTGGGTCCTTGTTTTAATGCCAAACTTTGGGGATGTTTTAACTAAGATTTTCCTTATATTAGGGAGCTAAGAACTTCATTTTGGATGATGGATGATAGTTTCTTCTTGGTTCAAAAGAAGTAATTATAGTGCGACTTTTAGATGAAACGAGTATGATACCTTCCGTTCTTGTATTGTAGGAAGGAGATATGTTGTAATAACTTGGAGGCGAGACTAAGGACTTGAGCTAGCACTCAACTAAGAGGATGTGATGGATGAGATGATGTTTAGGAGCGCCTCCAAATGCATCAAACCATGTGTGGTGTTAGTGTTGACTCGTCAGTTGACCTTGGGTGAGTTTATCGGGAGTACACATCCCTACTATTATCTTTTGTGTGTGTTATAACTATTTTCATGCATGCTTTTGTGTGCTAATTGTTATATGTGTACTATGTGTGCATTGCATGGAATGAGTCCTTTTAAAGATGTTTTCAAACAAAAGCTATTATGATGTTTTGAAAGATGTTTTGAGCATCCTATTTGTGCATTACGTTGCATATAGGATGGGATTGACTGAGTGAACCTTATGACGAAGATGAGATGATTGTCCCGGATTTAGGGTAATTATGGGCAAAATGCCCAAAATGAGATGTTTGTCCCGGATTTAGGGAAAACCGTTCCCGACAATAAGGAACCGCATGAGGGAATTTCTAACCCTCATGTGGCTAGTGTGATGGCCACTAGTCCTAGTTTTGCCTATATAGGGATCGAGTGACATGCTTGGTAGGTGTCATTGTGGTGAGTTGGACTTTTATGAGATGGACATGGGTTGGGATAGTTGCATCATGCATTGCAATGCATAACATAACTCCCACAAAATATCATCAATCCTTATCATCAAGCAATAATATGCAGCCATGTGACAAAATTCCTAACTCCTTAGACAATCTACAAGCCAGTTCATGACAGCCTTCGTTCATACTTACTTACCAAGAGTATGAGCGACTGTGGAACTTTGATTAATCAAATTACTCGGGAAGTTAAACATGCAAAAACGAAACACAATAATAAACAATTGACACAAGCAGTAAACTATACTCATTAATAAATCTCTATTATTAAATCACCAAGTCAATTACATTTATATTGTTACAAGTTTCAAAAAACCTATCTAATTATTAAAACAAATATCATCTCTCAGCCCAATGCTCCTAGCATGCTGATTGTGCTTGATCTTACTCAGAGCCTTAGTCAAAGGATCTGCAGGATTGTCTTCTGATGATACCATCTTAACCTGGAGGTGACATTCTTCTACGCGATGTCGAATGTAATGTGTGACAACTGTCAAATTAAGTCAACTCAAGTCAACCGAAACACACAATGAAATGTAAATTTCATAACCTCTACAATGTATTTTTGGATATTATAATACTATGTACGCTAATTCAAAACAATTATACGAACAAACGTTATTAAGTTAGATATTTTTAAAATTAAATTAAATTAAATTATTTTTTTCCGTCGTGAATAGTGTCCAACGTGAATAGTGATCCGGCATGAAGAGTATCCGACGTGAATAGTGAACGGTAAAATTTAAAACACTTCGGAATATTACAAATTTTATATCGAAACGTAGATAAAAATATGACGGATCCAAATATGTATTTATATTTTTACCAAACGTTATATATAAAAAGTTATGATAGAAAAACATATAATTTAACTTGAAAGCGACGTTTAATTATTATATACGTAAACAAAGGCTTTCATAACAAATATACGTAAACAAGTTGATATACGTACATTTTTGTGAGACGAGTCTTCACTAGTGCTTATTTAAGCACGATACAATAAGTCATGTAATTATAACCAGAGTCTCGGTAAGAGAACGTGATAATTGTGAATAGATCTTTACGGGATTGACAATCCCGCACCTGAGCTGCTAGCTGCAGCTAGACCGACTGGTCTGGGGTGACAAAAATCATAACATTCCGACGCCTGAAGAACGTCGCAGCAGGCCTACAAGGTCACATTATGGTTACGTGGATAAATATACACTTCAAATAGTTTTATACTATAATACAACTTACGTTATACATTTTTAGTCTTTGGACCTTTTAAGACTACAACACGTTTATAAGAAAATATTGGATTTTCTGGATTACGATACTATATTTTACAAGGAAATGTATTTCTCATACAAGTTTTATGGAATTAAAACTACATTCTAACAAATTACAAATGTAAGTATGATTTTACTTATACACACTGGTTTTATGGAAATCAAAAACTATATTTCATTAAGATATGAACATAAGTACGAATTACATATACATACGAGTTTTATAGTATTAAAACTACATTCTAACTAGTTACCAATATAAGTATGATTTTACTTATACATACAAGTTTTATGGAAATTAAAACTACATTTTATCAAAATATAAATACAAGTACAGTTTACTTATACATACGAGTTTTATGAAATTAAAACTACAATTCAATAAGATACAAATAAAATACGATTTTACCTATGTAAAGGTTTTACAAAATTAGATCTACAATTAATCTACGAATAAACATGTATTCACATGATTTCATACAAGAATAATACTATTTTCAAATATAGAACACTTACACATTTTCGTTCTTTGGGTTTTTAAGACTATGACTCATTTATAAGAAAATATTGGATTTTCTGGTTTCAAATACTATCTCTTTACAAGGAAAAAGGACTATGAATTTTCTCATACAAAAATCTTATGAACTCACCAACGTAATGTTGACACTCTTTCAAACTACTTGTATTCTCAGGAAATTGATGAATCAGGTAACTACAAGTTTTGACAATGGTTCATTATGGCATCATACTATGTATTTGATATCATATTGTAATTGTATTTGGAACGTATTGTATTTTGAACTCTTTTAACATTTACAATTATGTATATGATGGATGTTTTTGCTTTGATCACTATTGTACAAACGTTGTTATGATACTGTACATGAAGTCATCAACCCTTAGACGATTCCGCCATCGTGGGTTTGGGGGTGTGACAGATTGGTATCAGAGCATTGTTTATAGTGAACTAAGTATATCAATCTATTTAATATATACAGCTATAAATACAATGGGACTAAAACTCTCTAAATTATTCAGTACAAAGTATACTTTTAAAATACAATGATATTTTATAAAGTATAAGTACAAGTAGATACATACTAAGAACAGTGTCATAACCGAAACAATACAAGAGTAATAAGATGAGTTGAACACTACGAGTAGGCTTAGGTAGTTATGTAATCATACCTAGGATAGATAGAGCCTGATCAACTGTATTGATCCAAGGTATGACTAACATGTACTTAAGAATAGTCGTAGTAAACAACAAGTCTAAAAACTTACCAATAACCATATACAAAGAAACTCTAAAACAGAATATAAAACTAAAATACTATAGGAGTATTTCATAATACTACATAACCATACATTTAGACACTTTATGTACCTCTTATATACATATACTTCCACAATCGACCTGACATTTCAATAATGCCTGACCAATTACTATTCTCGAAAACCTATCATCATTCCATCCGAAATCACAATACCCTGCCAAAATAACCAACATACCGGCACACCATCAATAGATCAACCGGTGACTCTACTGGTGGACACCATTATATTTCAAGCCGTTGTGGCATCCGCCATAACAAACATTAGCATTAATGGCACAAATGGGAACGGGAACGGTACCAACAGTTCCATTAGACTAATGTTGGAATTCAATCTGAACGCCGAAAGCAGGCTATCTCACCTGTTAGGTCTTCTGTTTTCTCTTCACTTATGATCTTGAGAAAGTCAGGGTGAAAACCACTCATATCAGAATTAGAAGGTACTTGACTTGGACCTTCCTGAAGAATAGGAATGGCCATACCTTCTATCATAGGATGTGAACTTTCATCATTTACATGCCCAAGTAAATTAGGATTCATACTACATGTAGCAGAACCAGACGGCAAAGATTGTTATTGTGTATGTGTCCCTGATGAAGATTCCTCCATCTTCTGAACCTTTCTTTTCTTGTAAAAAGCCTTAAAGGCAGCTTGTCTCAATCTCTTTGTGGTATCAGTTATCTTCGAACTGGAACCCTCGAGTATTGCTCTTTTCTCATTCTCTAGACCAAGTATTACGTCTGCTCTACTAGGATTATTATCTAATTTCTGTTGCATAAATAGTTTCAGTCATTACAATCTCATGGTATTAAAATTATGGAGAAACAAATACAATTCTTAACCTGAATATGGTTAATAAGAGTTTGTAGACTCTTAATATGTCGTCGAGGCCAACTTTTGATGCCTAACTTCCTACAGCGTTGCTTCAACCGTGTTGATCCAACGTTGAGTTCCTTTGCAGCTTGCATAAGGGGCTTGTTAAAGTGCTGAGCGATTGCTTCCTTACTTAATGGCTGTCTAGAACCACTTCCACTGCCAACTACTGTGGTTCTTGGACTCAGATAATCAAATCTGGTTGTACTATTGTCATTCTGGATCATTTGAGCATGATCCTGATTTGTTAAACCAAAGACAAAATTTGGTGCAATAACATTAGTATCTACCGTCGGTAGTAACTGTTGATTATCAGCTATGAACCCAGGGTTCTTAAATGCCTCCAGATTCCTTTGAATCATCTGAAGGTGATCCTGGTATTGAAAACCTCCCTCAAACTCGATATTCATTCCAACACTGTCGTTATGAATCACCTGTAGTTGATCATCATTATGTATGCTAGCCAAGAATCCTTGATTCATGGGAATATTTGACATCGCAGGGGTCGTCATGCGGTCAAAAATAGAAAATACCTAACAAACACTCTTAGCACAGTGGAAGTCAGGGTCGATCCGCAGGAGTTACGTGGTCGAGACAAGTGACAGATTACCAACTGCAGTGTCACGCTACAGTAAGAGGACCTAGTTCCTAAGTTTTTGACTACTACTTCCAGAAAACTCAAATCAAAACAATCCCAAACAAGCATAGACTAAGCTAAGCTTCAACCAAACCTAGTGATATTGCCTCATTTATACATATATTTCGGGCAATATCGAGTGCCTAAACACGTGTTTTTGGTATGATATCAAGATAAAAGGTACTTATACATTTAAATTACCAAAACACAGGAAAAATGGCTTTACAAGTAAAGAAGGAGCTGAATACGAGCCTAAAATGAAGAAAAAGGAGTAAAATAACCATCGGGAAGGAAAGAGCCAAATAGAGCGTATTTTGGGTGAAAAAACGAAGAAAGAAGTCCAACAGGACCTAGATCGCGACCCGATCTCAACCTAGATTGGGACCCGATCTGCTGACAATTGCGTGACAAATTGCTGACAAAAGGATCACGAAAAAAGGCTGAAAATCGAGACCCTATGCAGATCGCGACGCGACCGCTATGTTGATCGCGACCCGACCCACCAACTACAGTCCACTGAGTCGGGATAGTGGCCAGCGAAAAAGAGCACTACGCAGCACATCGCGACGCGACCGCCTATACGATCGCGACGCGATCTCACCTGGGCAGTACTATAAATTGAGGCTTTCTCTTGCTGTTTTGGGACACTTACACATCAACCTTCACACCTACACCTCCAGAAACACGATTCACAACATCAAACTCGGCAGTTTGCCTACTGATACGGTGCGGATGGAATCGAGAGCTTGAAGAATGATCGGCCGGGACTTCATTCCGTTTGCTTTATATATGTTTAGCATTCTACTATGATTTCCTAGGTCATATTCTTCAGATCATGTTATATTTGTTATCTGCATTATTCATTACTTTGATTTGAATACTATCTAGTTATGATTTGATTGTTATTTATCGCATATTGAACGTTTTATATTTTATCTTGCATAATTCATTTGACTATCATATATGTTAAGGAACCTTCCTTTTGGACTTATTGCTGAGTTATTTTAGTCTAGAGGACCAATCTGACTATATAACTTTTATCATAACTGTGCTATGACCATTAGACAGATATGACTAGTGATGGACCAAATCCTAGGGTTAAGTCACGAAGGTAGAAACTTATATGTGTATGACAAGTTTGTACTAGAGGACCACTCTGTACAATACCATTTTGATTTTCATGACCATTGAGATCAAAAACTCGAATGAATCTTGTATGATACGAACCAATACATGATTATTTGGAAAATGTAATTGCATGACCATTGCCATTAATGACTTTATAATCATATGATTAGGTAGTTGGACCAAAACATCTAATCACTCTAGAAATCGATATTTAGCTTTCAATATCCATTGCACTAATAGCATATCAAACATAACTAGATGGTTGAATCGAATCTAAGTAAAAATGTTTACTTTTATGTTTTGTAATTTATATTTATATTTTACAATTCTAATAAACTTTTGCGTTGTCTCTTGACGCGAGTCAATGCATTCTCTCAAACTCCCCCCCTTTTAATTATTGTTTGCTTGAATAATTGTTCATTGATAATTGATTTTCTTAACATTAAAATATCCGTTTTTCCTTGGGTTCGACAACTCGGATTTACCATTACTATACTACAACAGATTAGGTACACTTGCCTAGTTGTGTTGTTCTATTCATACATGGTACTTCCCTGTTCATAAATGTAAAACTAATGTGAAAAATCATTTGCTACAATCATATATACGCTCGTAACACACCAAGTTATTGGTGCTGTTTCTGGGTATTTTATATGTATGTTTGAAAACACATCACCTAGTCACTTACTGAAATCAGAAGTACATCTCTAATTCAGAAGCAGCAAAGGCATTCAATCATCAAACACAAATAAGACAGAGACCAAAACCAATAACTACAAGTCCAAATGAACAGTCACTAGCTAAGTCCAAACCTAAGAAGCTAACCCTAATTGGTTACTGAAACCAGCAAGGGAAATCAGTCCAAACAAACCAAGCACAATCCAATAACAAGCATAAAACACCGAAAAACCACAATTACTTGTAACCAAATGATTATTATAAACCAACTCAGATCCACTATCATAAACAGTAACAAAAACATTTAAAAACAGAAACTAAAGACAAATATCAGTGGTTGTCACTCCCAAAGATACTAGCCAATGATTGCTAACTATCTAACTAAATGAAAAATAAATTATAAAACATGAAATACCAAATATGAAGTTGCTGGAACGAAATCTCGGAGTCAAAGAGTCTTGGGGGTCGATTTTTGGCCAAGCCTTTGCTGCTTTTTTCGACCTAGAACCCTCTATTTATAATTGCAAAAATCCCGAGGCCGCGTCGAGCATAAGTGGATCCTGCGGCGCGCGTAGAGGTCTATCCCCGTTTTATCGGTATTTGAAATTTCTCCACCGCCTCATATGAGCGTCGCGCCTTTGTAAATTCTGCGGCGCGCGTATGCATTTGCCTGATTTTACCTTGATCTTCAAAATTCTTCCAGTTTGCACGCTTTTGGTCCCTGTTTTCATTATTTCTTTCCAAACAAGTGGTGGCACGAAAAGTGAGAATACCACGATATATTTGATATAAATTCACTAAGAATAGGGCTCAACAACGACTAAAATATCTGATGTTACTAGGCGTTGTCAAACACCCCACACTTGTGTCTTGCTTGTCCCCAAGCAAGAGAGTTTTTTTAACAGATTTTAACTAAGACTCAAACAATTTTTGAATGTGTTCAATTTCAAAGCTTATTGCCTCAAGAGTTAGAGTGAAATAGTTTGTGAAAACATAATAGAAATATTCTTTGGAATTCATGACTTTCTAAAGAACCCTTGATTATAAATTTTATGTCCACAATGAAGTGTACGTACTCATTCAGATTCTGAAGGCCATTAAAGAACTGTCCATGACTTTCGATATTGTCCGCGTAACCAGCTTTCAGAAATATCATCCCAGACTAGACGATCTTAGGTGGCAAAGTGCATAAGCCCACCCATTTTAGACCTACCGGCTCGAACAACAAAGGTCACTGATTGACAATCTCTTCCTAAATTCCAATCTTAAAATACTCCAACCTTTCAACTCCTAAAACTCAACTTATTTAACCAAACCTATAGCTCGCTAACTAAATGGTATTTCTTGAAAAATACTAATGCTATAACATTCACTAACTATTCGTTTCAAAATTACAATCTCTTAAAAATTTTGAAAATTGACTTGTTTTCCGCAAAAATTTCAAAAATACTCTTTCGACCGTCCACACCCCACACTTAAAACCGTACAACGTCCCCGTTGTACATAATTTTTTTTCAGAACAAGGGAGAAAGAGTTACCTCTTTAGAACGGTAAACTTCCTGATGGTGCTTGGTAGTTACAGATACACGACACGAACAAAAAGGTCCTCGATTTAGCATTATAGAGTTGTAGCGCAACAGTGAACACGCCGGTGGTCAAGATAAGTGGAGGGGGCACGGTGACCCCACACTTACTTGAAACAACTCCTCCATTTTGGTATAACATGCATTCACTCATACAAAACATCAAATGCAAAAAGAAAACAAACACTAAAAATGAAACAAAATATAGCGTAATAGGTACAATACATATATCCCAAAAAGAAAAGAAAAAATTGAAAGGTTTTCCGCAACCATGAACTAAATAACCTAAGTTCACATGCAACCTATAAAGGATCTATGTTTTCTACTATTGAACATATAAAAAAATCTAGAGGCTAATAAAAGAAATTAAAGATAAAACAGAAAAACCAACCTTTATTTCTTGGAAGCAAAGCAGCAAAAATATCCTACCTCAAATGTAGTCACACCCTTAGCCGGGAGGTTTATGGATCGAAATTCCAGAGAGAGAATAATAGAATGAGCAACTGATAATGAGGTCTAGGGTTCCCTATTTATAGGGAACCAAAGGGTAAAGCTAGAAACCCTAGCCGCAGCCCATTTTCCGGATTATCTGTACGCGCGTCGCGGCCAAGTCATTTACGCGCCGCGCGCCGCAATTCAACTATTGAATTCGTATGAATATGTACGCGCATCGCGGCCTTTACATTTGCGCGCCGCGCGCCGCAATTCAACTATTGAATTTGTACGACTTTAATCCCTGGCCTCCCGATTAATCTAATTAATGCCACAGAAATTAATCCAATTAATTTCTGATTAATTATTAATCTAATAATATAATTTCTAATTAATATATTATCTCCATAATATATTAACAAACACTATCTTAATTTATTTGTCATATAATAAATCAACCCTTTCTCTCTACTTAACTTTCCAACAAACCTCCAGCCATGAGGGCAACCCAAATGGACTGTGCTACTATTAATTTGGTAAATACTAATTATTAGTCATGGCTTAGACACCTAATCCAACAGTCTCCCACTTGGATAAGTCTATGACTATAATTACGAATTTAACCTCTAATTAACCAGCACTTTTAGCTTCCTAGAAACCGCTGCCAAACTCTGATCTAATCAGTTCTGTCCATAGATAAGTGATCAGATGATCCTCCGTCCAACAAGATATTTTTCAGACTCAAGACATGGATAAAAATCAATCTGGTCTGATTCACTGTTCCTCGATTTCCGATTTGCTTATGACTCTTAGACTACCAATTTTAGTCCCGGTTGGCCAACCATTTTAGTCAACTTCAAATTCATCGAGAGACCTACAGATATCTGTTCCCCGTTAGGGTCAAGGGACGAATAAGCTTCGACTCATATACTTATGTCTTTTATCAGACAAATCACTCACAACAATACGTTTTATAACACCGAGTTACCGATGCGTTTTCGCATTATCAATGAACAACCGTCTAGTAAATCATAACTCATATGTCTTAGCTTAAAGATCAAAAGATATTATCGTCTCAACATTGCTCGTGATGAAATCCATGAAGCAATCCATTGAGCACGGGTTTATCCAATACTCAAATCTCCATTTCCAAGTACTCACGAATGGTGCAGCAATCCAATTGCAATGTCTAACTCATTAGACAATCTATCACCAATTCATGACAGTCTTACTTCACACTTACTCCCAAAAGTGTAATCGACTGTGGATATTTGAATAATCCAATTATTCAGGAAGTAAAACATGCAAAATAAAACCACAATGATAAAGTATTGACAAAAGTAGTAAACCATTACTCATTAATAAATCTCTATTATTAAATCACAAGAGTCAAATACATTACATTGTTACAAGTTTCGAAACCTATCTAATTTACATAAACTTTATATCATCTCTTAATCCAATGCTCCTAGCATGCTGATTATGCTTAATCCTACTCAGAGCCTTTGTCAAGGGATCTGCAGGATTATCTTCCGATGATACCCTCTTTACCACGAGGTGACCTTCTTCTACCTTATGCCTTATGTAGTGGTACTTTCTGTCGATATGTCTGGACTTTCCATGGTCTCGCGGTTCCTTTGTCAAGGCGACCGCACCTTCGTTATCGCAGAACAGTTCCATGGGCTCCTGAATACTCGGGACTACTCCAAGGTCACCGATGAAGTTCTTCAGCCAAGCCGCTTCCTTTGACGCTTCACTTGCTGCTATATACTCTGATTCACAAGTAGAATCAGCCACCGTATCTTGCTTGGAACTTTTCCAAGTTACTGCTCCTCCGTTCAGAAGGAATACTCAGCCATACTGAGACCGACCACTGTCTCTATCCGTCTGAAAACTGGCATCCGTATATCCTTCAACTCTCAAGGTATCATTGCCACCGAGGACTAACACCATGTTCTTGGTCCTTCGCAGATACTTGAGTATATTTTTCACAGCTATCCAATGCGCCCTTCCAGGGTTACCCTGGTACCGACTGACCATGCTTAAAGCAAAGGCCACGTCAGGGCGAGTACACGTCATAGCGTACATGATCGATCCTACAGCCGAAGCGTAAGGTACCCGACTCATTTCAGCTATTTTTTTTCTGTACTCGGACTTTGAGTCTTACTCAATTTTGCAATACTTTGGATAGGCAGCTCTCCTTTCTTGGAATTTTCCATACTAAACCTTTTCAGTACCTTTTCCAAGTATGTACCCTGACTAAGTCCAATTAGTCTCTTCTTCCTATCTCTCAATATTCTTATCCCGAGAATATAGGCAGCCTCTCCTAGGTCCTTCATGGCGAAACATTTCCCAAGCTAAGCCTTGATATCTTGCAAGGTTGGAATATCGTTTTCCATGAGCAGTATGTCATCGACATACAGCACCAGAAAAGTGACTATACTCCCACTAGCCTTGACATATACGCAGGACTCATCCTCGCTCCTAGAGAAACCAAACTCTTTGACTTTCTCATGGAAACAAAGATTCCAGCTGCGAGAAGCTTGCTTCAATCCGTAGATTGATCTCTCAAGCTTACACACCTTATTAGGATACTTTGCATCGACAACACCCTCTGGCTGATTCATGTAGACATCCTCAGTCAACTTTCCATTAAGGAAGGCGGTTTTAACGTCCATCTGCCAAATTTCATAGTCATGAAATGCAGCTATGGCCAGCATAATCCTAATAGACTTTATCTTGGCTACTGGTGAGAAGGTCTCGTCATAGTCAACCCCTGGGGTTTGAGTAAAGCCCTTCGCAACCAGTCTTGCCTTGAAAGTGTGTACTTTTCCGTCCATGTCAGTCTTCTTCTTGAAGATCCATTTGCACCCGACTGTATTTCGACACGGTACGTTGTCAACCAAGTTCCAAACTTGATTGTCATACATGGACTTGATCTCGCTATCCATGGCCTCTTTCCACTTGGCAGACTCAGGGCCCGCCATTGCTTCCTGGTAGTTAGCTGGTTCATCCAAATTTATCAGTGTCCTATCACTGACAAACGTGTCCCCATCCGAAGTTATATGAAACCCATAAAACTCGGGTGGCATGCTAACCCTACCGGAACGCCTAAGAGGTAAGGATACATCTGTCGGACCAACAGGAACTTATTCCTCATGTTGGTGGCTAGTTTCTCCTAAGGTTGCGTCATCTGATGACTCTTGAATTTCTTCCAGATCAATGGTACTCCCACTGTCCTCTTTGAAGATGAGCTCTCTCTCTCTCTCTCGAAAGACTGCTCGTCTAGCTACAAAGACCACGTCCTCGCTTGGTCTGTAGAATAGTTATCCAAAGGACTGTTTGGGATAACCAAGGAAGAAACACCTTTCGCTTCTTTCTGCGAGTTTGTCTTGAGTCTCTCGTCTAACGAAAGCCTCACAACCCCAGACTTTGATATGTGCCAACGAGGGAACTTTCCCCGTCCACATTTCATGAGGTGTTTTAGCAACCTTTTTAGTAGGGACAAGATTGAGGATATGGGCGGCAGTTTCTAAGGCATACCCCCAGAAGTGAATGGGAAGTGAAGCTCGACTCATCATGGAACGAACCATGTCCAACAATGTTCGGTTGCGCCTCTCTGCAACACCATTCAACTGTGGTGTCCTGGGAGGTGTCAACTGCGAAACTATTCCGCATTCCTTTAGATAGTCTAGGAACTCGATACTTAGATACTCTCCGCCTCTATCAGACCTGAGCATCTTTATCTTCCTGCCTAATTGATTCTCTACTTCATTCTTAAATTCTTTGAACTTTTCAAAGGTGTCCGACTTGTGCTTGATCAAGTAGATATAACCGTATCTACTAAAATCGTCGGTAAAGGTCACGTAGAACCGCGTGCCATCCTTTGTGGTTGATCTGAATGGACCACACACATCCGTGTGAATGATGTCCAGCAGACCCTCACCTCTTTCAAAAGATCATTTGAAAGGTGATTTAGTCATTTTGCCCAACAGACAAGATTCGCATACATCATCCGACCTGAGGTCGAATGATTCCAACACTCCATCCTTTTGGAGTTGGGCGATGCGTTTCTTACTGATGTGCCCGAGCCGACTATGCCACAGACATGCCTTTTCTACACCACTAGTAGAATCAATATAATTTACACTATGTCCTAAATTGTCAACACATTCAACAGTTTCATACACACCATCACAAGGATAAGCAGTAAAAATCAAAATACCATTTTTGAAAACAGAAATCGAGCCAATTTTATTATCAAAAGAAAATTGAAATCCTTGTCTGAACAATGCGTGAAATGAAATAATGTTTCTTGCCATTTCTGGCGAATAGCAACAATTAAATAACTTTATACTAACATCACTACTAAGCACTAAACTATAAACGCCGATCTTCGTAACAGGGGATGATCTCCTATTGCCCATGATCAAGTTTAGTCTACCGTGCTCCACCTCCCTGCTTTCCTTTAGGCCCTGCAGATAGAACAAATGTGAAAACCACATCCTGTATCAAGGACCCAAGAATTAGAAGATGGTGAGTTTTTAGAGATAGTGTATATACCTGCTGTCGATGGCTTTACTTTCCCATCCTTGACATCCTGCAAGTATTTGGGGCAGCTTCTCTTCCAATGGCCCTTCTCTTTGCAGTAGAAACAGTTGGCTTCATCGGGGTTGGCCACACAAGGAATGTGGGAAGTCTTGGTTCTCGAGCCATTACTGGATGACCCGACCTGAACCTTTTCCCTCCAATTTTGCTTAGGAGGGCCCTTCCTCTTCTTTCCTTTGCCACTTCCAATGGCTAGGACGGGCTGATTAACCGAAGGTACACTTTTACCCTTCATCCCTTCCTCAGCAACTCGAAGCATGCGATGCAACTCATTCAGGTTAGCCTGATTGTTGTTCAAATGATAAGCCATCCTGAACTGGTCATAAGAACTTGGTAAGGAGTTGAGCACTATCTCAACGGCCAACTCCTCAGGCATAGGCATCGCAAGCTTTCCAAGCCGCTCCACGTAACCTTGCATTCTTTGCACATGAGTGCAGATGGACTCTCCATCTCTAGGTTTGCTGTTCGTGAAGTCCTTGACCACTTCGCACCTCTCGATGCGCTCTTGCTTGCGGAACTTTTCCGCAAGCTCCTTGTGCATCTCAAAGGGCCAGTAGTCTTCGTATATCCTCTGCAATTCGGGGTTCGTTGTGGCAATCATGATACAGGCCACTTTGGTCGCATCATCAGAATGTTTTTGGTATGAGGCAATCTCCTCGGAAGTAGCAATTTCAGGGTCAATATCGACAAGCTCGGTCTCGAGAACATACTCTTTGTTCTCGTACCTCAGAGCCATCTTGATATTTCTAATCCAGTCATTGTAGTTTGTCCCGTTCAGTTGAACCTTGGAACATAATGAGAGGATTGAGGTAACACTGGAGTTTGAGTGGGGAGCAGATTGATCAGCAGAAGACATCTATAAAAGAAGGTAAGTTTAATTAGATACTTGTCGGTCCTTATGATAACCCAATATAAAATAAGGCTAGGATCCAACTATAACAATTTGCAACATAGAAGAGGGATGCCGTAATCTATAAGCAAATTTTATAAAGGTAGGCGAATGACGATTCAGCCAATTCCACCGCGGAAAAATAATCTTATTATAAATGGAATTCCTAGTTTCTTTTGAGATTTATTGAACTGTTCAATAGCATGTTTAATCTCGGATATGCCCCACCGTTTGTGACTGGGATGCCGAGGATCACAAACCGGGTGTGAATAACCATGCAAATTAGCTTGGTACTCTCGGGATCCATTATCATCTCAAATTGATGTGCCGGTAAACCACACACGCTCCACCAACAATGATAACACCCGAGACACCCATTGCCACCCTTTATGAACCCCCATTGGTGTGCCGGTAAACCACACACGCTCCACCAACGTTTCATAAAGTGCAATGTGCAATTTCATGGGGTAGCATCAAATTCACATTTTTCTTAAAGTAACTAGATTGGGATTTTGTGTAAAGGTTCTAGTACCTTGATCATTATACTTTTAATGATTTAGTGGTTCTGTCAAACCCGTTCGGCTAATGACCCTCCACTGATCAGGCGAGCGGTGGGTGAGAGTGTCCACCCATTAGACTACCATTTTATAGGCAGTCTCCTTATACCCACTTTATAGACCAGCTTCGTGAATGAGGCCTACTATTGATTTGACTAACCAAATTTATCTCATATATATAGTATTAACTTTTAATAACATATATAAGATGTATTTTAAAACCCTTTAAAATATTCAAGGTTTATCTTTTAATCTTACCAAATTTAACAATTAAATTTTAAATTAAATTAAACCTTAAAATCGATTTAATCAATTTTAATTACCAATTAATTAAATTAATTAAATCTAAATATTTTAAACATTTTAAAATATTTTTCCGGATTTATTCCATTAATTTCGCAAAATTAATTAAATCCTTTTGAATTATCTTTTAATCAACAATTAATTAAATTAATTCAAATGTAGATAGGTTTATCCAAATTAATCAAATTAATTAAAACCTATCCAAAAACCACCTAAATTCGATTTCAAGAAATGGGTTTAAGGTTATCCATTTAATTAACCAATTAAAGTTACCAAAAATAGAAAACCTCCTAAAACCCTAATAGGCCAAATCGAAAATCACTAAGGGAGGAATTAGGGTTTCCAAAACCCTAATCCAAAAGGTCGATCCACATGAAATTAGGGTTTATAAGATTTTAAACCCCAATTTTAGGAAAAACAGTTATAACCATTCAATAAGAAAACAAACAAAAGCTCTGATACCACTGAAAGGTTTTCCGCAACCATGAACTAAATAACCTAAGTTCACATGCAACCTATGAAGGATCTATGTTTTCTACTATTGAACATATAACAAAAATCTAGAGGCTAATAAAAGAAATTAAAGATAAAACAGAAAAACCAACCTTTATTTCTTGGAAGCAAAGCAACAAAAATATCCTGCCTCAAATGTAGTCACACCCTTAGCCGGGAGGTTTATGGATCGAAATTCCAGAGAGAGAATAATAGAATGAGCAACTGATAATGAGGTCTAGGGTTCCCTATTTATAGGGAACCAAAGGGTAAAGCTAGAAACCCTAGTCGCAGCCCATTTTCCGGATTATCTGTACGCGCGTCGCGGCCAAGTCATTTACGCGCCGCGCGCCGCAATTCAACTATTGAATTCGTACGAATATGTACGCGCATCGCGGCCTTTACATTTGCGCGCCGCGCGCCGCAATTCAACTATTGAATTTGCACGACTTTAATCCCTGACCTCCCGATTAATATAATTAATGCCACAGAAATTAATCCAATTAATTTCTGATTAATTATTAATCTAATAATATCATTTCTAATTAATATATTATCTCCATAATATATTAACAAACAATATCTTGATTTATTAGTCATATAATAAATCAACCCTTTCTCTCTACTTAACTTTCCAACAAACCTCCAGCCATGAGGGCAACCCAAATGGACTGTGCTACTATTAATTTGGTAAATACTAATTATTAGTCATGGCTTAGACACCTAATCCAACAAAAATATACATCAATAATCGCGGGGTGGCCTGGATGGTCCTGCCTCGTGATCGTGTGCACGGGCTGGGAATGGTCGGGGGCGCTGTCCCTGTGCTGATGCAATCTGTAAAAGTACCTCCCCGATCCACTCCATTTGGTCCTCCATCCTGGCGACCCGATCCTGTAATCGTCGGAGCTCTGTCGCCTCCTCTTGCTGTGGCTGTGGTGTTGGCTCTGCTGGTGCTGCCGGTCTCCTGCATCTCCTACCCGGCTGGGCGTATGCTGGTATGGGGTCCTGGGGTGCCTCGGTCGCCACCCTCACAAATTGGCCCGGGCGCTGCTGCTCAATGAGCCCCATCTTCTCCAGGTCTTGCGATGTAGTGCAAACTGGAGGTAACGCGGTCAATGATGCCACAACCGGATCAGTAAGAATCCGGTACGAACGGGCCAATCGAGTAATAAAATACCCACGACCTAGAGGACTGCTGGCGGACGCACCCGTTGCACGGGTGGACAGGGAAACAGCTAGGGCAAATGGGAGGTGAAGGAACCTGGAAGGGTCAAGGAGAACCCAGAGATAAGTCATGTCCTTGCTGGACACCTTCTTGCCCCCCCTCCCTATGCATGATGGAGGTGGAGACGATCCGGTGCATGAGTCTGTGAAGTGGATCACGAAGATGGCTCTTTCTGGATGTCCCTGCCTCATAAAACACGTTGGACAACGGTGCCTAAACCTCTGCGTTGGCAGCCCTCTCGGGTTGCCCCTGAATGCACGCACTAATGAACTGCGTGAAGTGTCGGTGCTGGAAATCCGCCTCCGTGTAAATGCCCGTACGCCTCCCAAACTTCCAGAGACTGCACTCCCTGGGCACTCCCCCCAATCGAAATCGTACAAGCCTGGAGCGGGGCTCTGACGAACCTGGTGAAAAACGGACCGTGGATAAGAACTCAAGCAGAAGCTCAGTGTACACAGTGTCCTCCTCGTTGGCCATAAGCCTCTCCCAGCCTCGGCAAGTGAATGAAGCATCCCCATGAGTCCATGTGCGGTGCAGGAATGGCTCGACCTCGCCCCAAAGTCCTACGGCTCTGAGGATATCCCGATCAATAATCGTCGCCTCAAGAACCCGACGACCCGTAAGCGCATCCCTCCTGGCGGCATACTCAACAGAACTCTCTAGTCCCTCTGGAAACTGGAGGAAGGGATGGTCAAGTCTGAAAGCCATCTGCACAAAAGAAAAGAACCACAAAAAAATAATTTGAATTTTTAGTCCATGTCTTCTCCAACGAACCGCGACGCGGTCCAAGAACCAAGGCGCGGCACGCCGAGCGGCTGTTTCAAAAATCCAAACCAATTCTCGCGATTTAACCTGTCTAAGCTCAATTCAAATACACTACAAGGTAGCCTAGGTGCCGACTAACTCATCTAGGATTGTTATTTGGCAAAATAAACACCCTACGAGTTAGCATTGGCGATTTCTAAATTTTGCAGTTTTTGGCAAAATCACCAAAAATAACCACCTAATTGTTAGTTTGAACATGTAAAAACTAGTTAGAACAACGTACCTTGGTAGCAGGAATGAAATGTGCAAGAAAAAACACGAGAAATTTTTGATGATCAGAGCTCCGAGGCGTGGTGTGTGAATAGTGACGCGACTTACCTTTTCAAAGAAGAAAACCGATCGATCAATTCCCGGGGCGTGTATATGAACGAACCGCGGCGTGCGTGTCCCCAAATCATCCCCTGCGCATCGGGTTGGTTTGAAATCCCGCGGCACGCAATTCTCATAACTGTGGTGCGGTCACTGAAAATTCAATTTTTCCAATTCAACCCCACACTCGCTTTGGACTACTTGTACCTGCAATGATGAAGATATAATCTTCCTAATTACTTCTAAGAATATAGCACCTAACCTACGAAAGATGGGTTGCCTCCCAACAAGCGCTAAGTTTAACGTCTTCAGCCAGACAGATCATTCATACTCTTCTTGGTTTTCTGGTGGTGCCATCTGGTGATTTGGTGCGAAATTGTGGACCATTATCGACAGTAGTGATGTCATTTGCGTCATTCGATCACTGACCCCGCTAATCTATTGCTGATGGGCTTCCAAAAGTTGAAAGACCTTTGCTTCTCTTTTCCTTGCATCCTTCTCATACTGCTGATGCCTTGTTTCCAACATTTCTATCATGTCCAGTAGTTGCTCCTTGTCAATAGTGGCTAATGGATACTTTTTTTCCTCTTTTTCTCCTTCTCCTGTTCGCGTCCATATTGTTTCATTCTTTCTGGTTCCTGGTGCCATGAGCGGATTGCTATGCCAGTACCTGTCATCATATCCTTGTGGTAGGGATATAGGACTCCCAAACATATTAATTCTGCGCTTCCTTGTCCCGAATGAGATGTCCACATCTCCGGTTTTGCAATCGATGACTGCACCGGCTGTAGCTAAAAATGGGCGTCCTAAAATCAGCGCGGACGTGTCCTCTAGACTCTCATATTCCATGACCCGAAAATCGACAGGATAAAAGAATTGCCCAACTTTCACTATGACATTAGTCAGCTTACCTCAGGATACTTTAGTTGACTGATCCGCCAGTTGAAATACGGTTCTAGCTGGCTCCAATTCCTTGGTTTTGTATTTATCATATAAGTATCCCGGTAGCACATTCACACTTGCCCCCAAATCCAGCAAGGTGTTCCTAATGACCACATCTCCTACCGTAACGGTAATTAGTGGTGACCCAGGGTCCTTTTCTTTCTTAGGCAGTGTTCCCAACAGTGCCTCACTGGCTTTAATTGTCAACCTCACGGTGTCAGGTGTGGGACTCTTGCTTTTTCCATTTTTTCACACATCTCCTGGAGAATTCTTGTATCCTCTGGAGCGTTCTTGAGCTCATCCCACAGAGGTTGGTTCATTGATGGCCCTGTCACCTTATTGGGTGCTTCCTGCTTCTTTTTATCCTTCTTACCTTTCTTCTTCTGTTTGATTCCATCTATTATTGGCGGCTCTTCCTCTTGGACATCCTTGTCCTCCTTTGGTTGAGGTTCCTTCTCAACTGGAATTCCTTTTTTCTTCTTTTTAACTTCAGTTTTTTCGACGTTAGCCTCAACTTCATTTTCTCTATCTGGTCCCTCAATTCCACTTTCATGATTTAACAAATCTTCTATGGTCACCTTTCTCCATTCTGCATCAACAACATTGACATGCTCATTTCCCGCTCGTTGTGCGTGCGTTGGGTTAATTTCTATGGTACTTGGTAGCTTCTCGCTATCACGCTTCCGCTGATCCTCAGCCATCTGAGCGATCTGCCTCTCCATGTTGGCGATGGCTTTAGCATTGGCCTGAGATTGCTGCTGCATAGTATTGAACATCTCGTACATTTTTGCAGTCAAATCCTCTTGGGTACCTGGGGGATTATTGTTGTTGGCATTATTCGACCCCCTGTTGTTGTTATTGGTGCTCGCACTAGCCATTCCATTATTGCTTGCTGGCTGATACTATCTGGTTTGATTAGATGACTGGCCTTGATAGTTGTTCTGTCTCTGATTGCTGAAGTTTTGCGGGCCCTGGTTATATGGTCTATATGGTCGTCCATTGTTATACTGGCCTTGACCATAAACCTGATTTACTTCTTGTGTTCGTTGCCCTCCTTGACCTCCTTGTTGCTGCTGTTGAGGTCCGTTCTGTAAGGTAGACATTAGTTTGTCAAATTTCTTATTCAGCTCACTTATTTCTTTCTTGACCTCTTTTCGCCAATCTGCATCAGCTCCTATTGCTGCAGCTGTGCCCACTGTCTTTCTTGTGGAGAAATTTGCCTTGGATCCATTACTCAGCTGTTCCGTGAACTGCCAAGCCTCCTCAGGATCCTGCATCATAATAGTCCCGCTAGACGACGCGTTGATCATTGCCTGATTTGTCTCGCTTACTCCTTCGAAAAAGAGCTTAACCAATTGCCATTTGGGAATATCGTGATGAGGACATGACCTCATCAACTCCTTCAGACGCTCTCATGCTTTGTGAAACGCTTCTCCAGGCTTTTTTTGGAAATCCTGGATGGCTCTCCTGATTTCTGTCGTCTTACTTGCTGGATAAAACTCCTGTAAGAATTTAGCCTTGAGCTGGTCCCATGTGGTGATGCTATTGGCTGGAAGAGATGTGAACCAATACTTTGCTTTGTCTTTTAAAGTAAACAGGAACAACCTCAACGTAAAAATGTTCCTATTTGTATTTCTAGTAGTATTAGCATTTGCGATAGCTATGAACTCATACAAGTGATTGTATGGATCATCAGTCTTATATCCCCTAAATTCAGGCAGTATCCCTAACAGCTGCGGTCTAATCTCTGCCTGGGTATCTACATTATCAGGAATGTAAATGGGCGATGAGTCATCATACTCCCTTGGCAGGAAGTGTGATGCAACCGACTGCCCTCTCGGTTGTGCAAAGTGCAAGTGTTGAACAAAATTACCATTATAATGCTGATCGTTGTGGTAACCTTGCTGACCTTGTTGGTATTGTGGTGGTGCTCATCGTGGAGGTCCCCGACCTCGGTTCCATGGTTGTTGTGGCGCTGGTGGAACCCATCCCTTGTCTTCATCATCATACCTCTCCTCAGTCTCTAGATACTGGTACTGCTGCTGAGGGGGTTGCTGCTGGTATTGTTGCAGCGGTGGTGTAGGTTGGAATGTGATTTGTGGTTTAAAAAATCCTGATGGTGGTTGTGAAATGGGTGTATCCCTTGTCTTCATCATCATACCTCTCCTCAGTCTCTGAATACTGGTACTGCTGTTGAGGGGGTTGCTGCTGGTATTGTTGCAGCGGTGGTGTAGGTTGGAATGTGATTTGTGGTTTAAAAAATCCTGATGGTGGTTGTGAAATGGGTGTATGCTGTCTAGATACTGGGGTGCCATCATGAATTGGTGCTCCCCAAAACATGGCATATGTAAATGGGTTTGTGGATTGTGGTTGGGATAAGGGTTGAAATGGTGGAATCAACGGCGGAGTGCATGAAGGTATAGGTGCAGGGGCTGAAGCTGCACCACCAGTAGCACTCGTGCTCCCAATGTGAAATTCTGAAACCGGGGAAATAAATGACATCCCCGTTGCCTCACCCGAGGGTTCCTGGGAAACACTCACCATACTACTACTGACATTACTAAAATTCATTGTATTTAAATGCCTACGTGCACGGATTTTGCGCGCAGTTCGCTCAATCTCTGAATCAAAACACAAAGGGGATACTTGCTCACCCCTACGGGTACGCATGCACAAGTGCAACGCGCCCAAGAAAACAAAAACAAACTCACTAACTACTTGAAGTTCAAATACTAAAAGTCCTATAGATCACTGATTCTCAAGCTCACAACTCCCCGGCAACGGCGCCAAAATTTGACATCGGAGGGGTCTTCATGCGGTCAAAAATAGAAAATACCTAACAAACACTCTTAGCACAGTGGAAGTCAGGGTCGATCCGCAGGAGTTACGTGGTCGAGACAAGTGACATATTACCAACTGCAGTGTCACGCTACAAT